>MVGT01001046.1:388830-431309 GCA_002174775.1 Macleaya cordata | reverse complement strand
CGGTTCTCTCTCCCCCATTTCTCTATCTCTCTTTTTCTTTCTTATCTCTTTCTTTTCTTTCTTATTTCTTCCACATAATAATACTACCATAAATGTTATTAGGGTAGATTTTTTGTTAAAAAAAAGAACCCCCCACTTACTACCAATATTACCATTGTTAGAACATAAACCCTATTTCCTTTTTGTTACAATTTCTAATATTCCCAATACTACCCATTCTTGTTATTACTAATACTACTAATATCCTTACTTATTATTAGTAATAATTTTCTTTTTTTGTTAGTGGGGTCTCACAGAATGCCTAAGTTTAAGGCTTCGAAGGTTAACTGGTACTTGTTTTGCTTTGCTGTGGTTTAAGGTTCTAAATGATAGAACCTAATGGTTGTTTTTCTTTGTTTTTCTTCTCCAGCTGGTGAGCTGGGTGTTGCTGACTCTCTAGGTGAGGAGGATCAGTTTCTGTACCGCTAGAGATAGGTGGTCAATTCATCTTAATAGCACCCAACCATTTTAATGCATGTTTCAAACTAATATGTATGTATTTTCTTTGTATACACGGCATGGCATGTGATTTATGAATAACAACGAACTTATGATATGAAGAAAGCATTGAGAAACTGATTTTAATATGGAAAAAAAATGCATGCTCGATTATATATCATGTTTATGAAATATTTCTCATTGATTGTGAACTGTTGTGACTTCAAATCTTCATATGATGACTTATGTGGATGAAATGATGGTTATGTTTGGAAAACCATGTTTTACATGTGTAGATGAAATTGTGTTTGATATATTAAAAACCTTTGGAAGAGACGAGAATCTGTTTTATCGAGTGTTTTCTCGATGTGAAACCCAACTTTGAAAATGTAACAAAAAGGAATTTCTTCCGTGACCGCCTAAAGACGGTAGTGGCGTCTCACTACCGGGTTTGATAGGGTTCAAGACGACACGGAGAACCGTGTATACCTTAGGTGGACAGGTGCCTGTGTTACTTCCACTCGGATTCCTGCCCGAGCGATCTGTGTGTGTTGGCCACTAGGGTTCCTCACCCTTACGGGGGTGGGTGAGTTGGTTTGGTAGGTCCCACAGACTTGGATGCGTGGGTTGGCCTGCCAGGGATCCTCACCCTTACGGGGGTGGGTGAGTTAGCTTGCCATGGTCCCGCACCCTATGGGTGAGTGAGTTGGCTTGCCAGGGATCCTCACCCTTATAAGGGTGGGTGAGTTGGCTTGCCATGGTTCCTCATCCTTAGGACCAGTTGCACTTGTTGTATGTAGATTTCAAAAGAGAAGAATTTTCAAAAAGGGGATTTCGACAAAAAAAGGACTTTTGTTTTCAAAAAGGGTTCTTCCAAAATAGTTTTCGAACTTTAACTTAAAAGAGACACAACCTATATATATACCACTATATATTATCACTAAGGTAAGCTTGTGAAAGGTTGAGGACTTCCTACAAGGATGGTGGATCATGCTTATCCGGATGTGGTACACTATCTGAGACCTTTCTAGGAGTTTTTGTCTTTCGGGTGGTATGGGACGTCAAGGAGACATGTGCATCTAGGGAAGTCTGAGAAGTCACTATTATTTTTTGGTAAACCATGTTTGTTGGTAGTGTTGAGCAACTAGTTTAGCTGAGGTTCGCATGCTTGCCCGATGGGTGTTAGACGCGGGGGAGGGTTGTCGGGGAACCTTCTCTGGATTAGTTGGGGAGCCCTTGTCTAGACTGCAGTCGTCAAATTGTGCGCACTTAGTTATCTGATCTTGAAATAATTCTAACTGGGGTAGCCCGGTCGTGTTCCTTGGCTATGCTAGCAAAAGTACACTACTATTATTTGTATATATATATATATATGTAGGATTTTCTTTGATGTTTCAATCAACTATATAATATGCATTGCTTTTACAAATGCTTTCGAGATGTTATCGGATTAATCGCTGCATGTGATGATATTAGGATGGTTAATCTACCTACTGAGTTTCTCACCCAATTATTCTCGTGGTTTTACAGTTGACATTTGAGGATCGAGTTAGGATCCATAGTGGCGCTGTGACGTGGTTTACTAGGCGAGGGATTCCTTATTTTGTGGTGGATGTAGGTCTCCCTCTCTTCAGTCACAGTGGATGACTTATTACCTATGTTCTTTTACTTTGAGACTTATGTTTTATGGCCCGGTTGTGAGCCTTATGTTACTTTTATTATATGAATGCGACTTTTACTTTATCTTTTCTCGCTATATATATTTTGTCAGGAAACAACAAACATAACTATATATTATAGCACAAATATATCAATGTTAAGTTAAAGATGGAATGTCATAGTTATACTACAGGTGACTTAGAGGATGGGACAATTTTAGACAATGTTGTCTTGACAGGCCCCTCCTGGTCCTACATCGTTGGGATTTCAGTTGAGAAAAAAATGGGTGGCAATTTTGTGCATACCTTTAGCTTCTTTTGCTTCTGCTGTGTATATTATTGTATGCACTGTGTTTATCAGGTGACAAAAGGTCCAGTTTATAGGGGAGACTCTGCCGGATTTGAGTCTCGTTGTATACTGATGGTAATGTCCCTTGTTTTTGGGGTACGGGGCGTTACAATTTTTTTGGCAAATTTAACTTTTTCTATAAGCTATAAAATATAAACATTGTTCAAAGTAAGATAATTAAAGAATAATTGTATTCATTCGATCAAAACAAAATATAGAATTTTATGTTAAAATAAATATTATATTTTATATATTAATTGGCAGGTGAGCTCTGATACCACATATTAATAAATAACGAGAAAAACCAAGAACGATTTCTACGATCAATACACAAAATAATAAATAAATTACGTATCTGTTATCTTGATAATTTATCTGTAATCATTTATTATAGAGGGTTTTGAGTAATCAACAAATATAGAACAATCCCATTAGAGAAAATAAAATATATTAATTAACACTAAAAACTAACTAATCAATGAACACTCGAAAAAATACTTTTTTAAACGATGAAAATAAATAAAACAAGTGAAATAAAGATATACAAATTAGAAAAAGAGTTAGGTCATATTGATTCCACCAAAGAAGCACGGACATAGATACGATGCGACACGGATACAACAATACGCCAAATATTAAAAAAAAGTATAACCGAGACACGGTAAATTAAATAATATATATTTATATCAAAATTTTATTCAATAACTGAATTTTTTAAAAAACTCTTGTAAACTCCTCACCCAAATGGGTTTCGATAAGGAAAAAATTTGAAAATGTGTATATGCTATGTTTCGATCCCTTTTTAAAGCATATTCTCAACAAAAATCATTCAGGACATGTATTTGAAGTGTTAACGTATATATATGTTTAACACATTTTTAATACGGACATACTACTTTGAGTAAAGTGTCTGTGCTTCATAGGATTCTACCAATACTACTAATATTCATATTTAAATAAAAAAAGTTTTAATTTGTACTTCAAAACATTAAAGTTCAATCTTTGTTGAGCAAATAAAATATTAAAGCATTTTCATAAGAATTAAATAAGATTCATTTTATTCTCTTTTAAAAACTATGATTTTAAAAATATTATTTATTAATATTCTTAAGTATAACTAAAAAAAATAACAACTAATTATGAATTATAAAACTTTAAAGAACAAATAACTAAAAGAAATCAAATGAACTTTAAGAAGAAATCTTCATAAAATTAATGAAGTAAAATTATTAAGCATTTAAAAGCATAAAAAAGAAATTAATTATCTAATAATATTTAATCTAAATCTAAGTAACCAGAGCGCAGAGCGAGAGCAGAAATAAGAACAAAAACGAGTGCGTTAGATAGCTTATTAAAAAAAGTTTTAATTTCGAATTGCCTTTAGCCTAGTTTTTCAACTCCTAACCCTGACTAGTTTGACTTTTTTTTGAAGAAAACGCGCTAAGGTTACGTAACTCTAATATAGTTTAATAGCTAACAGATCAGAAATGCTCAACCTTAACTTTGATTTGTTTAATTCATTTCTTAAATATTTGTAATCTAGTTAAGGATATGAGTTATGCATCGTACCAATAATATCGTCACGTGGTCCTTTTTTCTTCTTCATTTTCTATTTCTTTTTCTATTACGCATGATTTACTGTTCTCTAAATATGAATTTTCACTTCGAGATCTACGAATGTCAATTTTAAAATTTGAACTACATTTCTAAGTTGATATAAAATATGTATGTGTTACAAAAATATAATACTTCAAGAAGAATAGCAAGGATAAATGTATATTTCTTTTGATTCTCATATCTTTCAAAAATATAAAATTTTGAAGTAGAGAATATTAACTACAACCAATACTATTTTAAAAAAATCTCAAAATCAAGATGTTTTTAGTTATATTATGTAAAATATAATTATTCATTAAAACAAACTAGGTATCTTTAAAAAAATTCGAATTTACAAAATTCTAATATATAAAATAATAGTACATTTGTTAAAAACTTAAAGTTTGGTATTTTTAATTTTTTTAAATTTATAATCAGATTAGGAAATTAGAGTCCTTAACTATTCAGGACACTAATTTTATATGTTTAGTCTTTAAGTTTTATATGTATAGTCTCTATGTAAATGAAATTTTACAACATATATAAAAATTAAAAGTTCTTTACAGAATAAAAAATTATCAAATGGAGGAGAGATAAAAACTTATCTCGCAAATCTTTCTATTAAAAAATATATAAATTTTGTAAAATCTAACTTGTAGTTTAATAATTATGAAATTTTTTTTTATAAAAAGAAAAACTCTCTTTGCTAATACTTTTCGTAGTTTAAAAGTTAAAAGTAGTATTTTATAAAATTTTTTATAAAATAAAAGCATTATAAAAATTTATAAGAAATTAGTTGGCACATATGATTAGTTGAACCTTTAGATTTAAAAACTAAAAGAAATTATATAATGAACTAAAAAATTTAATGGATAGGGACCATTTGGTTGAACTTTATTAATCTTAAGCTTAAAAATATTTGTAAAATATTTTATACACTAAAAAAGATTCAAGTAAGGTAACTTTAAAATACTCCCACTTTAATATAAGAAAAAAATAATTTTGTAAATTAAATTGTGCTATTTTCTAATCTAATAAAGCTATTAATTTAAAAATTACAAAATATTTATATATATAAAAAAATTACAATATGCCCCTTTAATGCGTGAATTTCATTAGTATAAGTACGGAATAAAGAACACATGTAACGTACATGCACAATCCCATATTTATTTTAATTTTCATATTTTCTCATAAATATTAATTTTTCATACGCAGAATTTATTTGCGCGTGATAAACTTTAAAGTATTTTATATAAGGAATAGATAGAGTAATATATAGGATACATTTAATTTTTCTATTTATTTTTTGAAGTTATTGTTAAATGAATGTGGTCCACCCTTTAATAAAATCTATATTATTATGGATATATATTGTGGCTCCTCTTCCTATCAGTTTAATCTTTTTGAAGCATAAAATCTACATTATTAGGTGTGAATTAACTTTACTGGTAATGTTTGTTGTTGATAGTACAAAATTAGATTCAAATTCTACTAGCATTAAATAAACTTAAAAAATGTTGTAGGACTATGTATAATCAAGAGCATTCAAGTATTCTCTATCATCAATGATTAATCTTTCAGTGTTTCTAAGTTGGCAGTTTTTCTTCCTTTTGTAGGTATCGTAGTAGTTTATTTATATCAGTTATAATACATTTATTTCTCGTGTGAGAAAATACTTAATTGTTATACTACATAATACTTAAAAATTATTATTGAGATAATTCAACACATAATTATGTGAAATAAGCATTATAATTATTTATTTTACTGTAGACACTAAAATTTCGCACCGAAAAACCAATCCTAGAATTGCGAATAACAAATATTTTTAAAAAATTAACCCAAGAAAAAGGTATTTACAGAATCCACCCCAGAATGGGGTTGTTTTAAAACAGTGTTTAAAATACCCACACATAGAAGCAAGAAGAAGGAAGTGGGTAACAACACCCACCAAAAATTTCACGCGTCAGAGCCAAACGGCTAGGTAGCCCTCAGCCTAAAACGGCTGAGGGAGCCCTGGCCGTCAGCACAAAACGGCTAAGGAGCCCTAGCAGTTGATCACCCAAACAACTAGAGGATCCATCTCCCCTGATCGTCGCTCTCTCTCCCCTGGCCGTTGAGACCACAACGGTTGGATAGTCCTAGCCGTCGCATGATAATTTTTAGAATAAAATTATCCTTTTGCCTCTAACGACTAGATGCCCTGGTCGTTTTTCTCTAACGGTTATATGCGCTCTAGTCATTGACCATCTTTTTTTATCCACTTGATAGACTGGCTTCGGTTGGCGTGTAGCGCCAGTGCGCATGCACCCAACGGCTAGGGATGCTCTAGCCGTTGGCGTCTATTTCTCTCTTCTCTGTCCTTTTTTGAATAAGGATAAATGAGGACCCTAGATTTCTAAACCGACTTTAATGATTCAACGGTCACAAATCACTTATTTTGCTATAAATAGAGGAGGATGCCAAGGGTCTCAACATTAAAAATTTTGGAAAGTTATTTGCACGAATTTTAAGAAAATTCTTCTCAAATTTTTCTTCTTGGTTTTTAAAAACCTCCAGAAACTTTTTAACTTTCATTCTTAGTTCATTTTCCAGTAAAAGGAAGCATCTCTAATCTTTTTTTACATTAGAAATCCATTTAAAAAAAGTGGTCTTCACTACCACAAATGGATTGAGGCATAAAGGATCTCTCACCATCTTTGAAGTTTGGGCTAAAAGCTACTAATTCAAGCTTATTGTTATTATATAATATTTTAATTCATACAATAAATAAATTTTGCTTTCAATACATACTTGATGTCGGTTGATTAATTTCCTAGTGATAATATCCAGGCCCATAAAATAATGGTGTAGTTTCCACTCTTGCATTCATGTAGTTTTCATAAAGTTTACTACATATATTATCTACATATACCTAAAAGCATGTAGATATTATCGATGTATGCATGTTATCTTGTTTAAATGCAAGATAAAACGAATAAATCATGTTTTTCATATAGTGATAAATGCTAAAAATGGCTTGTATCATTTCATGGTATAGGTAAAATATCATTACCATATTTTAGGTTATAAAGTAGTGTTGCATGAAACTGTCATTTACATCTAAAACCTAATTTTCATAAAAAAAACATGTTTTAAAAAAAATATGTTAGTAAGAACATGAGGTTTAAATACCATGAAAACTCAATAAAAATATACGGATATTTGATGTTCTTCACTTTGCACACAATATTACACTTTTTGATCCATAAAAATAATTGGATATAAAAACAAAAGTGTTTGCATGAAAAAGCTACTTTTTGATCCATAAGAATAAATGGGCTATAAAAACAAAGTAGTTTGTGTAAAAGTACACTTTTTTTTATCCATGATAACATGTGGGTTTCTACATAAAGTTGTTTAAATACACTTTTTGAATCATGATAATATATAATTTGTTGCATAAAGTTACATTATTTACTAAAATGCCATCTTACATCTACTTTATTGTCAAAAGTGATGTTTATGCTTAGTGGGCAAAAGCTAAGGTTTTGTTGAAAAATAATAAAATTCATAGGTAAAAAATGACACTTTTGCTCTTAATATCATAAAATACTCCATAAGCTTTAAAATAAGCTTTAGTGGGTCCACACCCCACTTTTCACACTCGATGAACTTAAGGTTCATAATGGGCATTATGGACTTTATGCTTCAAGTTTGGGTCCTAGGCTCATTATCAATCTTGGACTTCAAAAAGCCCATTTTCAATGAAGTTGGTTATATTTTCACTTCACTCATCTTGGTGGGCCTCAATGGCCTAATACCAACCAAAGGGTTTCACAACCCACTTCTTCTCTTGTGGGCTTAATAAACCCATCCTTTCACAAACTCTAAAAACTTAATAGTAGGATAAATCTAACTTAAGTTTGTTAGGCTTTAGATTAGGGATGCATTAGCACTAGGTTGCTTGTTAAGTTTGAGATTAGTCTAGGAATTCTCCTAAACTTGTTAAGTGAGACCACCATGGACGGGCACCTAAGCTCGACAATAGTATCCAAGCCGGGTCGATGGTCTTGCTTACTTAACCATATTGGGTTAATTCTTAAACGGACCCCGCTTTACGATTAATCTTAAATGATTTTCAGAAGAAAAGAAAACAAATGATTTGTAGATAACAAAAAATCATTTGCATGTATTCTAGTACTAGAACTCATAAAAAAAATTAGGAATTTTAGATAAACTTAGAATTAAGTCATGCTCATTTCATGTGTGGTGTGGTACACACATATCATGTTTTCAAAACCTACGGATATACGTGAATTTGTCCTCACGTATCTCTTTTACATGTGTTGAAACTATACGTAAAAAATACACTGTAAAAACTCTTTGTACACGCGCTTGTACACGCATGAGTCATTTTCCTTCGCACGTGATAAGAGTAACACGTGCATAATGTTTTCAAAATCACTTTAGGCACGTGTGTAATAACACACCCATGTCATAAAACTTGCAATTTTTAAAATCCCAAACTATCACATTTGTACATGTGTACTTAGAAAATACACATGCCTCGTATAGCATACTTGAAAAGTAAAACCAAATGTTGCATTTTGATAATGAACGTGTGCAGACATACACATGTGTCACGGTGTTTTGTAATAAGTCTTATCGACTATGCGAATTGCTTGCAAACACGTATAGAAGAGTAAATACGTGTATCTTTGTCTTGTATGAATAATAATATTCGTACATGTTGCTCACTGCACGTGCGAAATAATTCGCACGTCACTTTTTCAATACATGCCTAATAATAGGCATTTTTGTCAATATTTCCCCAGAAAACTTTATAAGCATGAAACTTAGGCTTAGGGGCTCAAACTTATATTTTTTGTACACAATGTTTTGTAGAATATTGATAGTCAGATCAAATAATTTCCTAAAACATCCTTAGTTATGAAGTAAGGGCCGATCTTACGATCGGCCGGTTGTCGAGTGCCTAACACCTTCTCGACCCATACCCGGATTCTTTACCTCGAATCTCTGACTGTAGATTATCAAATGGATCATCGCCATGATTTCTTGAAAACTTAAAAATTAGGGCGATTTTCAAATTTGGGTCCTGGTTCCAAATAATCAGGTGGCGACTCCTACATTTTTATACATATACCCCACGTGGTAAAATTTTTGTTCGTCTTCCTTTTCGCCCTCTTCGAGCGGTGGGAAGTGGGCTAGGTGAAAATTCTCGGTTCCATACCTAGTATCATCATAGGTGGTTAGTTTCATTTAAGACCATAAGTAAGTTGTCATACTTAAAATAGAAGTTTTATAGTATTTTTAACCCTTAGAATCTTTTATTAGTTGGTTGATTTCGATATCATCCTTTTAATTTCGAAACCAAGGCTTTATGTGAAAATAGAAACCTTTGATTTCGATATCAGACATTTGGTTTCGAAATAGAAAGCAAAGTCAGTTTGACTGACCACTTTAATTTCGATACCAACTTGTTCCTTTCGAAATGAAGTTTAATTACTGTTCTAGAAAACAGATGAGCTTGCTTTCGATATGAACATTTTGGTTTCGAAACCAACATCTAGTCTTGAAGACAGACAAGCTTGCTTTCGATAGGGACATAGTTGCTTTCAAAAGTGCATCCAACAGAGGAGTTTGCTTTCTATAGGAAATTTGCTCATATCAAAACCAATGCGGAAAATCTCATTTAGAAGTTCTTAAAATTCAAATTCTTATTTGAATGTGAATCTTAACTGACTTTAAATTGTTTTAGGGATTTCTTAAACATACTTAGATGAGCTTGCTTTCGATATGAACATTTTGGTTTCGAAACCAACAGCCAGTCTTGAAGACAGACAAGCTTGCTTTCGATAGGGATATAGTTGCTTTCAAAAGTGCATCCAACAGAGGAGTTTGCTTTCTATAGGAAACTTGCTCGTATCGAAATCAACGCAGAAAATCTCATTTAAAAGTTCTTAAAATTCAAATTCTTGTTTGAATGTGAATCTTAACTGACTTCAAATTGTTTTAGGGATTTCTTAAACATACTTAGATGAGCTTGCTTTCGATATGAACATTTTGGTTTCGAAACCAACAGCCAGACTTGAAGACAGACAAGCTTGCTTTCGATAGGGATATAGTTGCTTTCAAAAGTGCATCCAACAGAGGAGTTTGCTTTCTATAGGAAACTTGCTCGTATCGAAATCAACGCAGAAAATCTCATTTAGAAGTTCTTAAAATTCAAATTCTTGTTTGAATGTGAATCTTAACTGACTTCAAATTGTTTTAGGGATTTCTTAAACATACTTAGATGAGCTTGCTTTCGATATGAACATTTTGGTTTCGAAACCAACAGCCAGACTTGAAGACAGACAAGCTTGCTTTCGATAGGGATATAGTTGCTTTCAAAAGTGCATCCAACAGAGGAGTTTGCTTTCTATAGGAAACTTGCTCGTATCGAAATCAACGCAGAAAATCTCATTTAGAAGTTCTTAAAATTCAAATTCTTGTTTGAATGTGAATCTTAACTGACTTCAAATTGTTTTAGGGATTTCTTAAACATACTTGGATGACCTATACCTCTATAAAATGATTATGTTAACCCTACATCATATAATCCAACATAATTCAACAGCTTGGAGTTCTATATTCATACTTTTAGCTTCCATGCTTATTGAAGAAGACTAAATCCTTCCAACCTTAGTCTTTAAATTTTATTTGAGCTTTGGCGGTAAACTTCCAGTGTGACCTTGTGGATTTAAGTTCGTGGTGATTGCTCGTGGATTCAGGTGATTGTTCGTGTTACGGGACTTGGTTTCCGAGTTGGAGACACGTAGTGTGGAGATCAATTAAGTGGCGGTACATAAGGTTTTGAGATCTCTCCCCGAGAGATTTCAAGCCAAAGTTACGGCTATTGAGGAAAGTAACGATATTGTTGCTATTCTTCCTGAGGAACTTGTAGGTAATCTTAGAAATTTTGAAGTTGGTTTCTGTTTCACAAGGAAATTAAATAATATTACTTTTACAGCTTCAAAGAGTGTTTGTTTCTCTAACAAAGAAGATGAGGATCTACCTACTGATAAAGAAATTGCACTTATTAGAAGAAAATTCAAAAAGTTTTTGAAAAAAAAGAAGGAGAAGTTTCAAAAAACCTAAGTTCAGGTCATCTTCTTCTTCAAAATTCAGGCCACAGGAAAAGGTGAAGTGCCTTGATAAGAAAACCAAAAAGAAGAAGTCGAATGAGATTCAATACTTCAAGTGCCATGGATTGGGGCATATTGCCAATGAATATCCAAACAAGAAGCCTGTATATGGAAAGAAGGCAATGAAAGTCACCCTCGATGATTCAGTGTAAAATCCTTTTAATTTAAATTACTAATGTTAGGGGGCACCTACTATTGCTAAGGGCACCCTGACAGAGTTTTAGTAAGTTTGGGTTTAAACTAGTTATAAATATAAACTAAAACCCAAAACCCTATCTATTTTGTGTTGATCGACCAGAAGAAAGAAGAGTGAGAGAAGGGAAAATCAGCTGGTAGAAAGAAAGAGAGAACTCCTTAAAGAAGAGAGTGCAGCGGTCGTGTTTGTGAGAGAAAGTGAAGGGATTTATCTTCTTCTTCTTCTTCTTCTTCCTTGGGATTCAACTTCCTTGGTGATTTTAGGCAAGAAGTAACTTGCTCTTTTGGTGTAGATTTAGGTTATTCATGTTGTTGCTAGGCTTCCTTAATGATTGAATGCATGAAAACCTAGTTTATATGTCGTTTATATGATGTTACATGAGAACATTGTGAAAGAATGCTTGTAACTTATGATCGTATGATGTGTGCATGTTTCTATTCGTTAGAATGCATAAAATCTATGTATATGAGAGGTGTATGTGAATCTCTAATGTTTACAGAGGTGAAAACCAAGTTTACACGTATCTTAAATGAAGAACTAAACTTAAAATCGCGGGAAAACCCAGGAGGTATCGATACCCACAGAGCAGTTATCGATACCAGCTGAAACCTGTCCGACAGGTGGTGCTGGTATCGATACCAGGCTCACGTGGTATCGATACCGCCCTGGTATCGATACCAAGCATGGCTGGTATCGATATGAGCCACGACAGTTACCCACTTTCCGGTTGGGATCGATACCAACCAAGCTGGTATCGATACCAACTGACTTAAAGGCTAGAATCGATCCCAACTGACTTAAAGGCCATAATTAAGCTATTTTTTTGTTCCTACTGAAATTTGGCTTTTATTTAATGAACATCATGACATGTAACTTACAGATTATATGCTAATATGTGTTTATGAGCAAGGCATGCATGCTTAAACTCTTGGTTATATACTTTCATGATGATGAACACTTGTGAACACGTAGAACATATAAGAAACCTCCATAAGCTTGATGTGTGTTGAATCAACTTATTTTGCTTGTGTGCAAACATAGTTTAGGTCCTGTATAGGTCTGGTCCTCTCCAAGCGAGGTCTACGGAATCACCAAGTGAGGTCTACAGAATCACTTGACACGTAAGTAACGCCGACAGGGTTACCAGTGTTCAAGGGATGGATTTCCAGGCGGTTCATCGGATTCACGTGGCGCACGGCTAGTATCTGAATTGAACTACAGGGACGGGTGAAACATGGGTAGTAACTAGGTACACCATATGTTACGAGAACCAAATCTTAAGCAAAGATCATAAAACACAACATCCGTTATCTTGTGCATCTCTTTACCATATTTAATCGTTTATTGACATATCATATGCAATATTGTTAATGCACTCTTGCGAAACTCATGGTTCTCCTGAATCTAAGCCAAGGGAACTAGTGAACTTGCTGACTAGGTTTTGATCTAGCACCATTAATCTTTTCAGGTGTAGGTCATCAGGCAAATCCACAGTAGCGGTGGTGCTCGTAAGGCAGGAATAAGTCTTCAGAGTTTTCTAGATTTCCATGAAGACATTAGTTATTCTTTTATATAAGTTTAGTTGAGTTTGGACACATATTTAGTCCATTATTCTTTGACAATATTCGTTTATTTGTTTGTTCATATGACAATTTATCATTGAGTTAATAAAGTTTATTTTAGCTTTATTTTACTTGCGTGTTAAATGTGAGTGCGAGCTTCTTGTTAGCCTAGTGTAATGCGTACACCCAAGAGCTACAGGTTGTTAATGGTTTCGCCGGAATGCCTAGTTCTCATTGAGTAAGGGCTGCAGACCTGAAATATGAGGGCGGGCCTTACAGTTGGTATCAGAGCCTCAGGTTCAAAGTCCTAAAGGGAGTAAACGAGTTAGGATGTTGTTCGTGACACGTTAGGCACAAAATCTAAGTTTGCTTGTTTGTTGTTTGGCTTGGATAGTGATAGACTTTGTTCCATTTCTTACCCTCTTTTTCTTGTGTCTCAGAACTATATTTGGGAGGCGAGGAAGTGGTAGAGGTGGTCGGCGTAGAGGTAGGAGTACTCGGGGGAACAACGATGATGTTCCTACTGAAGAGGTGAATCCACCACAACCTGAGTTTCCTCCACCACCACAACATGGAGAGATCGTGCAAGGATCGGGTCAGAATCGGGCAGGGGGTGTTAATCCTCAAATGCCAGAGTGGACGATGTTGCGACAGTTAATTACGGAGTCAGTAGGGGAAGTTGTGGATGCCAAACTGGATGCTAGATTGGGAGCTAGGGGACCAGTGGCACCAGCTCTGGTTCAAGTGCCACAACCACCAGTGGTACGAGCGGGAGCGCCCAAATGGCTGGAGTTGCATAAACACTTTCTGAGTTTGAAGCCATGAATTTTTGGGGGTTCTACGAATCTATTAGTGGCTCATCAATGGATCAAGGAGTTGGAAAAGACGTTATGTACTTTTGAGTGTCTGGAAGAATATAAGCAGAGGTTTGCGGCTTTCCAGCTTATAGATGACGCTTTGGATTGGTGAGAGTCTCGTTCCTAGGATCTAGATACTGTCACCCTAACTTGGCAGCAGTTTTAAGTGATGTTCTTTGACCAATATTTTTCTCAAAGTGCACAAATGGCGATGGGGAAGGATTTTCAAGAGTTTAGACAGAAAGATGACCAGACAGTGGTAGATTATGAGCGAGAGTTTTCCAGACTCGCATTGTATGCACGGGGTCTTATTCCGACTGAGCAGAGTAAGATACAAAAGTTTTTAAAGGGATTGAATCGACAAATATCTAGGCACATTATCGAACAACCTAATTTCGATACTTTTGCTAAAGTTATGGAGTGTGCACGACTTCATGATCAGGAAATCCAAGAGGCACACTAGAAGAGGAGTAAAAAAGATGAGATCAAGTCAGATGATAAACGTGATCAGAAGAACAGTCAAGGACATCAAGGGACAGAAACAAGGACAACCGGAGTAATTAGAAGAGACAGAAAACTGAAGAGAAGAACACCGGTGCGGTAGTTCTGGCACAGCCCGAAGCACTGAGAACTGAAGGGGGCAATAAACGACCGATTAGAGGTCCTTGTTATGCTTACGGAGAGGTAGGCCACAGAGAAGCGGATTGCCCGCAACGCAATGGGGCACAAGGAGCTAGGCAGAATCAACCGCTGAGGCAGAACGGACAGGGTCAAGCTCGACCACAATCAACGCCTTATCAAGAGAGACAACAGCAGGGACAGCAACAAGGACAACCTCAGGGTAGAGCTTATGCTATAGTTCCTAGGGATGTGAGAGCGCCAGAGGGAATGATGGAAGGTACCTTCTGTTAGGTCCATGAGTTCACTCATGTCATATTTGTCGAATTTCGTGTCAAAGGTAAACTCAAGATGGTCAATGTAACTTGAGTTAGAGTTAGTGAGTCATTCGGTTCGTTGCGAAGCAAAGACTCCAAGAAGCTCAACTCACCACCGGAACTCATCTTAGGATGGTAAGTGACTTAGAAACTCAATATCATAGGTGGTTAGTTCATATTAGATCATATGAGAACCACCGGAACTCATCTTAGGATGGTAAGTGACTTAGAAACTCAATACCATAGGTGATTAGTTCATATTAGATCATATGAGAAACCACCGGAACTCATTTTAGGATGGTAAGTGACTTAGTAACTCAATACCATAGGTGGTTAGTTCATATTAGATCATATGAGAAAGTACGGAATGGCAAAAGATGTCAAAACCCCTTAAAACTAGTGTTTGAAAGAATGCTGTCAGAATACCACGGTTTTTCGGGAAACTGTGACCATTTGTACTGTGGCCAAAGGTTGGTTTCGAAACCAAGGAGGTTGGTTTCGAAACCAAAGTTGAAAAATGATGTCAGGAGGTTTTTGGTTTCGAAACCAACCATATTGGTTTCGAAACCAACCCTGAAAAATGCCAACAGATGGTTTTTGGTTTCGAAACTGACTTGTTGGTTTCGAAACCAAAGCTACAGAATGATGTTAGATGGTCTTTGGTTTCGAAACCAAACATATTGGTTTCGAAACCAAAGTTATGAAAATCATTCCAGGCCTTTTTTGGTTTCGAAACCAACCTTCTTGGTTTCGAAACCAACGCCCAGATATGTGCGATTTCAGCTGTTTCGTGAGCTGTAAAGTGATTCCTTTTCACTTTTTTGCACATTTCCTCTTAGCATATTTTAGGGGAATTATTGGTGCGTGGGGAACACCTCTAAATGGGATGAGGGATCAATGGAATGTCTCCTCATCTCCATTATTGTGTCTAGCTTTTGACCTAATACAACCTAGAGATTTCTGGGTTTGTGCTGGACATTTTGAGTTATAAATAGGGATTGAACCATCAATGTTTAATCAACCATTCACCCTATTTATCAACAAGTTCTTGGAGAGTTTCAACTCTAATTCTTTAGCTTCCAAGCTTGTTGTACATGCTTTAATCCTTCCCATTTTAACTCAAAACCTGAGTTTTGTTGCCGGTGGATTTCCGGTGGTTGAGCTTGAAGTTTCAAGCTTGTGGTGATATACTTGAGGAGTCAAGTATTGGTTCAAGGTGCGGGACTTGTGGAGTTCAAGTTGGAGACGCATCATCATCTACTAAGAGGCAAATTCGTGGATTTCGAATTTGTGGAAGAACTGTACACCGTAGCTGTTGGAGCGTAGAGGGAGTCGTAAATCGTGTCCATCGAGTGGTAAATCGGGTTGTAAGTTTTCAATAACTTTTAGTGGATTTTTGCTGGACTAGGTCCCGGGGTTTTTCCCAGTTTGGGTTTTCCTCGTTAACAAAATCTCTTGTGCATATTTCTATACTTGTTGTGAGATTGAAATATTCGATTCTTGTTCTTAATTCCGCATATTAAGAATCGAATAAGTCAATACTCTTGTTAGAGATTTTTGTTGTACTCTTATCACCTTAGTAATTTTTAATTAGGTGATAGTGTGATCCTTAACCATAGTCACATTGACATACGGTTAAATTCATTAACCGTAGGGCGAATTTAGACTTTCAATTGGTATCAGAGCAGGTTCACTTGCTGGGTTTAACAACCTAAGTGTGATCCTTGTTGTGACTTATGGAATCACAAAGAGAGGGTAGTGCAGTAAATTTACCTCCATTATTCAATGGAAATAACTATCCTTTTTGGAAAGCTAGGATGAGAGCTTTCTTAAAGTCTATAGACCAAAGAGTTTGGAGAACTATTGAGGTTGCTTGGTCTCCACCTACTATGATTGTAGGACCTAGAGACAATTCTAGAGTAGTTCCTAAACCAGAAGATCAATGGGATGCCATAGATAGTGAAGCTGCTACTAGAAATAGCAAGGCTCTCAATGCCATTTTTGCTGCTGTAACGGCTGACGAATTTCGTCGCATATCTAATTGTGAAGTAGCAAAAGAGGCATGGGACATTTTAATGGTAACCCATGAAGGTACTAGAACTGTAAAAATAGCAAAGCTTCAAATGTTAACCACCCAATTTGAAACCATCAAAATGGATGACAATGAATCTTTTGATGAATTCTATGCTAAATTAAATGAAATTGTCAACAATTCTTTTGCTTTGGGTGAATCTATTTCTAACTCTAAGATAGTACGTAAGGTTTTGAGGTCTCTTCCGGAGAGATTTCAAGCCAAGGTTACGGCTATCGAAGAGAGTAAAGATATTGATGCTATTCTTCCTGAAGAACTTGCAGGTAACTTAAAAACCTTTGAATCCAGTTTGCATCATTCAAGGACTTCAAAGGATATAGCTTTTGCAGCATCAAAGAATGTCACCTATACTGATTCAGAAGACGAGGATGATCATGGTGATAATAAGGATCTTGAGTTTCTTTTCGAAAATTTTATAGAGTTTCTTAAAGTCGAGAAAAGAAAAATTCTGAAACATGGGATTTCATCCTCAAGTAAGAGTAAGTCATTAAGTAAGGATAAAGCTCATAAGAAAAATAACAACTCTAGTGATATTCAATGTTTTAAATGCCATGGTTTTGGACACTTTTCCAATGAATGTCCCAACAAAAAGTCCAAAAGCAGGAAAAAGAGGATGGTCACTTGGGATGATTCAGTAAGTTCAAGTGACAATGAAGATAAAGCAAACTATGTGGCTTTTACCACTTCCTTGGAATCTTCTTGTGTCCACTCAGAAGATGAAATAAGTATGGAATCAGAAGATCTTCATACTGATCATATTGGAGACAAAGAAGAAACCACTAAGGCTTTTATTACCTTTGTGGAATCTTCTTATGATCTCCTTGAAGATTTATATACTGATTTTGAAGATCTTCAGGCTACTAAAGGAAGTAGTAAAGAGAACATTGAACTAATGGCTATGGCTGCATCTGTTGATCATGAAAAAGATATACAAGCTGAATCTAATGATCTTCGAAGTGATAGCGAGGATGATGTTGATCCTACAGAGTTGTTCTCAAGAATTCTTGAAAATAGTAAGAGCTTGTCAAAGGCAAACAAGGAGCTCAAACTAGAGAATTCAAGTCTTATGACTGAGAAGAATGATCTCACTCTTCAAGTGGAAGAAGCCTCTAAGAGGAAGGCAGAGGACAAAGAGATTCTTGAAGGAAAAGATAAAGAAATCAAATTCCTCAAGAATGAGCTGGTGGTGACTAATGAGAGAGTCACATCACTTCTTGAAGAGATACAAAAAATGAAGGATGAGCTAAAAGAGTCTAAAGAGATGCTCATAAAGTTCAATCATGGGTCGAATAACCTTGTCTCTATGTTGAAAGGATCGAAGAATTCGAGTGACAAGAAGGGACTCGGCTTTGATCCAAGTAAGGTTGCTAGCACCTCAACGTCGACGACCTTTGTGAAAGCTAAGACTCATCCTCCTCCTCCACAAAAGAGAGCAGTTAAGCAAGTTGACCAACAAGCTCCAAAGCAAGTTGTCAAGCAACATATCCCAAAGCAAGCTATAAAACCACAAGGTAAGCCTAAAGTTTCTAACATTAATAATGTGTGTTCTTATTGTGGTTATAAGGGACATTTGCAGAACAAATGTAGATTCTTTTTAGAAGATTGCAAAAAGTCTCATAATGTCAATCAAGATCTTTTAAAAAGAATCAAATCATTGAGTGACAAGGCTCAAGCATTGACTGGAGATATTGGAAAGCTTGACAACAACAAACAAGGTATGTATTCCTTTGGATCAAAATCTTATTCAAAGAAAAGGAAGAGAAACAAGACCAAAAAGGTTGTGCTTGAGACAACCAAACCTACTCATGTGGACTTAAATCAAATGAAGACATTTAAGAAATTCAAGGCCATATGGGTAAGAAAAAGTGATTTGGCATGTCTTGAAACTCTCACTACATACAATACTGGTAAGTCATCTAAGTACTTATTGGTTAGTGGTAGTGGTCGTACCATTACTTGATTGTTGATATTCTCACTCCTTCCCTTGTTTTGATTGCATATATAGTTGGGGTAGTTGAGTGAGTGTTCTACTAGTTTGCATTTTAGTTGATTGTTATGCATTCTAGTGTTTGTTGTATGTACTTGTAGATAAGTTCTTATTGCATTTGAACATGACATTTCATCTACTAAGTATCATACTTTACAGCATGCCCATTTATTGTCAAATCATTTTTGGGACATGTGTGTATATTTTTTTGTTTGTCATCTTGTTTCTTTGTCAATACTGAATGAAGTGTATAAACCTTTGTTATTGATTGAGAAACAAGCTACTACACAAGTAGTGAATATTGATGGTCAACCACATCAAGCAGAATTTTTTTCTGTAGGTTTGTATTCTCACTTTTCCCCTGTTTTGCATTGCATATTATTTTTGGGTTGAAAAATGAGTTTTGAAGATTAGTTTGCTTTCACAAATTGCATTCTAATACATGTATGTTTTAAGTGTTCTTCTTGTTGTTATTGGCTATCTTTTATAGAATACTTGAACATATAAGAGATTTCACAAATCTGAATTACTTTATTTTATTTTGATATAGCTTGTGAATCTCTTCTCTAAATCCATATACTCTCTTGACTGATCTATAAATCTTGTGCACATAAGAGCCTCTTGAGTAAGTGTGATTTTATCCTAGTTGAATCATTGGATGGGTTAAAATAAAGCTTATGATTCATTAATGGACTGAACTAGCTGGTTGGACTATCTCTCACTAGGATATTGTGTTTTGATGAAGTGCTGAAAAATATTGTTATATCTTGTTATGAAACATCACCAAAACAGTAAGCTCTCGTAAAAGATCTTGAGCTTGGTGAAACACCAAAAGAGTGAGTTCTCGAAAAAAAAAATGTTGAACTCGGTGTTTGAACATCAAAAAGAGTGAGATCCCGCAAAAAGATTGGGAACTCGATGTTCTTTATTCTTCATCTTGACCTCATAGTGACCCACTTGGTTCCAATACGGGTACTTTCTTGGTTGTGTCTCCTCGGATAAGAGTCGCTTGCAAGTTTAGGGAAAATATTGGTAACAAGTTGGTGATCTATGTCTCATGCTCTTGAGTTCCTCAAGTTTCATTCAAACTCAAACATGAAGGTCATTAATAGGTAACAATGTGAGATAGTTCTTTCATGCTAGGTAAGGTTCAGATTTGAAGAAATTGGTAATATGGATAACCTTATCTTATTTTCCTTTTAGGATGGTCTCACATAATGATATTGTTCTCTCAACACACACACACCATAATCAGAATATTGAGTGTTGTGATTTTCATGATTGAGAACTTGCTTGGCTATATTTGAATAAATTTTTGCAATTTCATGATTAAGAAATTTTTAATTGTGATTGTGTATTATATTATTGATAGCCTTGACAACATGATTTGGACACAACAAAACTTTTCTACTTGCATACATTGATAGCATAGATTTGTTGTGTGTTGATGCATGTTGAACCGGATTAGTTTTAAGATTCAAATCTTTCTCATGATCTGGTTGAGGGGGAGCTTGCATGTTTTGTTTATTTGCATATATTTGTGCATGCTTGCTCATTATTTGCATTAAGCTAATATTTGAAAAAATCCAAAAATTTGCATTTTCTCCATTGGTTTTCAAAACCAGGATACATTCACACACTTTGGTTTTATTTCTTATCTTAGCTCTGATACACCTTGTAACTAGCTTTGATAAATTTTATAGTGTGTGACATGTTCTTACTTGCCTTCCACCATACTTTCTTATTGTCTATCTAACTATCTACTTGGTTGAAAATTAGTTAGATATTTATTCTTATGGTTGGTTGGTTTGTATTTGTGTTTCCATACATTGTCTTTCTCAGTTTCTCCTTGTACTTTTGTTGTCTTCTATCCTTTGTCTATTTGTGACAAAAAGGGGGAGAATTATGTGTTCTTGACTTTGCAAGGGGAGTACTATGTGATACGAGTTTTATCACATAGGGGGAGAGATTCTTGTAGCACTTATCAAGGGGGAGTGTAAGCATATTCATTATTTATATTCATGACTTCCATGGTACCTTGATGTGTCTTGTGGACATGTGCAGGAAACAAGTTAAAGACAACCCATAGAGTTTAATGTCTCTATTTGTTTGGGGGAGTTTTGTCTTTTATCTCTCATTGAACCTTATGAATGGGTGTTGAATGGGTTTTGTCACGAAATTGACAAAGGGGGAGATTGTAAGGTCCATAAGTTCCCTCATGGATTTTGTCAATTTGCGTGTCAAATCAAACTCAATATAGCCAATGAGAGTTTGCAAGTTGTCTCTACATTTTTAACCAATGAAGACTTATAGTGAAGGAGAGAAGACTTGTGCAAAGCTCAACTCACCACCATTGGAAGATATCTTAAGATGGGAGAAGCTTTGACAAAGGGGGAGAGATATTATCTCTACCTTCATTAAATGCTCTAAACATTCTTCAAGGTATGTATTTAGTATTTTATAAGATTCCTTGACTTGTTTTGTGAGCATGTGCAGGAAACAGGTTGTTTTATACAATCCGTGTTTTAAGTTCTATTGAGTCATGTGTAAGAAAATACGAGTTGTAATGGGGAAGGTTCTTTATACTATTTTCTTATGTATGGCTTTGTCACGAAAATGACAAAGGGGGAGATTGTTAGGTCCATGAGTTCACTCATGTCATATTTGTCGAATTTCGTGTCAAAGGTAAACTCAAGATGGTCAATGTAACTTGAGTTAGAGTTAGTGAGTCATTCGGTTCGTTGCGAAGCAAAGACTCCAAGAAGCTCAACTCACCACCGGAACTCATCTTAGGATGGTAAGTGACTTAGAAACTCAATATCATAGGTGGTTAGTTCATATTAGATCATATGAGAACCACCGGAACTCATCTTAGGATGGTAAGTGACTTAGAAACTCAATACCATAGGTGATTAGTTCATATTAGATCATATGAGAAACCACCGGAACTCATTTTAGGATGGTAAGTGACTTAGTAACTCAATACCATAGGTGGTTAGTTCATATTAGATCATATGAGAAAGTACGGAATGGCAAAAGATGTCAAAACCCCTTAAAACTAGTGTTTGAAAGAATGCTGTCAGAATACCACGGTTTTTCGGGAAACTGTGACCATTTGTACTGTGGCCAAAGGTTGGTTTCGAAACCAAGGAGGTTGGTTTCGAAACCAAAGTTGAAAAATGATGTCAGGAGGTTTTTGGTTTCGAAACCAACCATATTGGTTTCGAAACCAACCCTGAAAAATGCCAACAGATGGTTTTTGGTTTCGAAACTGACTTGTTGGTTTCGAAACCAAAGCTACAGAATGATGTTAGATGGTCTTTGGTTTCGAAACCAAACATATTGGTTTCGAAACCAAAGTTATGAAAATCATTCCAGGCCTTTTTTGGTTTCGAAACCAACCTTCTTGGTTTCGAAACCAACGCCCAGATATGTGCGATTTCAGCTGTTTCGTGAGCTGTAAAGTGATTCCTTTTCACTTTTTTGCACATTTCCTCTTAGCATATTTTAGGGGAATTATTGGTGCGTGGGGAACACCTCTAAATGGGATGAGGGATCAATGGAATGTCTCCTCATCTCCATTATTGTGTCTAGCTTTTGACCTAATACAACCTAGAGATTTCTGGGTTTGTGCTGGACATTTTGAGTTATAAATAGGGATTGAACCATCAATGTTTAATCAACCATTCACCCTATTTATCAACAAGTTCTTGGAGAGTTTCAACTCTAATTCTTTAGCTTCCAAGCTTGTTGTACATGCTTTAATCCTTCCCATTTTAACTCAAAACCTGAGTTTTGTTGCCGGTGGATTTCCGGTGGTTGAGCTTGAAGTTTCAAGCTTGTGGTGATATACTTGAGGAGTCAAGTATTGGTTCAAGGTGCGGGACTTGTGGAGTTCAAGTTGGAGACGCATCATCATCTACTAAGAGGCAAATTCGTGGATTTCGAATTTGTGGAAGAACTGTACACCGTAGCTGTTGGAGCGTAGAGGGAGTCGTAAATCGTGTCCATCGAGTGGTAAATCGGGTTGTAAGTTTTCAATAACTTTTAGTGGATTCTTGCTGGACTAGGTCCCGGGGTTTTTCCCAGTTTGGGTTTTCCTCGTTAACAAAATCTCTTGTGCATATTTCTATACTTGTTGTGAGATTGAAATATTCGATTCTTGTTCTTAATTCCGCATATTAAGAATCGAATAAGTCAATACTCTTGTTAGAGATTTTTGTTGTACTCTTATCACCTTAGTAATTTTTAATTAGGTGATAGTGTGATCCTTAACCATAGTCACATTGACATACGGTTAAATTCATTAACCGTAGGGCGAATTTAGACTTTCACCTTCCTAATTAACACTCGGCCTGGCCGAATCCTTTTTATTCTGGAGCTTCACATTCCTTCATATCACGTATATTCTTGGACACCTTGACACTTAGGCCAGAATGGTGTGATTACCCTTTCTCTGTTATGTCCCCTATGGGGAGGACAGTACCAGTAGAGCTAGTTTGCAAGGGATGTGTTATTAGTTTGGGAAAATTAGACTTCGCCTTAGATCTTTTTGTGTTAGGTCTAGAGGGATTTGATGTGATACTAGGTATGGATTGGCTCGCTGCATACCATGGAAAGTTGGACTGTTACGTGAAAACTGTAACATTTTTTACCAGAGGAAACGACATACGTTTTATCGTTGTCGCAAGGATGTGGTCTTGATAGGACACACCTGTGCTTTGTGGATATGTTGGAGCAACCGATTGAATGTAGAGGGCTTGAATTGATTCTTATAGTGCGCGAATACCGTGATGTATTTGGCGAGGTCCCAGGTTTACCACCTCACAGAGAGATAAACTTCTGTTTGGAGCTGGTTCCGGGCACAAAATTGATTGCTAAGACGCCTTATCGGATGGCCCATATAGAGATTAAAGAATTAAAGAACCAAATAGACTAGCTTTTGGCTCAGGGTTTCATACGTCGTAGTTCGTCACCTTGGGGTGCACCAGTTTATTTTGTTAAAAAGAAAGATGGGTCGATGAGACTATGTATAGACTACCGGGAACTGAATAAGGTTACGACAAGGAATAAGTTTCCTAAGATAAATGATCTGTTTGATCAGCTTAAGGGAGCACAATGGTTCTCTAAGTTAGACTTAAGGTCAGGTTATCACCAGCTTAGAGTCCGAGAACAGGACATTCCTATGACAATGAATCGAGTTTTCAGAGACTTCTTGGATCAGTTCATGATTTTCTTTATTGATGACATTCTAATTTACTCTAAGACACGAGAGGACCACGAGATTCATTTGCGTAGAGTGCTTCAAACTCTACGAGAGCACCAGTTGTATGCTAAATTCAAGAAATGCAAATTTTGGCAAAAAGAGGTGAAGTTTTTAGGACACGTAGTGTCAGGAGCGGGAGTGACAGTGGATCCCTCCAAGATTTAGGTTGTACTGGAGTGGCGGCAACCCACTACAGTGACGGAGGTTCGAAGTTTCCTAGGTTTGGTTAGGTACTATAGGCGGTTTATCAAAGGATTTTCACGGATAGCAGGCCCATAAACTAATCTCAGTGGGATGACAAGTGTGAGCAAGCGTTTCAAGAACTGAAGGCAAAGTTGATGACAACCCCAGTTTTGGTCATACAGGAAAGTAGAACCGGACTTGTGATATTTACCGATGCATCACATCAAGGACTGGGATGTGTTTTGATGCAGAACAACCGAGTGGTTGCTTTTACTTCGAGATATTTGAGGATTCATGAGCACAACTATCTGACTTATGACCTTGAGTTAGCAGTTGTAGTATTTGCACTCAAGATTTGGAGACACTACTTGATAGGTGAAAAGTTTGGGCTCTTTTCGGACCACAAGAGTCTCAAATACCTATTCTTGCCGAAGGAACTAAATATGAGGCAGCATAGATGGTTGGAACTACTGTAAGATTATGACTTTCAGTTGCAGTATCATCTGAGAAAGGCCAACGTGGTGGCAGATGCTCTTAGTAGGCAGCCTAGGGGCATAGTGGCAACTATGATGGTCCAGCAGTGGCAACTATTGAAGACAGCTTCGGAGTATGGCTTCGAATTGGCAACCTGCGAGTAGAGACAACTGTTGTTGGGTAGTGTAGTCGTTCAGGAATGAAGCGAAGCGTAGCGGAGTTCGTTTGAACCTGTTTTACTTGTCAACAATTGAATGCAGAGCATCGAAAACCAGCAGGTACTTTGCAGTCCCTAGATATACCCGAGTAGAAGTGGGAGATTATATTTATGGATTTCATCGACGGATTACCAAGACTAAGAAGGAAAATGACTCTATTTGGGTGATCGTGGATAGATTGACCAAGTGTGCACACTTCGTGCCAGTCAAGAAGATATACACCGCAGAGCAGTTAGATACGTTGTATGTGAAGGAGATAGTTCGATATCACGAAGTTCCAATTTTAGTGGTATCGGATCAGGATACCTCATTCACCTCGAAGTATTGGAGAGCTTTCCAAGAACCTATGGGGACGCAGCTTGATTTTAGCACAACTTTTCATCCTCAAACGGATGGGCAGACGGAGAGAGCTAACCAAGTGCTAGAGGACATGCTCCGTTTTGTAATCCTAGGCTTCAAGGGTAATTGGGAAAATTCATTACCGCTTGTTCAATTTTCCTACAATAATAGTTACCAAACTAGTATAGGAATGGCACCGTTTGAAGCGTTGTATGGTAGACCTTGTAGATCTCCAGTATGTTAGGCAAAAGTCAGAGAGTCGAAACTTCCAAGAGTGAAAACCGTGCAACAAACTACAGAGAAGATTGTTCTAATCAGAGAACGTATGCGAGCAGCTCCGAGTCGTCAGAAAAGTTACGCCGATCAAAGGCGTAGGTAACTTGTGTTTGAGGTAGGTGATCAAGTGATACTGAAGGTATCAACGATGAAGGATGTTCTTCGGTTCGGCAAGAAAAGGAAGTTAACGCCGCGTTTCATCGGACCTTTTCCTATCCTAGAGAGTAGGGAAAGTGGCTTACTGATTAGCTTTACCAAACCAGTTGGTAGGAGTTCATGATGTCTTCTATGTACCTATGCTTCGGAAGCATCTCAGAGATGAGGATCGCCCAGCAGTGGTCGATTTCCACGAGTTAAGAGTTGCAGCCAGGAGCAACCTATGTAGAGAAGCCTTATAGAATTCCTGACTACAAGGAGCTTAGGTCAAGATCAATACCTTGGGTGAAGGTGCAGTGGCATCATCACGATGAGTGTGAGGCCACGTGGGAGAGAGAAGAGGAGATGCGCGCGAGTTACCAGACCTTTTTGAAGAGGTATGCGCGAGTTAGGGGGGTAGATTGTAATACCCTTTTAATTTAAATTACTAATGTTAGGGGACACGCACTATTGCTAAGGGCACCCTGACAGAGTTTTAGTAAGTTTGGATTTAAACTAGTTATAAATATAAACTAAAACCCAAAATTCCTTTTGTTTTGTGTTGATTGACCAGAATAGAGAAGAGAGAGAGAAGGGAAAATCGGCTGGTAAAGAGAAAGAGAGCACTCTTTGAAGAAGAGATTGCAGCGATCGTGTTCGTGAGAGAAAGTGTAGGGATTCATCTTCTTCTTCTTCTTCTTCTTCTTCCTTGGGATTCAACTTCCTTGGTGATTTGAGGCAAGTAATAACTTGCTCTCTTGGTGTAGATTTAGGTTATTCATGTTGTTGCTATGCTTCCTTAATGATTGGATGCTTAAAAACTAGTTGGTACATCATTTATATGATGTTGCATAAGAACAATATGAAAGAATGCATGTAACTTATGATCGTATGATGTGTGCATGTTTCTATTGGTTAGAATGCATAAAATCTATGTATATGAGAGGTGCATGTGAATCTCTAATGTTTACAGGGGTGAAAACCAAGATTACACGTAGCTTGAATGAAGAACTAAACTCAAAATCGCGGGAAAACCCAGGAGGTATCGATACCCACAGAGCAGGTATCGATACCAGCTGAAACCTGTCCGACAGGTGGTGCTGGTATCGATACCAGCTAAAACCTGTCCGACAAGTGGTGCTAGTATCGATGCCAAGCTCATGTGGTATCGATACCAGGGCGGTATCAATACCAAATATGGCTGGTATCGATACCAACCATGCTTGTTACCCACTTTCTGGTTGGTATCGATACCAACCAAGCTGATATCAATACCAACTGACTGAAAGGCCATAATTAAGCTATTTTTATGTTCCTACTAAAATTTGGCTTTTGTTTAATGAACATCATGACATGTAACTTACGACCTAAGATAACAGGAATCTGCCCATTAGGATTTGGCACAGGTTAGGTGTCTAAGATAATGAAATCTACTGGATAGTAAAATTTGTCAACCTGTATAAGATCATCCTCTACCACTCCTCTAAGGATTTTAACAGACCTATCTGCAAGTTGGAGGGTAACACTAGTGGGTCGCAACTCACCAAGTCCTAACTGCTCATATACTGAATATGGCAAAAGATTTACACTGGCCCTAAATCTAATAGTGCATATTTAATCCTATGGTTACCTATAGTACATGAAATTGTAGGACAACCAGGATCTTTGAATTTAGGAGGGGTCCTATGTGTAATGATGGAACTAACTTGTTAGGCAAGAAAAGCTTTCTAGTGTACATTTAAACCTCTTTTCACAGTACACATATCTTTTAGAAATTTTGCATAGGATGGAATTTACTGAATGACATCTAGAATTGGGATATTGATCTTAACCTGTTTGAACACCTCTAAGATCTTTTTAGCATTGGTTCTTTTCCTACGGGGCATCAATCTCTGTGGAAAAGGAGCTGGAGGAACATAAGTGATTTCGGGTATAACCTCCTCTTTTTTATCAGACTCATCCTCTACTGGGGTTATATCCTGAATAGGTAAAGTTAAGTTCTTACCTTGTTCTCTTTTCTCATGCACTATAATATGGTTATCAATTTCCCGACCACTCCTAAGGGTAGTGATGACTTGAACATGATCAGAAGGTGGGCCACAAGATGTGCCTACCCCATAAGTACCCTTTGGGCTTGGTTGAGTTTGACTTGGAAACTTTCTCTTCTCCCTATCATTCAATTTGGCAGAAATTTGAAATATTTAAGTTTCCAAATTGACAATTGCTTGTTCATTTGTCTGTAAGGATTGTTGGGTAGCCAACATGAAAGTGTCAAACTTTTGATCACTGAATTGCATTCTGAGTTAACACTTTTAAGGATTCCTCGAGGGTGGTTAGTTTCTGTTGACCCTGAAACTGTTCTTGAGGTTGATGAGTGGAAAATCCTTTGGATAAACGTAATGGGGGATTTCCAGATGGACCCCCTTGGTGTTGACCCTTATTCCATGAAAAGTTGGGATTGTCTCTCCAACCCACATTATAAGTATTCGAAAAAGGGTCGTATTTCTGCTTATTTTCATACCTAGGATTTTGGTTATTGTAAACTGCATGGACTTGTTCACCACTAGATTCTTGCCTATAGATTAGTGTGCAACTAGGTCCACTATGATTGGGGTCACCAAAAATGGTACATGGAAAGGTGCTGGTTTCATTCCCACGACTCATAACTTGATTAGGCAAGTGTCTCTCCATAGTTTCTAGCTTCCTAGGGAGCTTCATTTCTAAAGCCTCTAGGTGCTTAATTACAGTGACTAATTTTGCATCAGTTTCAACACTAGTGTCATCTCTAGGTTCTGGTTCTCTCATTGAATCCCACTGTCTAGCTTTCTCAGCTAGTTCGAAAAATAAGTCATAGCATTCATCAGGGTCATTTAGAGTAAAATCCCCTCTGCTCATTGTTTCGATTTGAATACGAGACTCATTATCTAGACCTTCGTAGAGGATCTGTGCCAAGTGTGACTTTGGGAACCCGTGTTGAAGACATTGACATTGTAGGTCACGAAACCTTTCTATATAACTGTGAAGGCTTTCGCTTGCTTTTTGCTTAAAGGTTTGTAGGTGGTAACGGACAAATGAGGTTTTATGATGAGGATAAAATCTCTTAATGAAAATCTTAGTAAGTGTGACCTATGTTCTAAACGACCCTGGAGGAATTAAGTAATACCAATCTTTAGCCTTATCTTTTAGAGAGAATGGAAAGAGACGAAGTCTTAGGGCTTCATCAGTTATACCCTTTGGACGTATTGTACCACAAATCTCTTCGATGTCTCTGACATGGACATAAGGATTTTCATTATCAATCCCTTTAAATTTGGGAAGTGATTCAATTGTTCCTGGTTTGAACTCAAAATTACCAGTACAATCTGGTATTATAACTCCTTGAGGTTGCATTATACCAATCGGGTATATACAATCTCGTAAAGTTCGAGTAGGAGCATCCATTAGTGCTCGATTCTCGACATTTGCTTCATTGCCTTCAGCCATTTCAGAGAAAAGAGAATTTTCCATTAAAAGTAGATGGAAGAGGACTTAGATCGTAGAGATCGTTTCGCTCGACATAATTACCAATTCGTTTCCATGCACGCATAAACTACACAATCACCGCTGACAAACCAAGCAACCCTAGCTTTCTAGCAAGCAATGCAGGATGACTCACCTAAATTTGAGAGTAAGATCCTTGAAAAGTATTTCTTAGATTCTTCTCTTTCTTTTCTAGACTAGCTCCTATTCTCTTCAAGGGCAATCTTCAGTTGCTCACCTAGCAAACTCTGCCAAAGCAACCCAATTAGGTAAGTTCCCAGTTCAAGCAGTAAGCTTGAAAGCTTTAGACACTATCTTACTTAGGCAATGTTCCCCTTTCTCAGGGTGGCCTTTTTGTCAGAACTTTCCTTAATCGCTAGCTTTCCCTGAGAGTTTGTCCAAGTAAACAAAGAAGTTGTTGTTCCCATAAAAAGATTATCCTAAGAGCTCGAAACCCTAGGGTCTTCTTGCTAGTCAAAATTTTAGGCTTAGGATCGCGTTAAGTTAGGTTTTCCTGGTCGGACGAAAGAAATCCAGTGATGAAATCCAGATTCTTATCTTGTTTGGGTCTGATGTGCCCTTTACTAAGAAAAGCAGTAAAATATTTTCAATTCGCAAGCAATTATGCATAGAAAGGCATCCAGAAAACCTGTTGGCAGGAGATTCACAGGTTGATCGAATCTTACCTCCCGTTCAAGACGGGGGATGAACCAGTTGAGTTGACTCGGGCCACTAACTCCTGTGTTAGTGTACTAACCCGAGGGGCCAAGACAAGATCGTACTTGTCCTCCTTCCCTGTTTACAACTTGTGCTCTGATTTTTAGAGTCAAAACTTAATTAAAAATTATTACAAAGTCCTTACGCAAACCCTAAATATAGTTCTAAAAATAAAATAAAATAAAATTCCTAAAAATAAATTGTTCTTCCCGTCTTGCATTTCCCCTTTTGTTCTTCACTTATTTTTTTCTTCGTAGAACCTGCAGAGACCAACAAGAGAAGAGAACACGTAAAATGGAAATAAAAATTCTAAACTACTAAAATAAAGAATTTTTTTAATATATAACCCTAATTAAATAAAATTGAAAACCTAAATCTACGATTAAAAAATTAATAACACTGATTAGGGTATTCCGTTAATACTCCCCGGCAACGGCGCCAAAAACTTGAAGGGCTTGAAAAGCACTATTTGATTAAAACTGCAAGTGCACAGTATCTATAGTGTAGATATCGGCAAATATAGGTCGATCCTACGAGGAGTGGAACAAAAACACACTAATTAATATTATGAATTAACTAATTAAGAAAGAATTAATTTTTTAAGTGAAACTATATTTTGAAAATAATGTAAGTAAACCTAAAGTATGAAGAATAACCAATTAATTAAAGTGTTAAAGATCCAGGAATCCCTTGTAAAATTTATTGTATTTATATATTATCACAAAATATTTGATTTTTGCGGGTAGTATGATAGTACCTTTGTCTACTACTTTCCTGATGATTTTACGATAAAAGCCCTACAAATTAAGATCTCAAAAAGACAAGTTTGTTCTTAGCACACAATCGATTTTCTAAGTACTAAATATGCATGACATATTTAGTCAAAGAATAATACTTAAATAAATTAAAATAAGCCATTGTAATTATCAACGAATATAATCTAACTATGAAATTTGCATGATAAATAACATGAAAGAAATAACTAGAAGATAAATCAATAAAGAGAAAAACAAACTTCGATTAAACCAATGATCCAAATATTTTGTTCAAAAACATAAATAAAATTAAACCCTACAAGTTCATCCCTTCACCCTAACAATAAAGTTAAAACCCCATGAGTTCAAGCAACTCCATTAAAATTAATGAGATGAGAGAATAATAAATACTGTACTTAGCCTCTGAAATTTGTACCCCACTATTGTTGTTGGCTTCTTCCTCCTCTCTCTCCTACATGATGCTGCTGCTCCTCCCTCTCTCTTGTACGCTGATCCTGATCTCTACTGCTCCTGCCTCTTTTTAAACCTAATTCCACCGACTTCCCAATAAGACCCATCTCTCCTTATATATACACATTCGTATATAATCTGGTCTCCCATATCTTCTAGAATTGCAATCTTCTAAAATAGGTGTTTTAATAAGTGCACAAGACCATTTGTGCAGAAGAAAATATTTGGTGGGGTCCACGAACTAGCCAATTCAGGAGAGAGTATATGTACGTAGTAAATTATATGTAAATAGTAAGTTTTGGATGACATCAAGCTGATGTAATCATCTTTACATCAGTTGACTCCTTGAACTAACTTGTTAACTTATGTTGGTTCGTATCCATCCACACGAGCCATGGACACGTGACCTCTCATAGTTGCCTCGATAAAGTTCTGTGGGTGCCATTATTACTTTTGCTTGATTTCAACTGATTTCACCCGTTCTACTCAAATTTCCTGCACACAAACAGAATACATTTAATTAATCCAAACTAAATAAACTAAGTAACTAACTAATATAGATATACTGGTATTCCATGTAATATATAAGTGTCCCAGTATCCTCGAACACTGTGGGTGCATACACGTGGCTTCCCAGATTAGTCACGTGTATTTTGAGCGTGTGTGTCGGCCCCAGTTTTCCCTCATACAACCCATAGATCTTTGCGTGGTACGAGTCCCAGATTGTTTGTACCCGTGAGTGTGCACATGTGGCTCCCCAGATTGGCCACGTGTTCTTCGAGTATGTATGTGGGCCCTAGTATTCCCATGTACGACTCTTAGAACGAGTCTCCAAATTGCTTGTACCAATGAGTGTGTACACGTGGCTCCCCAGATTGGCCACGTGCTCTTCGAGTATGTATGTAGGTCCCAGTATTCCCATATACAACTTTTGGTTGCGTGTTTGCTTGCTTAGAGGATATGGCCCCAGATTCTATGTCCACCTCACGTGTGAATGGCACAGAGTCCATTTACACTTCTCGTTGATCGTGGACAAAGAGATCTACGAACAACATTGCTTGCTTGCGACACATAGATTTGAGTCTACGTGTCTGAGTGCTTGGTGCACGTGTATCATAGCTTACATGTGTCACACCGTTTTGACGTGTGTTCTCGTTATAACACGTGATATTTTTTTATTTTTGCCCCAAAACCTCAAATGCATGAAACATAGGAGTAGAGAGGGGTCAGAACTTACTTTTTATTGTACACACTCTTTCTTAGTGTAATGTAATAATTCTAATCATCCACCCAAATACCCTTAGTCGCAAAGTAGAGGTTGATCTCACGATCATGCGGTTGTTGGGTGCCTAACACCTTCCCGACCTATACCAGGATTCCCTTAACAAGAATCTCTCTACGCAGACCAGACTAGTTGGGAGATTGCTATGTATTCTGATAACAAAACGATTTTCCGAATCCGAGTCCTGATTCCCAGATTAATCAGGTGGCAACACCTACATCTTTACATATACACCCCACGTGGTAGAATTTTTGCTCGCCTTCATTATCGCCCTCTCTCTTAGAGCAGCGGGGACTGTGGGGCCGGGTTAAAATTCACAGTTCCACAGATTGGCGACTCTGTTGGGGATCATAGGAATCCGACTCGAAAAACGACTAAGGGTATTTCTTTAGAATATATGATTATACACTTCTCGGGTCTTGTACACACACAATGCACGCACCCATTCATCTTGCATCTACATTATGCATCACTTTCTTTGATCCCAGTAGGAAAATCAAACCTGTGTTTACGGCTTGTCCTGACCAGAGGGTCGTATGGGATAAACAAGGACATATTTCACAACCTTAGCCTCGTACCCGAGACCAACCTTTAGGTTGTGAGGTATATTCTGCTAAGGTACCCTAAACCACCCAAAAGTGTCTAGTTGAGCCCAGTATGCATGTAGTAGCGGTAGACCTTAGGATAACCTAGAGGACTACATACATGCTCCATAAATCCTGAGGCATGATCCACGTAAGGATTTCTTGTGGTTCTAACAAGGTTTTGTGTCTGCTAAGCTAGGTACTAGGTATCTAGAGCGGTAATTACGGAAAAACAAGGAGAAAAGGTTTGGTTCAGACCATTAAAAAGATTAGAGCGGGTTGAGAAGCTTCTCAGTACAGAGTTAGATATTAGCAATAGTGTAGACAGTGAAAGCACAGCAGAACGTGCAGATGAGAGTAGCAGCATGTCAGAAATGGAAAGGATGCTCAGGGTCTGTGTGGATAAGATTCTGAAAGAAGATTTGGGTCCAACAATTGAGAGGATGGTGATCGAGAAGGTGGCGTCCAGTAATCAAAATCAGGAGAGAACACCCCCTCCCCTAAATTTAGACCATGCAGTAAAAGCTCAAACATTGGCAACAACCTTTAAAACTAGGGAGGCTGCGCGTACTCATTATCAGGAACCTGGAAAGACCTATCCGGTTTATGAGTTTACTGATGTTCATCTGAAACCTCCAATTAAGAAGGCGCCCTCTTAACAATGTTTGTCAGATGACGAGTACAAGCTATGAGAGGAAGGGGGAACTACTTATGACTTAGATTTATGGTATCAGTGTCCTGATGAAGAACTACCACCTGGTTTTAAGTATCCAGAAATGAAGCAGTATAATGGGACTAGATTAGCCAACACTCACATAATCATATACATGGGAAATATGAGGCCATTAGGTGTGAGTGTTTCCAAAGAAACCTAGTGGGAGATGCTTTGTAATGGATAATTAAATTAGATCGGTCAAAGTACCCGACATGGGTCCAATTAGGGGATGCCTTCATAAAGCATTTCACATATGGGACGGATGGTAGGGTTACTCGAAGATAATTAGAATCTCTGCAGTAAAAACCTGATGAGTCTTTCACAGATTTTGTAGTCAAGTAGAGGTTGAAAGTAAGAAGCATGATCGAGCGTCCTTCCGAGACTGATCAGAATTCGATACTGAGGAAGAGCCTACCACAATACCAAGCTACTTTGAGTGTGGTCACACCAAAGAGAATTGAGAAATTTATTGAAGCTGCCACAAACGTGGAAGATTCCATAAAAAATGAGTACATGTCAACCATGACAGCAACTGCAACTGAATTTAAAGGGAAGAAAAATGGCAAAAAGCATGTGAATTATATTTCTTCCCACAAAAAGCAGCAAGTCACTGCCCAGGTTTCACAAGAGCATAGGCCATTTCAGATTGCGGCACAGGATAATCAGTAGGTACAAGAGAACCAATCTGCTCCAGCCAACCATCATAATGAAAGGTATCCAAAGAGAGGGGACCATAGAGAATTCTCTAAGTTAACTCACCCTATGAGTGTACTCTTACTTGGACTACTGGACGTAGGATTGGTAACCCACATGAAGCCAAAGCTAGTATCGAATCTACCACCTTACTGGTACAACTCAAATGAGCATTACCAATTCCATCAAGCACTCGGCCATCTGACAGATAATTTTCCTGCCTTTCATCATAAAATCCAAGATTTGCTGGAACAGGGAGTGATTACCATGGCTGGAGTCTTAATGCCTGCAAAGCCAAATATCATTACAAACCCACTTCCAGTACATCAACCAGAGGGGCAGCAAACCGTGAGCTATATTGAGACTAAGGAATCGAAGAATCTCATCAGTTAAGTCAGGAAAAACGAATCAGTGGAAGTTGCTGCAGTTCAAGCCACATTTCAAGAGAAGGTAAATAGTGACCCATGTAAAGTGTCTCACCAAACTCCAATCACCTTTGAAGCCATGATGAAGAAATAACTGGAGAAGCAATGGCCGATCCAAACTAAAGATATGGTCAAGGGTTTAGAGGAAGGACAAACTAGTGAAGTCATTAAGGCAGAGGCAGAAAAGAAAGATCTTTGTTCACAATAGTGAAACCCCCAGCAAGGAGGTTACCAATAGCAATGGAAGATCTAGTCACACCGAAGATTGACTTACAGAAATGTATCACTCTCAAATCTCAAGACTACTTGTGGCAAGATCCTTTGAGGGCTAATGAAGACTGTCAGGAAGTACACTATCAGACACAAGCAGGAAGAGTGTTCAAACCAGTGCATTTGAGGTCAGGTAACCTAGCAGCCGCGGTCAGAGCCCCTCTATTCTAGGTCCCACAAAAAATACCAAGGGAACAGATAGAAAAAGATGAATTGGTTATTGAACAGCTTGATAATGGTAGAAAATCCGTCATAGGAGAATTTACAACCTCGATCCTAATAAGATGGGTGCATACAGAAGTACATTTCTTAGTGATGGATATTTATGCGAATTTTAACATGTTGCTAGGACGACCCTGGTTGCACCAGCACAAAGCAGTAGTGTCATTGTTACACCAGAAAGTCAAGTTTCTATTTAAGGATTGGATGGTGGTCATCTTCGGGGACAATGATGAAGCTGAAGAGGTCGCAAAACAAAATGGCAAGAATATTGTCCCAGCAATCGAGAGTGAAAAATTGGTGTGCAACAGTGCCTAAGAAGAGGTCAACTTACTTGTGAGAAGATCGCCAATGCGAGAGAAGCTCCCAAGCAGGTTCGAACACAGAAATAGAAGAATAGCGTATCTCATGAGAACCCGAAGGTTTTTTCTGGGGATAGGGTTAGGAACAAATTTGCATAGAGATACAGAACCTTTGAGCATCAAGAAGAAAGCACAGGTTGGAACCTTCGGATTGGGGTATCAACCGACGGAAGAAAAAATAGCAAGGTCTAATGCTAAGAAAAGCAAGCGGGCACAAATCGAGAACAGAGGGGACCGAGATGTCACACCTTGGATCGACTAGACAAAGCAACTTAAGTATCATGAGTGGTTGACCCATAAAGGTGAACAAAGCATTGCCTCAACAAGATTTCAGAAGGTTATGTCCGTCAGGGAAGATAAACTGGATCAAACACACAAAGATGAGCCGATGAGAATTTACTTGAGGGAGTAAGTAGCTTGTTTGAAGGTACCGATTCAGAAAGGTACCAGTATCAGAGGCTGAAGTAGGGGATCAGGGCCCCACAGGATCAAGTGCGGGAGAGGCATCCTCCAACACCCAAAAAGAAGAATGACCTAGACACTGGGAGAAGTAGGGGCACCCTCATCTAGGGAGGGAGATTCATGGGCCCATACAGATTGTGTATTTTCCTTTGCTGTACTTTTTCTTTTTCAAAAAAACGAAATCTTGAAAAACCCAAAAAATTGAAAAAATTAAATATTTTCAAAAACTCCAAAAAATTGAAAAACCAGAAAATCCAAAAACTTTTGTAAATACAAATAAAAAGGTTTTTTTTTCAGGAAATGGTTTGTGGACTTGACCATGAGAATGACGATGGTGGGGAATCCAAAGACGACCAGGAGAATTCTTGCTCTAGAAAAAAACTCTGAACAAGCATGAGAACGAGGCTAAATGGATTCGATCCGAGCTGAACTTCATTGATGAAAAGAGAGTGAAAGCAGCCTACCAGTCACAAGCTTACTTGTAGAGGATAGCTCTCGCCCTCGACAAAAAAAGTTTGCTCAAGAGATCTCAGAAGTCCTAAAGAAGATCCTCCCCGTTAAAGCCACTCAATTAACCGATGTTGGTAGGATCGAACACAAGAGGCTCACAAACATTGATCAACTTAAGAGATACTACGGTTGAAAAAACTGCTCAACTCGTAAACGAGGGGCAAGTGAAGCCGACAGCGGCTCAAAACTAGGGGCAATTCTTAGCCGGTCGTAAAATTCTAGAAAGGACCTAAAGAGCTCATGTCCACTAGAAAACCAATTTGAGCCTATGAACTTTTCTTTGTACATAGAAATGTCACCCTTTTCTAGAAAAATGAAAAATCAAAAAGTACATGTCAATATTTTAGTTTATGAATAAATGAGTCCAACCCAATACTAGGGGCAAAATCAAAAATCCAAAATCTAAAAAAATCAGAAATTCAAAGTGCAAAAAAAATTAGATATCCAAAACTCCAAAAATTTTAAAAAAATCCAAAAAAAATCGGAAAGACAAAAAATTCAAAGCAATAAAGTGTAAAACCCCCAAGTACATAAATAAGGGGTTTAATAAAGAATCGTCCAAATTTTGAGCCTTTTTTCCCTTTCTTTCTAGTTTGATCTAAGCCATGCTACAACCTAAAAGCCCCCTAGGAGTCCTGTGACCAGCATGAGTCCTTGGCAGAGGGAAGAGCAGTGGTGTCCAAAAAAAGTTGAAGCCAAAAAAGTCAAGAATAAATAACGTAGTGAGAAAAATCAAGACTTGGAAAAACTTGATCATTGTTTGTGGGCTTCAAGGTGTTAGGAAAGTGGCAAAAGCATGAAAAGCGTGTGAGCTATGAAGATCAGGGTAAACTTTCGTAACCATCGTTTGCGAAAGGATCATGTTCTTGAAGACAACGAGGTCTAAGCTACTTCCCAATCTCAGTATAGGTCGGTAGCAAGCTCAGTGTAGGGGCAACATCTAAAGAGAAGAAGGTGCATAAGAAAGCTCGCCCGAGAAAGACAAACGGCCTATCCACTTTGAATTTAGCACTCCGAATCAATTACCATCGGCCACTCAAAATGTTGAGGACGTCGACTATTTTTTTTTATAAAAAAAAAAATTGGTTTTCTAAATCGTTTTCCCAAATGAGTTTCAAAACCACCAAAAAAAATTTTGTTGTCAAAAACCTTATTTCTAGGGAAGCCGATGAAGACAAAACCTTAGGATGCTATAGTCATGCTCTGCATGGCCTTAGTTAGGTAGCTGAGGCAAAATTCCCAAACAAACAAATGCATTTTTCTAAATAAAGTCACTTTGGCAAAAATGCATTTAAAAATATTTCAAAAAAACCACAAGAAATAGGGACATGAAGCTCACTCCTTAGTTGAAATCCTTGCTCAAGCTTCTTGAAACCATTCAAGGTAGAGAGCCACAGCAACATGGAAAGTTGGAGTTTAAAGAGTCTTTCTCACAAAGACTTTCATCCTACCAAGAAAGAGGTTGCAAGGTGAAGATGATACAGAATAGGTCCTCCAAATCACCAAGCTTCAAAGTACATGACTATCAAAAGTTAGAATCAGTTAATCAAGCATCTGCAGATCAAGCTATCAAAGAAACACTAGAAGATCGAAGTGTTGAAATCATTGAGTGGTGTAAAAACCCTAGCCAACAACCCAAGCATCTAAAGGCAAGAGTCAAGCTGAAAGATCTCATTACAGTTTCCCCTAAAATTGGGTAAAAATTAATTAAAATTGGTGTTTTCTTAGAAAATTAATCATTCTGTGCCCGGGTACCCCAGTTGTGCACCTGAGCAACCAACCACATTCATAGACACCTTCGGGGTGTGTCGAAGAAAAATGACATTGTTTGGCACAGGCCAGACGAGGCCCACCCAACACCAAGTACCAATGGAGTATACTCGGTAGACCAGAACAATCGATTGCCCCAGTGGTGCTTCTGATTTGTAAGAAATGACTTGGGACATTGTCTACCTAGTACACGTGTGTATGCCCTAGTTTTCCCATATATAACCCCTTATTTTGTACAAGACTTAGTATCCTTGTACATCGTGGGTACGTACGCGTGGCTACCTAGATTAGTCGCGTGTATTCCGAGCACTGTATAGGCACCAGCTTTCTCACATACAACCCATGGATCCTTTGCTTTGTACAAGACCCAGTATCCATGTACACAGTGGGTGCGTACATGTGGCTTCCCAGATTAGTCACGTGTATCTTGAGCATGTGTGTGGGCCCCAGTTTTCCCACATACAACCAATGGAGCATTGTTTGACACAGACATGTCCCACTAGCACCGAATACCAATGGAGTGTACTCGGTAGACTAAAGCGGTCGGTTGCCCCAGCTATGCTCCCGATTTGCTAACCACGCCCATCTAGTACCCACAGAGTGTATTAGATGAGAGTCAAAAAAAGAATTCCTTGCCTAGCGACTACCCGATCAAAGTTGGCAGCATCGCTATAACCCAATACAATCACCTTGGACCGAACTAGTTCACAAAGCTCAAAATAATTTTGTTGACTTTGGTGAGTCAAGTTGAGTCGAGTCCAACGCTTCAATCGTGGAACCTATTAGGTGTTAAAATAATTAAGTCTAGGATTAAATAATTAGTTTTTGTTTGTAGCATAATTTGAAGAATCGAATCTTACGAATGGATTGATCTCGAAAAGTTATTAAATTTTGACTACTCACGCGCGAAAATCGGACACTAAATGATCCCAAACCAAGGCCCGGAACACGATTTGGATTGGTACCGAAGGTACCCGCGATTTTGACGCGATTTTGACTACAATTTTGATAATTGTGTTTTAATTAGATGTGTATACACGGGCTATAGATGTGTGTGATGTATTAAATAATATTTTTATAGTTTATACCTTGTGTGTACCTAACTATACCTGTATGCTTATACAACAAAAAAAATTCCTTTTAAATCTATCTCATATTAAGGTGGATTGATGACCATTCATTGGTGTGCGAAAATCAGGCATCGTCTGCCTTACCACACGATTGCAAGCGATCTCTGGCAAGGAGGGGCATCTGTAGATGCCAAATTTTTGCACCCCATTGTCATACCTCAGGATACATGCTAAGCGTAGGACCCGCAAAAAATGTGGCCAAAATTTTGACTCAACTTGGCTTGGAATTAAGCGAGAAAGTGCGAAAGTGTAAGTGGTGTACACAAAATTGATATACCATGCATACAACAAAAACAAACCACTTATTTTAGGGGTTTTAATAGGTTTTATTTTGTTGTAGCATAGGTGCACCTAACCTATTTTACACCACCTCCCTTTTTTCAAAACGTTGAAATCAGTAAAACCCTTAAATGGGTTTCATTTTGATACAAAGCAGATGTACCTAACCCACCGTACACCACCACCCTTTTGGCCTTTCACGTGCACATCAGGAGAGTTTTGTTTATCTTGAAAGTTTTTAGTGGGTCAACATATCCCACTTGCAAGTTTTAGATGATCAAAGGTGGTAGGTGACGACACCCACCACCCAACTGTTTAAAAAACGTTGAATCTGTTATAATTTCTGGGCACACAATATATATCAAGAGGGAAGAGGAAGAGAAGAATTGACAGATCTCTTATATATCTTTCGTACAATACATATCTGTCTGTAGCATATAGGCTTAACTTGGTCGTACAAAACTAACTCCATACATACTTATTCGTACAATATTCTCTCAACACTTGATTGTCTTCTCTCTCTCTGTTACTTGTATCTATAGGATACAAAGGAGGAAAATATATATAGAAGGTTTAAAGGATACGTATAACAGGGAGGTATTGACACCTATCAAAGGATGTGTCACAAGGTATATATCCTCCACATGACACATGCATGGTGGATAGCCACCACATAACGTTACTGTTATATAACACTCCCCCTTGGATGTCCACCATGCTAAGATAATTGCCTTGTTAAAAACCTTGCCAGGAAAACCCAGAGGGACAAAACCTGAACTAAGGAAAAGAGTACAAAGACTTAGGATAGTGATGGACTGGCATAAGCTGCCTCATTAAAAACTTAGGCAAGGAAAACCCAGAGGGACAAAAACCTTGACAAAGGAAAAAAGAGTACAGCGCGATAAGGTCCAGTCAGACAAAAGTAGGCATCGGAATACTCCCCCTGATTGAGCAGGTACTTAAATCAGTCCGCTTGATGATACATCTGTCTCATGCCAATACGATAAACCAGCTTTCTGAACATCTCCGTAGGCAGAGACTTGGTGAATAGATCAGCAAAATTCTCACAGGATTGTATCTGCTGGATATCAATCTCACAGTTCTTCTGAAGATGGTGAGAATAAAATAGCTTCGGCGAAATATGCTTAGTTCTATCACCTTTGATGTAGGCTTCTCTGACTTATGATATACATGCCGCATTATCCTCAAAAATGACGGTTGGAATGTCAGTGACAGAGGGAAGAGCGCAAGAGCTTCTGATATGCCCAATCAGTGACCGTAGCCACACACATTCCCGGCTGGATTCATGCAATGCAATAATCTCCGAATGATTCAAAGAAGTGGTTGGGAGGCTTTGCTTGTTGGATCGCCAAGAGAATGCAGTACCACCACTTGTAAAAACATAACCAGATTGGGAGATAGCTTTATGGGGATCGGAGAGATATCCAGCATCAGTGTATCCGATTATCTGAGAACCATTAGATGTGTTTATTTGATAGAATAATCCCATGTCTGTATTCTCGCGGAGATAACTGAGAATCTGCTTGACACCTATCCAATGTCTCCTTGTCGGAGCAGAACTGAATCTGGCTAATAGATTCACAGCAAATGCAATGTCTGGTCTGGTACACTAGGCCAAGTACATCAATGTGCCGACTGCACTCAAATATGGTACCTCAGGACCAAGTAGTGCTTCATCTTCTTCCTTTGGTCGGAATAGGTCTTTCTCAATATCAAGAGATCTCACAACCATAGGAATACTCAATGGATGTGTTTTGTTCATGTTAAAACGCTTTAAGATCTTCTCAGTATACGCCCTTTGATGGACTAAAACTCCACTTGAGTTATGCTCGATCTGCAAGCCGAGATAAAATTTCGTTTTTCCAAAATCTTTCATTTCGAATTCCTTCTTTAGGTATTCAGCAGCTTTACGGAGCTCTTCAGGAGTCCCAATTAAGTTGATATCATCGACATACACAGCGATGATAGCAAATCGAGATTCTGATTTCTTTATAAAAACGCAAGGGCAAATGGGATCGTTTGTATATCCTCCTTTATCAGGTATTCACTAAGGCGATTATACCACATCCGCCCGGATTATTTCAATCCAAAGCTCTTTTGAGCTGAAGTGAATACAAATTGCGTGGTCTTCCCTCAGGTAAAAATAACCCTTCCGGGACTCGCATATAAATATATGTATCTAACTTCCCGTACAGATACGCAGTGACCACATCCATCAGATGCATGTCGAGTCTTTCTGAGACTACCAGACTGATCAGATATCTGAAAGTAATTGCATCCATAACAGGAGAATATGTCTCTTCATAATCAATCCCAGGTCTCTATGAAAAACCTTGTGCCACGAGTCGCGCCTTATAGCGAACGACCTCGTTTTTCTCATTGCGTTTTCTTGCAAAGACCCATTTGTTTCCCACTGGGTTCACATCCGCGGGTGTTGGTACAACTGGTCCAAACACCTCACGCTTTGCAAGGGAAGCCAACTCTGCTTGGATAGCTTCTCTC
>MVGT01001046.1:350640-386375 GCA_002174775.1 Macleaya cordata | reverse complement strand
AGGTGTCCTCTCATGCCGCAACGATAGCAGGTTACATCTCTAGGGGGTTTATTCCAACCTCTCCCTTTTCCTTGCTTCGTTTTGCCATTATCCCTCTCCTGGGGATCAGCGTTATCCCTCTTCTGGGTATTTTGTGTGGCATGATTTGAATTATTCCACTTCCCAGAATTATTCTGTCGGTAGCGTCTACCGTGCCTACCTTTATAACCAGGTCGTCCACGTCCCTGTTCTGAAGTAGTCGCTGCTTAAGCTTCAGGTACAGACGTAGAACCAGTGGGACGAGCCTCATGGTTCAATAACAACAATTCGTTATTCTTTTTGGCAACTAGAAGGCAGGAGATTAATTCAGAATATTTTTGAAACCTACGCTCTCTATATTGCTGTTGTAACAGCACATTAGAGGCGTGGAAAGTGCTGAAGGTTTTCTCCAGTAGCTGCGCATCAGTAACAGTATCACCACACAGTCTCAGCTGCGAGGTTATTCTGAATAAAGCCGAATTATATTTTGTTACTGATTTGAAGTCCTGCAACCGCAAAGTGGTTATGGAATATTTTGCTTCTAATTGAGCGGTAAATTTTTGAGGAACTTGAACGAGTAATTCTACAGCAGAAGAATCCTCAGGATAGTTCTCTCAAAGAATATTCATCTTTTGCTCCTGAATGAGCTAAATAGTTTGAGGGACGTAGGAGGGTAAATCTAGGGAGATGAACCCTTCCCTCTCTTGGTTAAGATGATTATTTTTTTCCTTTCATCATGTCGCTCTGGAATGAGCTTTTCTCTATTGGAAGATGGTCGAGAGGGTCAATCTAAAAAGAAGAACCCTTTATGAGTATCTCATTCTCTTTTCTTCCTCTTTTCATTTTTTTCCTTTAGATGATCTGTCAGTTTGAGGGTGAGGAGGGCTAGTCTAGAAAGAAGAGCCTTTGGATTCCCCTCAAAGTTTTTTATTTCTCTTGCTCTTGAAAGAGTAGAGCTTTCAGTGGGTTCCAAGAGAGTAAATCTATGAAGAAGGACTCTCAAACATTTGCCCTAGCAAAAGGATTTTTTTTGTTTTTTTTTTTGCAAACACAGAGAAAACTAGTCAAAACAAAAAAGCCTCTATCAGACCCATATTTTCTTCTATTTTTGTTCTCCAGCAAGCGTTCCCCTCAGTTAAGTACCTCCAAAGCCATTTACATAGTGGAGAAGCATTCATGTCCCTCAATGACCAAAATCCCTATCTTCCATCACTCTTATCGTAGCAAATTTTTGACCAAAAATCCAATGCATATCTCTGCTTGACTTTAGTTCCCCAAAGAACATTGTGCATCAAACCTTCTAGTTTCTTTGCCACATAGGGAGGGGTGGTGAAAGCTTGCATAAGATAAATTGCAAGTGCACAAAGAACACTTTGAATAAGGATTACCTTCTCTCTATAGGACAAGTATCTCCTTGTTCATCCAGCAAGCTTCTTCTCGATTTGTTCAACCAGGGGATCCCACACAAATTTAGATCTATAACACGCGCCGGCCGTCATCCCAAGGTAAGTAATGGGTAATGGCTCTATTTTGCAGCCTAAGTTATGTTGGATCACCTCCTCGTGTTGTGTATCTCCAAATTGCTGAGCTTTTTGTTATGTTAATTACTAGCCTCAAAACAATCTCAAAGCAAATTAATAATGCTCAAACAAGTCCATCCTCTAGTTTCGACCAAAGCCATCCTAATATGCATTCTCTTATGAAGTATGGGGGTTTAACTAACAACTTTTGCCAAAAATATTCTCTTGGGGAACTCCTTACATTCCCTTTCATAAGTGTGAATGCGAAATACAATTCTTTAATCTCCTCCTCCAGTTTCGACCAAAGCCCATCCTCTCTATGATCTTATCAAGGAAATGCCAATTAACCCTATCATAAACCTTCTAAACATCAAGCTTTAATAACCAACCCAGAAGCTTTCAATTGCAATCGGTTTTCCAATGCATTCATTTGCAAATAGTATGCTATCAGTAATCTGTCTATCTGCAACAAATGCGCTTTGCGAGGGTGAGATCAGAGTAGGCAATACCTTTCAGTCTTGATGCTAGCACTTAGATATGATATTGTAAACTATGTTTATCAAACTAATTAGCCTAAAATCTTTGACTTGCTCCACACAATCCTTTGGAATCAACGCAATAAAGGTATTGTTTATTCTCCAATCTAAGAAACGAGTTTCATCAAAGAACTTCACCATCTTCGTAAAATCTCTCCCAATGATATACTAATATCTTCTGTGGAACTCCAAAGTGATTCCATTCGGCCTTGGAGTTTTATTTGAGGCCATCTCCCCTAGATCCTTAGCCACCTCTTGTTCATCTATGGGCTTTTCAAAGACCTCTCTTTCCTGTTGAGTGATTGAGTTAAGTTGAATACCATTCACAAAGGGCCTCACCTTTTCTTTTTTGGCATGCAAGTGTTTATAATAAAAGCCTTCAATATGATCTGCAATTCTCTTTAGATCTTCAGTCAGGTGTCAACCAACGTCCAAGCAAGTATATAATTGGAACGCCTCCTCTGGTTAACATAACAATGGTAGTATGTGAAGAACAAAACAGCAGGTATGGTTGAAAGTTGTAGAGAGATTAGCTCTCTAAACTAAAAAAATCAATCTATATTAAGGAGCTGTGTTATTTACACAATTACATTAATACCCCCTGGGTTTAATTATAAATAACTAATATTTAAAGGACTAACTAGGTATTTACAATAAACTCCTTATTCCAACACTCCCCCTCAAGCTGGAGCATAGATGTCTCGCATGCCCAGCTTGTCAAGAAAGGAGTTGAATGGTCGACTTGGAACTCCTTTTGTTAGGATATCTGCAATCTGATTTTCAGTCTTCACAAAAGGAGTGCTTATCAAACCTGCTGTTAGTTTTTCTTTGATAAAGAGTCTATCCACCTCAACATGCTTAGTTCTATCATGTTGAATAGGATTGTGAGCAATGCTAATGGCAGCCTGGTTGTCACAATGTAATTTCATGGGACCTCCAATGTCGAACCTAACCTCCTTCAATAATATTCTTAACCACAACAACTCGCAAACCCCGTGAGCCATAGCTTTAAACTCAGCTTTAGCACTAGACCTAGCAACCACTGATTGTTTCTTGCTACGCCAAGTAACTAGGTTTCCCCCTACAAAAGAACAATAACCAGAGGTTGACCTACGATCCATCACAGAACCTGCCCAATCTGCATTTGTATATGCTTCTACTTGTAAGCAATCACGCTTGAAACCTCCATCAGTGTATGCCTCCACCTCTAGGTGATCATGCTTGGAGAACAATAACCCCTTTCCTAGGGCAGACTTCAAGTAATAAAGAATCCTATTCACAGCCTCCATGTGAGCCTCACAAGGTGCATGCATAAATTGACTTACCACACTTACAGCATAAGCAATATCAGGGCGTGTGTGGGACAAGTAAATCAATTTTCCTACTAACCTTTGGTACCTCTCTCTGTCCACAGGAGTGTCTTCAGTATCTTCTCCCAACTTATGGTTTTGCTCAATTGGTGTATCAATAGGCCTACACCCCAACATCCCTGTCTCGACTAGAAGGTCAAGAACATACTTCCTCTGTGAGACAAAGATCCCTTCTCTCGACCTGGCCACTTCAATTCCCAAAAAATAACGTAGTGTCCCTAAGTCTTTGATCTCAAATTCCCTGGCCAAGTACATTTTCAATCTCCCCATTTCTTCTACATCATCACCAGTCACCACAATATCATCCACATAGACGATAAGAGCAGTAATCTTCCCTTGAGGTGAATGTTTCAGAAATAAAGTATGATCTGCTTGACTTTGATGATACCCATACCTTAACATACTTTGGGTAAATCTTCCAAACCATGCTCTTGGAGATTGTTTTAAGCCATACAAAGACCTCTTCAACTTACATACCTTTCTCTTGTCAGTAGTGATCTCAAAACCTGGAGGAACATCCATGTACACTTCTTCTGCTAAGTCCCCATTAAGGAAAGCATTCTTCACATCAAATTGCTGAAGGGGCCAATTAAGATTTGCTGCCAAGGATAACAAAACTCGAATAGTGTTCATCTTTGCCACAGGTGCGAAGGTTTCTTGATAGTCAATTCCATAGGTCTGGGTATAACCTTTAGCCACTAACCTCGCCTTATATCTCTCTATTGAGCCATCTGCCTTGTGTTTCACTGTGAACACCCACTTGCAACCAACTGTTTTCTTCCCTTTTGGCAACTCAACTAAATCCCATGTGGAGTTCTCCTGAAGTGCTTTCATCTCTTCTGTCATAGCTTTTACCCACTTTGGGTCAACAAGAGCATCTTGTAACCTTTGAGGGATAGACACAGATGATAACTGATTTGCAAAGGCAATGTATGATGGTGAGAGACGATGAGAAGACACAAAATTAGAAATAGGATGATCAGTAGAGCAACAATAACGAGCTGGAGGCTTACGATTACGAGTAGGATACCGAGAAGGTGTAGGATCATTAACAAGATTATCATGATTAGACATCAATTGTGGATCAACAAGATTAATAGGATCATCAATTGAAATTTCATCATTAATAAGAATATCAGAAGGTTCAGTCTTAGAGTTACCTGTCACAGGAACAGATGATTGACGAGGTTGATTAAGAGGGGCCTTATTTTTCCGTCTGTAAACTTGAAGCTGAGGTATAGAATCTTGATTTTGTGGTGCCATAGGTAGCAGCTTATTTTGCGCATAAACCTTAAGTTCTGGAACTGGAGATAGATCATCCCAAGACTTATCTTCAACATGTGCATTCTCCCCCTGAAGAGAAGTCTCTGGCGTTGCAAAATAAGCTTGTTCTTCACAAAAGGTAACATCCATGGAAACACGTATCTTACTAGAAGGAGGGTGACAACACTTGTAGCCCTTCTGAGTAGCAGAATATCCTAAGAAAACACATTTAAGAGCCTTGGGGTCTAATTTACTCCTTCCCTTCTTATGAACATGAACATAACACACACAACCAAAAACTTTTGGGGAAACTCGAAGTAGAGTGGGAGAGAAGTGAAAGTGAGAGAAGACATTAAGAGGGATTTTGAACTGTAGAACCCGAGAAGGCATCTTATTAATCAAATAGACTGTTGTAAGGACAGCATCCCCCCAATATATCTTAGGGACATTTATAACAAAGAGCAAGGAACGAGCCACTTCAAGAAGATGGCGGTTCTTTCGCTCAGCAACTCCATTTTGTTGGGGGGTATCAACACATGAGGTCTGATGGACAATGCCATGTTCCAAGAAATAGGAATCAAGGTCGTGATTAAGGTATTCACCCCCCTATCAGATCTTAAAACTTGAATTTTAGTGTTAAACTGGGTAAGAATCAGTTTGTGAAAGACCTGAAAAATAGAATACACATCACTTTTTTCTTTTAATAGATATACCCAAGAAACACGAGAGCAATCATCAATAAAGGTCACAAACCATCTAGATCCAGATGAATTAATCACACGGGAAGGACCTCAAACATCACTATGTATGATAGCAAAAGGAATTGAGCTTTTATTCATACGTAAAGGATATTGAACACGATGATGTTTAGATAACTCACAAACTTCACAATGAAACTTAGAAATGTCAAGTTCTAAAAATAATGATGGTAACAACCTTTGCAAGTACCCAAAAGAAGGATGTCCCAATCGTTTGTGCCATAACTAAATTTGCTCCTCAGCTTTAGATATACTAGCTGACTGGAGAACTTATCCATTGTCATCACTTAATCGCCATTTCATGTCCAAGTAATAAAGGCCCCCTCTTTCTCTACCAAGACCAATCGTCTTTCCCGTGAGAAGGTCCTGAAGGACACAATATGAATCAAAGAAAGTTACTGAGCATTTCAAAGCTTTGGTGATTTGGCTAATGGATAACAGATTACAAGAAAAATTGGGAACATGTAAGACAGTAGATAAAGGCATGGATTTGGTTTCAAGAATAGAACCTTCACCTGAGACAATGGATGTAGATCCATCCGCAGTTTTAATACAAGATTTACTAGGATGAGAGTTGTAAATTGAAAAATGTGTGGACTTATTGGTCATGTGATCAGTAGCCCCTATGTCTACAATCCATGAATCCTCATATAAGTTACAAGATGAAGTTAAAGCATTACCAAAGTTACCTGGGTTACTAGTGTGGGCTACAGAACTAGACCCTGTAGAAGCCTCTTTTGATGTCAACATTCGAGCACAATCCTTAATCATTTGCTCCATCTGTGCTTGAGAGTACTGTTGTGGAATATCAGAGGATGATGAGGTAGATTGAGGCTGCATATCTGTGGTTATATGATATGCGCTAGAATTACCATAACCACCAAACCGACCTCCCCCTCTGCCACCAGAACCACCACCTCTTCTACTAGGACCTCCACCACTTCTACCAGAACCTCCACCATACCAGGAAGGACGACCATGGAGTTTAAAGCATGTCCCTCGAGTATGTCTAGTTTTGTTACAAAAATCACAATACTGTGAGTCCTTATCATCAGATTTTTGGTTGCCCCCCAAAGGCCCAACAACAGATGAACTTTGGCGAACTACATTAACTTGTGGTGTAACAGCTGAAGTCAAAGCAGAGCTTTCTTGAGAGATAGAGGAGAACATAGCAGCCCGGCAAAGCTCTTCATTTCTAACATATACATAAACCCCTCGTAATGAGGGAAGTGTATCCTTCCCTAGAATCTGAACCATAATTGGATCAAACTCATGATCAAGACCAGCAAGAAACTGATATATATGCTCATCCTCGATCCTCTTTAGTAACTTAGATGTATCAGCCACACATTCCATATCACAAGGTTGGAAAAAATCAAGTTCCTGCCATAGGGCTTGAAGAGAATTAAAGTAGACAGACAAAGGCCTATTCTTCTGACTTGTCTTTGTAATTCTACACTTCAAGTCATAAATTTGTGAAGCATCACCCCCAACACAATAAGTTTGAGCAGCTGCATCCCATATATCTTTGGCTGTGGATAGGCGCATAAACCCAGAGCTAACATCTGGAGCCATAGAATTTAGAAGCCAAGATATTAACATGGCATTTTCTTCCACCCAAGTAGAGAATATCATTCTCTGCGGGTTTAACCTTATCTCCATTCAAATATCCAAGTTTTCCCTTACCGGTAATGTAAAGTTTCACAAATTGAGACCAAACAAGATAATTTGTTCCATCAAGTTTGCAAGTTGTCATTTGGACATTCATATTGTCCTGGTGAACAGTAACTACTGGTGTAGGAAGATTAGTTTGAGAGGTTAAACTGTTGTCAGTCATTTTCTTCTTAATCCAAGAAAGGAATAACCACAAGCAGGTCAAAACAGTTCAAAAAACTGAGCAAATAACCCCTAAAACAGTTCAAAAAACAGCAAATAACCCTAGATATATCAAACTACAAAGCATTAGCAGCAGTCAACTACACAATCAGGTCCAAATCAAGTCGTAGAGGCTACAAGACTGTCAGAGAAGGTTGCGGAAGCTAACGACGAGCAAGATTGATCGTACTCACCTGATTTCAAGATTAAAGGAGGGTTGTAGTTGATCTCCTTGCTGCTGAGGTGATTAGCAAGGATCAAGGGAGATGCCAGCTGAAATGCCAAGGCCAAGAAGAGTTTCCCAATCCTAGAGTTAGGGCTTTCCTCTCACAAAATCAGAGTTAGGGTATTGTGCTCTGATACCATGAAGAACAAAACAGCAGGTATGGTTGAAAGTTGTAGAGAGATTAGCCCTCTAAACTGAAAAAATCGATCTATATTAAGGAGCTGTGTTATTTACACAATTATATTAATACCCCCTGGGTTTAATTACAAATAACTAATATTTAAAGGACTAACTAGGTATTTACAATAAACGCCTTATTCCAACAGTATGATGTATTCCTTTCTCCGTCTCCCACCCACTGGTCTTTCAGCTTTTGCTGCCATTGACTATCCTCTAGCCTAACCAACTTCAGTTATTCATTCTTCAGGTTTGTCTTGTTGATTAGGCCATTTAAATCCAATAGTTCATATTCCTCTAATATCACTTCTTCAACCAGCGAGTCACAGCTTAATATGGGCCTCTCTAAAACATCAATAAAAATGATATCAGTAAAATATGTACTAATCTAACCAAGCATCTTGAATGTGATCGACAGTTATGGGAAGATCTATTGTCCTAGTTCATTAGGAGATTAACTAGTAAAGTAAAAAGGCCTATAAGTTTTAAAGAACGTAACTCAAGGAAAATAATAAACAGAGAAGAAATAGTTTAGGGGGTTATTGTGTTTTTTTGCCACTTTAGTGTTAACTTCTCTGAGTCTCAGCTCTGAGCAAAATAACATTTATCATGGCACACAACTAGAGAATGGCCTTGGAAACATATCAAAACAGAAACCCAAACCTTCTAGTTAAATATGAGTACATTAAGATTATATGTAAGGATAAATTTTTTTTTTTTTTATCAGAATGAAGGTAATTTAGTAGTTACTCAAACAAACAGGTTATAGTGAAGGAAAACAGAATAGTTACTAAAATAAGCCATAAACCTTTTAGATGTTTTTTAATTAACGCTCCTATCATGTTTATCATTAACAGTAAAAGTTGACTTAATGTTAATAAATTAATGGTTTCATGCCATTTAAATTACCATCACTTCAATTCAACTTTTATTAGGGCTCAATGAAGGAAAAAAAATAGATACACCAAGTAATTGATTCTTTGAGAAGGAAGGATATTTACTTTATCTGAGCTGTTAAAATAGGAGCACTTTACAACTTTGAGATAAATGGACAGAAGTCACAGAACTTGTTTCTGTGTCACCTGAAAGAGCCAAAAATATATCAGTAATTCAAATATAATGATATCGAAAGACAAGTTTCTAAGAGAAATACAGAGTACCCATCACCTACTTTGTCAAATATCTTTAGTATCTTCACAAAAGAAAGCATGTTCAAGTTCCAGGAACATAATATCAACACAACATATAAGACAAAGAAATGATTCAGTAGAAATTCAAATATTCAAACTAAGGAAGAATTAAAAATATATAGTAAAACAATTGGACTGTTTACATGAGCAAATCCCCGTTACATTTTATGTTTAGAATGACAGAAAAACATACAGACTCAAGTAAAGCAGTAAACAATTAAATGGATACACTAAGATAGGTTCCTGGATTTAATTTGTTGATTGGATCATTAAGTGGGAGTAGTATGCACTTAATCAACTTGGAAAAGCAAGAAACAAAAAATTTTGAGTGCTACTACTACAAGGTCAAGATGTAACGCATTTCCAATCCATAATTATAGTTAGCAGCTATGTCTTCATGCGCCAATCTCCGGAAATCATTGTACATATAAGGACAAACATATCTTTGAGGAAATATTACCAGAAATGGTAACATCAAATTTTCATTAATCGGCATAACATGCTAGCATTATTTCTTACTGTTCATATCCAAAACAGAATCTAAACTTTAAGCTAGTCAAAGATTAAATAATAATAATATCCTTCTATATAATCAAAGAGCATTTATTGCATGAAGTAGAAGCTCAAAAGCATGTAGAAGCATATCATAGAACACAAGTTCTGTATTTCTGAACCTTTTCAGGTTCAGAGCTACCAAAACGAAAAATGGAAAACAATACAAATGATTTTTTTTTTTTTCTTATGCAGAGCAGCTAGAAATGTATTTCTAAACCTTTTCCGGGCACCTTTTACTATAGCATCTCTTATAAATGCATCTAGCTGCATTTTTGAAGCACTAACAACTAACAATAAACAATAGAACACATTACACAGTGACAACATCTGTATTGGGCATTTCATCGAAAACTTACATGCGGCCTCAGAAAAAGTACAAATTGTAAGACAACAACAAATTCGTAAAATCTTTGAAAGGAAAGTAAATCTGAAAGAAATTCGAGGAGTTTTGCAGTTTGTGATCTGAGAACCACTAAAATTTGCATCGATTAATCCTCAAATTGAAAAGATTTGATTTTTCTACTCAGCATTACTGATTGAACTAGAGCTTCAAACAAAACTTCCAATCAAGGACTAAAACCTATTAACAATTAAAACTGAAATATGAATCAACAGAGAATTCACAGAAGTAAAAGAAACGAAACAAAAATACCCTATGTAAATAGGTGAGAAAACTGAAATCAAAAACAGATCTCAAAGCTCATTCAAACCAATGAAAACTCAAAAGAAAATCAACCATATACGCTTTGTTCTTAATCAGTATGCATGTTTAATTTCTTCCAATGTTGTATTTTAATATTAAACATGATTAATTAGTTATAAAAATGATTCACACACAGAGGATTAGGGCTCACTTGAAGATATTTAAGGGGATCGAATTGGTCTGAGGATCCAAGAGCTTAGAAAAAGCTCATTTCGCCAAGACATTGCCAGGATTTATATGGAGCCCACATGAAGTTGATCGAATAGCTTATTTTCAGTAAGGATGTTCTCCTCACCACATTGATCATCCCATCAAATGTTGGTTAAAATTAACCATATTTATGGACTACCCAAACTTTTGAAGGGGTTCAAAGTTTTAGAATAATAATGTGATTTTCGATGAAGATGACTGTTTGATGAGAGGAACATTCTCATACAAAATCAGCTTTTAGATCATCTCCATAAGGGCCCACAAAATTTTTGGCAGCGTCTCGGCAAAGTATCCTTCTCTTATTTAAAAGAGTGGTGGTCTAAAGCCTTTTTTGGTTGTAGTTGTTAGGATTTCGCCCGCTGTATGCTTAGGATTCACCCCAAACAATGACAAGCAAATACTAACACGAAAATAATAGAGAAAAGAAATAGAAACACACCACAAACGATTTACGTGGTTCACCACTCTTTGGCTACGTCCACGGCAAAGAACAACTTCTTTCACTAAGATCAAAGGGATTACAAAGCAAGCCACATACTCAACTACTCTCACAAACTTCTCTCTAGCTTGCTTCTTAAACTTCTCTCTACAATATTGCTTCTCTCTACAATATTACTCTCACACTCTTCTCTCTATCCTTAGACTCACAACCCTTTCAAGAGATCTCACACTCTCAATGTTGTTTTTCTAAATGCTTTAGGCTAATGCCCTACTCCTATATTTATAGCCTCCAATAGGTATCCCAATCCTAGAAGGAAAAGGGAATCCTAACTAAATATGAAAAGGAAACCCACCTAAAATAGAAGTTCCCTCAAATATAAGATAAGGAAGTTTCTAAAACCCACATAAAATAGAAGTTCCCTTAAATACAAGAGAAAGGAAGTTTCTAAAACTTTAATTAATTTTTCCAAAACTTTACAAATCTCCACCTTTTGGAAAAATTCTACTTCACGTACTCGTTCTTCTCTTCACGCTCATTATCATCACTTGTTGGCAAAATACTTGCCGCTTCATCTGCAATCTTCTTTGATCCCCTTATCTTCATCTTATTGTTGTCTTTGCACTTCATCATCAATCATCTACATTGAGTAACTCCCAAGTTGCTCTCCATCTTGGGAATCACACGGGCATCATCATCAACTATCACATCATCATCATCTTCAAGCTTGCATATCTCAAACACAGCATATGTTTGAGCCACATCTTCTTTCTTCAATATCTCATTTTCTACCACTTTGGTAGACTTCATCACTGGCTTCCACTCCTTTGCAACTCTTGCAATTGCTCCGCCTGCTCTATCAACTCTACTAGCTCCAACGGCTCTACCAACTGCTCCACCTGCTCCACCAAAATTTGTATTCCCTAAAAGAACATACAAATTATCAACCCTCTTTGCCATGAATATGATACGAGAATTCCTTTTAATTTTCATGAGCCCATACTTCACATCAACTTGACAACCCTTCAAATCCAGCGCACCCAAGGATATTACATTCCTTTTCACACTAGGAACATGACGCACACCAGTCAATGTCCTCAACAAACCATTTGTGGTCTTGATTTTGATTGTTCCAATCCCTACCACATCACACATCGCATTGTCACCCATAAAGACTTTACCAACTACAGGTGTGTAGGAGGTAAACCACTCTCTATGAGGACATATATGATAGGAACAAGCAGAATCAAGAATCCATTCTTTCGCTTTCGTTTCTTTATCGATAATTGACAGGACCTCTCCACAATCCTCATCATCTGACTTTCCAATGGCTATAGCAGCCGTTGTCTTCTCCTCTTCTTTCTTTTTCTTCTCAGGACAATCTCGTATCATATGCCCTTTCACTCCACAGTAGAAACATTCCAACTCCATGATTGGTTTCCTCTCTCTCGAGGCTCCACCCTTCCATGTACCACTTCCACTCTTCTTCCCTCCTTGAACAAACAGACCTAGTGACTTATCATGTTTCTCTTCCGCTTCTTCAAACTTTTCATCGGAGAATATAGCACTCTTTGCTTGTTCTAAAGTGATAGTGTCTCTACCGTAAAGTAGAGTCTTAATCAAATGCTTATGAGTACGGCGTAATGACGCAAGCAAAAGAACTGCTTTATCCTCATCCTCTAACTTAATGCCAACATTAGATAAATCACAAAGAACTCGTTTGAACTCACCTAGATGGGTGTGTAGATCTACACCCTCTTCTCTTACGAAAGAATACATCTGTTGCTTCAAAATCAGTCGATTGGTGAGACTTTTAGCCATGTAAAGGTCCTCCAACTTCTTCCATAATTCTATCGCAGATGTTTCCTCCATCACATCATACACAACTTCATCAGACAATCCCGAACGAATAGTACTTACCGCTCTTGAATTGATATTCTCCCACTTCTCATCATCCATCTTTGCTGGCTTCTTTTCTTTCCCACGCAACGCATCATCTAGACCTTGTTGAACCAAGGCATCTTTCATCCGAAGTTGCCACAAGGAAAAATTCTTCTTTCCATCAAATTTCTCTATTACCACCTTCCCATCTCCAATCGTAGCAAAAGCCGCCATTGTTGATCACCAAAGCTCTGATACCAATTGTTAGGATTTTCGCCCGCTGTATGCTTAGGATTCACCACAAACAATGACAAGCAAATACTAACACGAAAATAATAGAGAAAAGAAATAGAAACACACCACAAACGATTTACGTGGTTCACCACTCTTTGGCTACGTCCACGGCAAAGAACAACTTCTTTCACTAAGATCAAAGGGATTACAAAGCAAGCCACACACTCAACTACTCTCACAAGCTTCTCTCTAGCTTGCTTCTCAAACTTCTCTCTCTACAATATTGCTTCTCTCTACAATATTGCTCTCACACTCTTCTCTCTACCTTCAGACTCACAACCCTTTCAAGAGATCTCACACTCTCAATGTTGTTTTTCTGAATGCTTTAGGCTAATGCCCTACTCCTATATTTATAGCCTCCAATAGGTATCCCAATCCTAGAAGGAAAAGGGAATCCTAACTAAATATGAAAAGGAAACCCACCTAAAATAGAAGTTCCCTCAAATATAAGAGAAAGGAAGTTTCTAAAACCCACCTAAAATAGAAGTTCCCTTAAATACAAGAGAAATGAAGTTTCTAAAACTTTAATTGATTTTTCCAAAACTTGACAGTAGTGATATTAGCATTAGTACTTAATTACTCTCACTATTGTTGCACCTTGATGGCCGGGCCGATCCATCACCACTCCCACGGAATAAGGTGTAGAGGTTACTTTCTAAGAAGAACCAGCAGTGAACTATAGCAGCTCCAATGCTATGACCACACCTGTGTGTTTAGCAAATCAAACACCCTTGTTAATTAGCTCTATATATAGAAAAAAGAACAAAGGAAACTTAGGTTATAGAGAGTATAATCTTCACAAACTCTACTTTATGTAGGCCTAAACAGAAAAACACCCACTTAAAGCACATATACTTTAGAACAGAAGATCTGAGTTAATCAAGCATATATACATCCATAAAGATGATCAATTGCAATCTTTAGGATGGACCAACCTACAAACTAGAACTAGAGAAATCAGAACTGAAGGAAGATTCATGAAGAACTACTCCATTTTAATTAAAACACTCTTCTTCACCAGCAGCAAAAAAACTGAGAATACTAGAGAAGATGTTCATAGAACTAGCACACACCCAAATCTAATTTAAACACCCAATAAACCACAGAAAATTGATGAATACCTAATTCTAGTGTACGTGCACCGAACAGACTCCAACAATGTTAGCAGTACCTTTTTTATGAATAATTTAAAAAAAAACTATATTTGTTAATCAAAAAAATAAAAAATAAAAAACAATTAAGTTGGATTACAATAAAACTTCATCTCTCTTTCTCTCATTTTCTATCTCTAAAAATTTCATCTCCGACCCTAAACATTCTACCATTCTACAAATCTCTTCTGCTCGTGGATGAGACTTATCATCTGAAGAAAAACCATGCATATACATAGAACCATGAACAACATCACCCACATCAACCCAACTTAGCCCAACTTCTTTCTTCACTCCTTTCTCTCTCATCCCTCTTCTTATCTTAGCTACCTTATCCCACTCTCCCTTCTCTGCATACAAATTAGACATTAACACATAAGAACCAGACTCCTTTGGTTCCATCTCCATTAAAATCTCTCCCACTTTTCTCCCCATCTCAACATTTCCATGAATTCTACAAGCACCAAGCAAACTCTGCAACACAGACAACCCGGGTCGGGTCGGCATCCGATCCATGAACTCCTCTGCTAACTCTAACCGACCCGCTCTCCCCAACATATCAACCATGGATGAATAATGCTCAGGTGAAGGTTCAATTTTATGATTATTCACCATAGAGTTAAAGATTTTCATACCCATATCAACCATTCCTCTTCGGCCGCAGGCAGTTAATACAGCAAGAAATGTAATTGAATCTGGTTTGACTCCTGCTTTTAACATCTCCTCATATAAGCCCACCATAGTTTCGAAATCCCCGTGTCTTGAATATGCTGAGATTATTGCAGTCCATGCAACTAAGCTTCTTTCTGTTGTCTCCTCGAAAACAGTTCTAGATTCGCTGATATTTCCACGTTTTGCATACATATCAAGGAGAGCTCCTGAAACAATAATGTCAGTGTTTAATCCAAGCTTGATAATGTGAGAATGGCAGCGTTGACCATGTCTTAATGAGACAGGTTCAGCGGACCCAATTGCACTCAAGACACTACCAAAGGTGAAATGGTTTGGTTGCAGGGAGTCCATTATTGCTGATAAAAACGTCTCCAGAGCTTCTTGACATAACCCATTTTGAGCATAGCCAGAAATTAAAGCATTCCATGAGATGATCTCTCTGGAATTTAAATCATTGAAGACCTTCTTTGATTCTTCCATGGATCCAAACTTGGCATACATGGTTATGAGACTGTTCGAAACATTGAACTCCGATAAATACCCGGTCTTTATACTACATCCATGAATCATTTGCCCTTCTTTCGCTAAATCTTTAGTCGATATTGCATGGATTAGTCCAACAAATGTGACTTCATTTGGATAAACTGCATCAAGTCTCATCTCATTAAACAGAGAAATTGCTTCTTCTTCACTTAGCGAAATCATGGTAGTCCAGGATACCACATTTCTATTGACCATGCTCTCAAAGACCATTTTTGCTTCATCGATAAACTCACATTTTGAATACATCGAGATCAAAACATTACAGACCGAAACATGGGCACTATACCCAGTTTTCAAAACTAAACTATGTATTTGTCTCCCAAGATCCAAGCTCTTTTCATGGCCGCAAGCCGAAACCACACTAGAAAACGAGACATGATCGAGCTTCATCCCTTCTCTCATCATGTCTACAAAAACCAAAATCGCTTCTAATCCATAAGTCCCTTCTTGGGTATATCCACAAATAATTGCATTCCAAGAAACCAAATCTTTCCTAGGCATTTCATCAAACACTTTCTTAGCTTCTTCTAATTGGCCCCATCTCGAATACATTGTTATAAGAGCATTTCCCACAAAAATTTCCGACCCAAAACCATATTTTACAATTTGAGATTGAATCTGAATCCCGAAAACCTCTGGAAAATCCGAACAAAAGGCAAGAACAGTTGTATAAGTCACGGCATCGAAAACAACCCCGTTTAGATGCATTTGAACAGAAAATTTGACTGCATCTTCAGTACATTTGAAACCCGAAAGTATGGTGTTCCAAGAAACAATATCTGGATTCTTTAAGTTTACGAAGATCTTGAAAGCTCGATTAAACTGCTCAGCTTTGCAGTAGAAACTCATAAGAGAATTATGGACAGTAAGATAGGAGTCAAACCCAGAAGAGATTGCGAAGCCATGGATTTGGGAACCAAGTTTCAGGTCTCCACAACAAGATTTAAGAGCAATAGCGACCGTCACTTCATCTATGGCATTGTGACTTCCGCACTGTAGATGCTTTTTTAGGGTTTCAAGAGCTAAAAAGGGGAGATTTTTGCGCAAACAGGAAAGCATGGAATGGTTAATGGAAGCAGTATTTGGTTGAGGAATTTGGTCGAACGAGTGGAAGTCATGTTTGGAGGAGAGGAAATTTTTAAAATTTGTTGACCGTTGCTTTGTTGTTTGGCAAAGGTTTTGAAATCTGTATTGGCGGGTAAACATGAGGAGACTTTGACCGTTTCAATATCAGCAGTACTTACTCTCATTGTTGTTGCCCCTTGATGGGTCTTCTCGAACATGCACCACTCCTCTGGAAGTTGAAAAGTCGGATTTCAAAGATGAACCAGAACTGAATTACAAGCTCCATTAATGCTGACGGCACCTGTGTGTCGAGCAAATCAAACACCCTTCTTAAATTAGCTTTATATATTGCATTACTATTTTTGTAGGGCCTAGATAGAAATGAACGAGACTACTTATGTCGATAAAGAGTAAGCTTTTCAGACAGACCTTTTTACAAAACAAATGCCGGAAGTTTATGTGGTGGCATGGTCGGTTTCACTGCCACATAAATTAGAACCCCTCAAAACATTGTTAGAAGAGGAAAAGTTTTGGGTCTCACCTTACCACATAGACGTTTGGCATGAGTTTTGTAAGAGCGTTGGTCCAAAAATCATTATTGAATATTCAAACATCAAAATTGAATTTAAAATCTCACCAACTTTAAAACAGGAAAACAAAATTATGTTTGACACTTAAGTAATCAATCTCTGATGAGAGACGCTGAATTCTTTTCCATAAGTGTTTGGCCTTCCAAGGAATTCTGGCTTTAGGATTATTAAAAAAGGACACAACAGTAGTAAAGTCAGACCTAATGCAAACTCTGTGGAATCCACGACTTGTAGCAAGCTTAAGACCCAGTTCCACTCCTTGGAGTTCGTAGACAGTGATAGAAGAGGAGAAGAACTCCCTGCAGCAGCTACAATAACATCCCCCTACGAATCACGAAGAATAGCCCCATAACCCCCAGATTTTGAGTTTAAATAGCCATCAGTATTTATGATGATACAATCTTCCTCAGGACCGTTCCAGGTGCATTTCATTTCCACTTTGTGGTAGAAAGAAACAGAAATATTCCAAGAGTTGATTAACTCCCTATTAAGAGCAGAGTTTTCTACCTTCTCCCCTCTAAAGGAGACCTTTAGTAGAACTGACGCAGCGGAAAAAACGATAAGAATTCTAGTTCGTCGTCTAGAATTGAAGAACACCAAAATAACTCTCAAATTAAGAGAAAACTCAAATATTATTAATCAAAAAACTGTATTGAATTCTTATCAATAAATTGTGTATTACATTTCCTTATATAATAATAAAAGATTCCTAATTCTAATAGAATTGTAATTAAAAAGAAACTTCTAATCTAACAAGGAAACTACTAAATAAAAAAAAATACGCAAATAATAAAAATTTCTAGCTAAAATTTAAAAATTACTAAATTCCTAATTAAAGCTAAAATTGAAGACGGACCCACGAAATTTGTCCTGCATCAGTCTCTCCCACTTGAGAAAGACTCGTCCCGAGTCATCGTGTAGAATCTGATGTTCTCTCAATAATGCTTCTTTGAGATGACTCTCTCTTGAATTATGCATAGGAATGATGAGTAATTCATGACTTAACAAAAGCGGCAAAATACTTCAATGAATTTTCTTTTTGAATTTGTAACTCCACGGCTTGAAGCTCTCTTTAGAACTTTGGAAACATTTGAAGATATCTGCAACAAAGTCATCTTTTACAATGAATACTAATAGAGATTGTCCAATTAAATCTCGCAGATAACCAGATGAAACCATAGTGGGTGTGCAAAACTGATCAAAAGGATCTTCATAAGGATAGAAATTAAGTGGTGTGATATCCATCTGATGTAACTCGTATGTCTCCTCCTTTGATTCAACATGATTCACCTCTTGAAACGTATTAACATCAATGGTCTCAATTGTGGGTGGATCAATTGAACCATCTGTGCTCTTCTCTTTGAGATTGATCGACTCATCATCACGTTCAACAAGAATTTCGGCTTCTAAAATAATTTCAACACATGTAGGTAAAGAAATAGAAGAAACACAACTAGATATTACCTCAGAATCCTTAGAAACATCAGCTATGTTTTCCTCTTCAACTTATTCCATGGAGATCCCTATTTCAATTGCCACATCATCAATGATAGATAAATCTACAGGATTAGAGTTTTCCTCATTTGTGATAACCGTTGAAACCTGCTTTAGATTAGCGTTTACGTTCACTCCCAATAAGAGTTGTTGAACCAATTGTTTCAACTCATCCACCTCTCTTCCTAGGTCTCTTTTCCCATTATCAACAGCTGGATTAACTGTTGTAAGTTTCTCATGTGGAAGGAATACGATCCGCAGTATCTTCTTAAATGTAGGCCAATCACTAATTATTGCATCTCCTATGTCAAGCCGATTCCACTGCATTACATTAAGTCGTTCATAAGTTGCCTTCGAAAGATGTTGTTCAACTATAAACACCTTATCTTCATCATAAATCCTGTTTTTCCATAAAAGATTTTCAATCTTTTCAAGCCAAAAATCAATATGATATTGGCAATCAAAGAGTGGAACTTTGGATTGTTTGTGAACTCGTACTCCTTGACGTCGTTCTCTAATATATTGTCGCTTATCACGTTTTTCGTCCCAATGGCTTGGAGATGAATTGAGAAAACACTTGCACATCTTCACCATCCATATCATTATATGGTTTACGACAATTATCAAAATCATCAATTTTAATAATCATTATACTAATTTGGTCATGGAAATAGGTATGATATTACGACAGATCTGGACCGTACGGGACGAAATTAGATCTGGCCGAACTGGTGTAGGTTGATACGGTTAGGACAATGTTGGACTGGCTAAAGAATTTGGGTTAGTGTCAGGCATTGGGTATGACTATAGTTACGGGCTGAAGTGGTTAGGAGAATAGATCAGGAAGAAAGTTATATCACCTAGGCTTTAAGTGACGTTGGAGAAGATAGGGCCTTAAGAGAATTTTAACATGAAATTTAAAACAATAAAATAATAATGGCCCCACTAACTTAAATCAAATGGAGTTACCTTCACCCCCTTCTCCTTTACTTCTTCTTCTCCACAATTTCGTACCAGCAATAATGGTTACCAAAACCCTAACTTTGCTTCACGAACCTGCCAGAGTTCACGGCGATGAAGGTGTTAGATGGCCTTACTTCTAGTTGCACTCCCGGCTACAATTCTGCTTCTCTTTTCTTTTTCTCCAGTATGGGACCAGCATCAAACCTCTCTTTTCTTTTTTGGATAGATTAGATCTTCCCTAGCTCATCTTTGCAAATCTATCGATGAATGCTAAGTTTAATCTGCCCCACGATCACCGTCAGTAGGGTTTTGTTTCTTACTTTGTAAAAGCTATCAAGACAGGTGAATCCTTGCTCTGATACCAATTGACGCAGCGGAAAAACGATAAGAATTCTAGTTCGTCGTCTAGAATTGAAGAACACCAAAATAACTCTCAAATTAAGAGAAAACTCAAATATTATTAATCAAAAAACTGTATTGAATTCTTATCAATAAATTGTCTACTACATCTCCTTATATAATAATAAAAGCTTTCTAATTCTAATAAAATTGTAATTAAAAAGAAACTTCTAATCTAACAAGGAAACTGCTAAATAATAAAAATACCCAAATAATAAAAATTTCTAGCTAAAATTTAAAAATTACTAAATTTCTAATTAAAGCTAAAATTGAAGACGTACCCACGAAATTTGTCCTGCATCAAGAACTTCCTCAATAATCATCTAGAGAACCATATATTAAGTGTGAGCCTCTATACTAAACAATCTTTTAATTTTTTCAGTCCAAATAAAAGCATTCAAAAGAAGTTTCCTTTTAAACCGGACAATGATAGAGCTACCTGAAAAGTTATCAGCACACCATCTCATTTCGACTTCCCAATCTCTGAAAAGATGATGATTGTACCCCATATACTAAGGATATTGGTCCATATGAATTGAGAGTAAGAGCACCCAAAGAAAATATGGTTATCATCCTCATCTTCATCATCACAGAGAACACACGTTTTGCTAACTGCTATTCCCCAACCTTAAAGTTTCACCTTAGTTTTTATGGCATGGTGAAAGGCTATCCAAGTCAAGAATGAGTGTCTGGGAATACAACGATTGAACCAAACCAAACTATGCCACCATGTAGTAGGGTTGAATAGTCTTGGAGCATTATAGGTGTCTCTTAAAGAATAATCTCCATGACTGCCTGGGCTCCAAAAAATTTTGTGCTCCGAATTGATATCCACATTCACTTCCTGAATTCTATTATAGATCTCTTGGATATTATGAATGATATGAGCAGGGATTTCCAACTTACCATCAATGATGCAATCTCCCACCTTTGCCTTAATGTGAAGAGTCGAATCAAATCTCAAAGCAGGAGGAACTCAATCAATCAGCACGCCTAAAGGATGCCAATTGTCCTTCCACAACCTAATATTATGACCTTTGCCAACTAGGTGAAGAATAAAATTGTTTGCCAAGTCCCCGTATACTAAAATGTTGAGAAAATATACCCTTGTCATAGGTGATCAATCTACTTAGAGTTTTCTCTCGATTGCGGAATGCAAGAACTTGGAAGTAAATGAATGAATAAATAAATAACACTCACGAAGCAAATAAATAAGAAATAAATAACTCACATGACACGCAAGATTTATAGAGGTTCAGAGCTAGTCCTCTTCGAGCCGTACCAAGCCAATCCACTATAAACAAGGAAATACAAGTGTACAAAGAGTTTACACTCACTACCCCTCTTCTCACAAGAGATTACACTCTAGAGACTATCTCAAGAGAGATTACTTCTCTCTCTATCTCTTCTCTCTCTCTCTCTCTCTCTCTCTCATAATAGCTTAAGACTTAGTACAAATATAATGAGGGAATTTCATCTCTATATATAGGCAGTTAATGAGAAGGATAGTCAAAAGAAGGCTGCTTCACCTAATGCTCCACCGAATTTCGGTGGCATACTTTCTTTGACTAAAGAATGGTTGTTTAAAGAAAGAGGCTGAAAACACCTAGTAATGATGACAACATATTTTGCTTTAGAAAAAAAAATAGAGAAAAGGCTGATTGGTGAATGATCCTCAACCCCAGATCTACAGTACACTATCACCTTCCCTTTTCAACTTGGATTCTTGATGCTAACATAATCTCTTTAATGCGGCTTACCTCCTTATCCCTCAGAATATTAGACCCACTGAAGCTTTGCAAAGCTTTAGTTTTTCCACTTTTACCCCTTTGGTAAACATGTCAGCTGGATTCCTTGAACCAAAAATCTTTTCGAGTAATAACTCGCCATCCTCCAACAGAGATCGAATGAAATGATATCTGATGTCGATATGCTTCGTCCTGGCATGATAGGCTGAGTTCTTGGCAAGATGAATAGTACTCTGGCTATCACTATACAGAACACTATTCTCTTGTTTCTACCCTAATTCTGCTAACAAACCTTTCATCCATATTATCTCCTTAATGGCTTCTGTAACAGCCACGTATTCTGCTTCTGTTGTTGACAGTGTCACCAACTTCTCTAACCATGAGTTCTAACTCACTACAGTAAATCCCAGAGTGTAGACATATCCTGTCGTGCTTCGCCTTCTATCAAGGTCACCAGCAAAGTCTGCATCCATATAGCCCCTCAGAATGGAGTCCCCCATTCCATAGCACAAAGGTACATTAGTCGAACCTTTCAAGTACCTGAAGATCCACTTTACAGCTTCCCAGTGCTGCTTACCAGGATTGCTAGAATACCTGCTCACTACTCCCACTGCATGGGCAATATCTGGTCTTATGTACACCATAGAGTACATAAGACTCCCAATTACTGAAGCATATGGCACAATTGCCATATAATCCTTCTCTGCATCTGTTGTGGCGCTCTGCAACTTTAAAAGCTTGAACTGGCTTCCAAGCGGTATGCTAACCATATTGAACCTTTTTAGAACCCGTTCAATATATTCAGCCTGATTAAGCATAAGAGTTCCCTTATGCCTATCCCGGCTAATTCTCATACCGAGAATTTGTTGTGCTTCACCAAGATCTTTCATGGTAAACTCACTTGCTAATTGCGCCTTCAGATTTTTAATTGCCTGTAGAGAAGTTCCAGCAACTAACATATCGTCAACATACAATAGTAAAATGATGTAACCAGATTCAAACCTTCTGGTGTAGCAACAATGATCTCTGTTACATCTCAAGAAGTTGTCGAACTTCTTGTACCATTGTCTTGGGGCCTGTTTCAAACCATACAAACTCTTTTTGAGCTTGCACACTATCTCCTCCTTGGTTGTTTCAATGAAACCAGCTGGCTGGTTCATATTAATTTCTTCATCAAGGTCACCATGAAGAAATGCAGTTTTTACATCTAACTGCTCAAGGTGGAGATCTTGTGAAGCCACTAGGCTAAGCACCACTCTGATAGTGGTCATCTTCACAACTGGAAAAATTATCTCGTTGTAGTCAATACCTGGTTTCTGCTGAAACCCCTTCACAAGAGCCTCGTTTTGTAGCGTGTGACTCCATCTGCTTCGTTCTTTAGCCGATAGACCCTCTTGTTCTCTAACGCCTTTTTTCCTTTCGGCAACTTTGCTAACACCCAAGTGTCATTCTGTGAGAGTGAGTCCATCTCATCCTTCATAGCAAGTTCCCACTTACTAGAGTCTTTAAACTGGAGCGCTTCATCAAAATGTTCCTGTTCACCACCATCTGTAAGCAACAGATGATCCACTGTATTCATATACTTTGGATTCGGTTTAGGAGTTCGTGACGATCTTCTTGGAACTAACACCGTAGATGTTTCAGTCTGAATACTTGACTGATCCTGTGGAGCTGTGGGAGGAACTCCCACTGCAGTTGGAACACCTTCCTGTTGCAGTTGAGGTTCGTCTTCCCATGGAGCCTCTGCTTATTTTTCCCCTTCCACTGTTCTACTTGTCATCCTTGTAACGTCACTTATGTCAACATACTTTGCCTTGCCGACTTGAGTTTCTGATTCATCACATTGGAGCTGTGTTGCATTCCTGTCCTTATACAGTGCATTTTCATTGAAGGTTACATCTCTGCTTCGGATAACCTTGTGACTCTCGTAGTCCCAAAACCTGTATCCAAATGAGTCACCTCCATAGCCTATAAAGATACACTTCTTTACCTGAGGACCTATCTTTTTCCTCTCTGTAGGATTAAGATAAACATAAGCAACACATCCAAAGACTTTCAAATAAGAAAGGTTTACCTTTTTACCAGTCTAATCCTCTTCTGGAATCCGCATATCCAATGGACTACTGGGTGTCCGATTGATTAGATAAGCAGCCGTCTCTGTAGCATGTGCCCAAAAAGCTTCGGGCAACCCAGATTGCAATCTCATGCATCTGTCACGCGCATTTAGCGTCCAATTCATACGCTCAGCTACCCCATTCTCCTGTGGTGTCCCTGGGAGCGTTCTCTCCAAATGTATCCCACTAGTAGCACATAACTGTAAGAATTCCTTTTTATCATATTCACCACCATTATTTGACCTTAAGCATTTAAGCTTTAGACTTATTTCAGTTTCGACCAAAGCTCTCCATGTCTGAAACATATCAAACACGTCAGATTTATATTTTATGAAATAAATCCATACCTTTCTCGAATGGTCATCGATGAAGGTAACGAAGTACTGAGCACCACCGTAAGAATTGACATCTGCTGGACCCCAAACATCTGTATGAACCAGATCTAGTTTTTCTTCCCTCAAGCTTCTGCCTCCTCTGTTGAAACTAACCCTCTTTTGCTTTCCAAGAACACAATCTTCACAAAAGCTCATCTCAACTGATTTTACCTTCGGTAAATGACCATCTTTGTGCAGAATATTCTTCTCACTGATGTGTCCCAGTTGTAACACCCTAAATTCTGAATCACGGGTAAATCCTGAATTCAAGATTCAAAATTCATGTGTTAACTCATCATAAAGGAAAACCAGTCTACATATATATATCTTTCTTTATAAGTGTACGTAAATGTAGAACATATCATTATGAATTAAGTAAGACATGCACAAAAGTTTAACTTTACTATGATAGTTAAAACGTTATGCATAAAAAAATAATTTACTTCATGGTTCAATACCAGATATTTAACCACAATATTCTAATTCACGTAAATGTTCTTGAATGCATCTTGTAATCTAATAATTATACATTTGTGGACTCCTACCTATTTTTCTTAAGGCAATAGTGGAGGGTACCTGCAAAACAAAAGAAAACACTCCGACGCCCAAGTTAGTATTGTACTATTTATATGAAAACTAAGTAGTATACCTTTAGCTCATGAATGGTCCAATGTTTATAGTTTGAGAATATTTTATGCTGAACCGTCATTACGGCTGCCTACGTACCCTTTAGGGATCAAGCATTACGTAGTTCATAACTTTAAATAAAATACTTTCAGCTAGGTCTCTATTACAGTTCAGCAAATTTGAATAAATTCAAACTATAGTAAATAAACTTAAAAAATTATCAAATTTTAATATAAACAAGATATAATTGTCTAGTTTTCGACACATCAAGCGGATCCTTAATCAGATCTACGGTCAAAGAGAAGTAACCAGATTATCAAACATATACCAAAAATTCTACTCATGTAAGGACTTATCTAAACGAGATAGAATTTAACCAAGGCGAATCATAAATCTAAAAATAGTACTCTATGATATATATATATATATATGTATATATTAATAAATAAATATATGAAATATTTACCAATCCAACGGTAGATCTTTGGTCCACGCCCTTCAATTAACCAACTACTTACAATTTAGAGTAGCAACTCCAGCAGGGTTTTTATGATGGATCAAGGTCTTTCCTTCATCCAATTAACCTGAAAATTTTACAGTAGTATTTAATATATCCCATGTAAAAATATTAGACAGATCCAACGGTAGGTTTGAGAGTAATGAATTTCTCATTTCGAACTCGCTATTTTTGTTCCTCTAACAAAAATGACGATTTTTATTGCGATTGGAGTACTTAAACTCCTCCAAATAAGCTGATATTTTAACCAATATACTTTATTATCTCATCTACATCATACTCAATTTTTAGGAGCATCCAACGGTCCAATCTTTAGCAATGACTAATTTATTTTTCTCTCTTTTCTTTCTCTTTAGAGTTATTCCAAGGAGAATTAGTAGTTCCTCCTTTGATTTGCTTCCAAATCTAATATAAAAACTCTCTTTTTGATGTTGGAAATACTTATTTCTAATTGAAAACCTCTCTTCCTATTTCTCTCTTTTTTCTTATCTCCCTCCCCCTTCCTTATCTTCACAAACTACCTCTTTATATATGTGAAAATGGAATCATAAAGTAGTGGATAAAAATAAAATTAATGGTGGTGGATTAGCCACTACAATGGTAGACTAGCCACCACTTAGTGGTGGTAGACTAACCATCATTCTTAGTGGTGGTAGTGATTGCACTAAATCTACCACTATCTATTGGTGATGGAGGTGGATGTTAGAAAAAATCTTTATTATTATTATTCTTAGTCAAATATTTAATAAAAATAATTAATACTAGATAAACTTTTGTGTACCAAAACTTTGATGTAACTTATGTCCCTAGTTTAATGATTTGAAGACATGTACCAATCAAAATGATCTTGTGGATTAAATCAAAAGTTTTGAGTGAATAAACATTATTCCTTAATAAATTATCTATATGTACATATTATACTATAATAGCTATAACTCCTAGACCATAAGTCCAAATATTACCCACCATACCATTCTGAAAACTAGATTCAAAGAGCTACAACTTTCCCAGAAATAGCCCAAGGCCAATTTGGAACATAAGATATCTAAAAATGAGTTTAAAGTATACTGATAAACATATATACGAAAATATAAATAATAACCTATAAAATGTTGAGTTGTCTTAACCCAAAACAAGTAAAGATGGGCTTAGCCCATTTAACCCATAGTTTCATTGCCAAGTCCATTACCTGAATTATTTGGTTAGCCCATCTAACCTATATGTATATATAGATCTTATTACAAAAGATGACTACACAAAAGATAATTCAATTTAAGATAAATTCATAATACTAGTCCTCGGGTTAGACCCAAAGAGAATTTGAATTCAAAAATTCAGGGTATTACACCAGTCTTCTATGCCATAAGCGGACGTCTTCCTCACCACTAGCCACTGCTAGAGTAGGTCTTTCTGAAGCTCGATAGAGAGTACCATACCTTTGTCCTCGAGCTAATACCATAGCTCCCTTTGTCACTTTCCAATTATTTTTAGAAAAGTGAACATCACAGCCGTCATCACAAACTTGGCCCACAGAAACCAAGATTCTTCTCAGATTTTGAACATGTCGGACATCTTTTAGCTTCCACGTTGAACCATTGGCTTTCACGTTCACATCACCTTTGCCGATGATATCACACGCTTCACCATCACCAAGGAAGACTTGACCGAAGTACCCTTCCTTGTAAGAGGTTATGATCCCCTTATTACCTGTAGTGTGGAAAGAAGCTCCCGAGTCTACTATCTAAGACACCTCTACGTTGTTCTCGGAGAGTAAAAGGAAACTCTCGGTAATCACATTATTGTCATTCACCTTGACTTTTACTCCGTCATCTATGGCTAAAACCACATTGACCTCCTTCTGTTAATCATCGTTGTTTCCACCATTTTTAGCACCTTTTCTGTCTGGACAGTCTTTCTTTAAGTGTCCTTCTTTTTTGCACGTCCAACACACACCTCTAGGTTTGGATTTTGATCTCCACCTAGATTTACCTCTAGATTTGCCTCTAGATTTATCTGAATTTTTGTTAAAATTCCTGCCTCTATCATATTGCATGTTCAAGGCAGAGCCTGAAGAAGAGTTAGAAGCGGTATACCCTCGTTCTAGTCTCCTATCTTCTTCACCAAGTATCATAGCCGTTACATTTTCAAATTTTAATTTTTCATTCCCAGCCGAGTTGCTGATAGACGTGACAGCCGTATTCCAACTCGTTGGTAATGAAGACATAACCTTAAAGCTTTGACTTCATCCGAAAATGTAATATCAACCTTGGATAATTGTAAAATAATTGATTTGAACCTTCCAAGGTGAAATGATACTGTCTCACCTTCATTCATTCTTAAATTAAATAATTGTTCGTATAACATAATTTTACCTGAAGCCGACGACTTTTGATATAGCCTTTCCAAAGTGTCTATTAAGTCTTTTGTTGTAGAAATTTCATCTACATTGTTGTACACTTCCTCCGTAAGGCACCTACGGATCACGCCCACACACTTGCGATCAAGAATAGACTATTCTTCATCATCGAGTTTTCCCTTCTTTTCCACTCCACGTAATGGAGCGTGAAGATCTCTCTCACATAGATAGTCCTCCATTTGTGACTTCCAAAATGAGAAATTTTTGTCGTTGAAAACTCGAATCCTTACAACGTTGTTTGATTTATCATCCATGACTCCCACACCGATATTTACCACCTACCAATGAATAGTACCGTATGAACAGTATCACTATTCACGAATTTACTATTCACGTGAATTGGTACTGTATTCACTATTCGCGGTTGAATTTGCACCGTATGAATAGTATCACTATTCACGTATTCATTATTCACGGATGAATAGTACCTACTACTCTGATACCAGTTGTTGAGAAAATATACCCTCGTCGTAGGTGATCAATCTACTTAGAGTTTTCTCTCGATTGCGGAATGCATGATCTTAGAAGTAAATGAATGAATAAATAAATAACACTTACGAAGCAAATAAAGAAGAAATAAATAACTCACATGACACGCAAGATTTATAGAGGTTCGGAGCTTGTCTTACGTCCTCTTTGAGCCATACCAAGCCAATCCACTATAAACAAGGAAATACAAGTGTACAAGGAGTTTACACTCACTACCTCTTTTCTCACAAGAGATTACACTCCAGAGACTATCTCAAGAGAGATTACTTCTCTCTCTATCTCTTCTCTCTCATAATAGCTTAAGACTTAGTATAAATATAATGAGGGAATTTCATCTCTATATATAGGCAGTTAATGAGAGGGATAGTCAAAAGAAGGCTGCTTCACCTAATGCTCCACCGAATTTCGGTGGCATGCTTTCTTTGACTAAAGAATGGATGTTCAAAGAAAGAGGCTGAAAACACCTAGTAATGATGACAGCATATTTTGCTTTAGAAAAAAAGAGAAAAGTTTGATTGGTGATGTCGGCAAAACAGCTCCATATACGCAACATAAAATCCTTCTCACACCAAGAAGCATCTTGGGGAGTTGTCATAAACCAGAAATCTTTATTACGAATTATATTTTTAAGAACCCAAGCAACCCACAAAGCATCCTTCTTGATAGAGAGATCCCAAATATGACGTAAGTTAGCTGCAGTGTTGAGGCAGTTAATGTCCTTAACCCCCAAACCTTCTTCTTTGAACGGATGGCAGATATTTTGCTAGCTAATAGCAGGAGTTTTATTAGTCAAATCTATGTCAGTCCAAAGAAACTTCCTCATGATGGAATTAATCTCTTTCAAAGCTCTTTGAGGGAGAACAAAACAGGACTGCCAGTAAATCAACATACTCAAATGACGGCTTTAATTAATAACAACCTTCTAGCATAAGAGAGAAATCGAGCTTTCCAATACTTGATTCGACTAGTGATCTTATTTATAAAAGGAACACAATCAAGATAAGATAACCGGGATGACAGAAGAGGAAGACCTTAGTACCTGATAGGAAGAGTCCTAGAATCAATAGATAAGATAGCATTTATCTGCAAAAAGATCTCATCTTGGACAGTCGAGCTAAAGATCTCACTTTTACCTCTGTTAACATCTAAGCCAGAACATTTTCTGAAGGTAATTAGAGTCTCCTTCAAAGCCTTTACAGAATCTACATTCCCTTTCATATAGACAATTAAATATTTTCAGCAAAACTTAAATGTGTTATAATAGGGTCTTTGCAACGAGGGTGTAGGAGAAAGGAACTATTCTCCACTTGTTGAATCAGCAAAGCATTGAAATTTTTTATAACCATCACAAACAGGTAAGGGGATAAAGGACATTCCTGCCTTAAACCTTTCTTAGCCTCAAAATAGCCAAAAGGATTGCCATTAACAAGGATGGAGAACTTAGCAGTTGAAAGGAGCACCTTGATTCAAGTGATAAAAGTTTCTGGGAATCCAAACTTCTTCAGAATGTTGAGGAGGGCCTCCCATCTCACAGTATCATATGCTTTCCTAAGATCCACTTTAAAAGCACATCTAGGCTGACCATCCCTTCTGTTATAATTTTTGAGGGCTAATGAGCTTCATAACCATCTGTTTCATTATAAGGGCCAGGATTTTAGAGATACATTTTTAGATCACATTACAGCACGATATGGACCTGAAATCTGAGAGGCAAGAGGCATTAGAGACCTTCGGGACCAGGGTAACAAGGTTGCATTGAATTCCCTGAGCAATCTAGACTGAGAAAAGAAATTCTGAATAGCTCGAGTAAAATCATCTCCCACTATTCTCCAGCAAACCTTAACGAAATAGGAAGGGAAGCCGTCGGGACCTGGAAACTTGTTAGAATCTATAGTAGAGAGTGCAAAACTGATTTCATCACTTGTCACAGGAAGAGTCAACAACAGGCTATCCGCATCACTGATGGCATTTGGGAACTCAAGAGAACTAACAATGGAGGGATCATAAGCACTAGAATGAGAAGTCCCAAACATGTTCTCAAAATAGGCCACACATTCATAAGTTATAAGACTATCAACCTCTAACCTTTCCTCAGCACTAGAAGTGAGACTGTAGATTTTATTCCTAGACCTTCGCTCCTTGATGAGTTATGGAAGAAAGAGGTATTGTCATCTCCAAGATTTAACCAATGAACTTTAGCCTTTTGCTTCAAAAAAGATTCTTCATGTCTTCGACGAGGTCAAGCCTTATAGAATTCTGAAGAGAACTCAAAAAAAAATTTGGCCCTATATATAATCAATAATCCAGGGCCAGCCAACCCCAGGCGAAGGAGGCAGTTGCCTAAGGGGTGGGGGAACAAATTCTGAATTAAAATAAGTTAATATTCAATTAGTCTTAAAAAAATTAAAAAATATAACTAAGAGTTTGAATTTTGGTTTGAAGAGTCCCTGGTACGGTTATGGTAAGCTAACACAAAAATAATGGTGAATTTGTTCTTCAAACATATTGTAATGGCCATGTGTGTATTTTATCACTAACCCATCGTTGAGTTGTTTTATTTAATTAGATAGATCTAGTACCCAACAAAGGTTAATCCCTAACCCGTTTGAAGCCTAAATTAATTGATTAACGTTTCCAAATTACCCATGTTTAAAAGTTTAAAACCATCTTTTTTTATATCCATAATATTATCCATGCATATAGTCAGATCCACAAGTTCATTGTCCAATCAATGATATATGGTGGACATTTTAATTCATTACTAGATTATCAATTGAACCTCACTGTCAATGCAAATCCAATGTCCAAAAGAGAAGCCTCCAATTTCCATCACAAACGGCACACAGTTCACATACACACAAAGAAAGTGAAAACACAGAAAATACAAATTCCAGACCGAATGGTGGAAATCCCATTCGCTCCAAACAGTAAATTCAAAGTGCACTTGTTAAGCTTCCGTTGTTTTAAACAAAGCTTCGACCTCAGCAATGATGTTTCGAGCTTCATCCATTTCTGGGCATTCCTGCGGATTCGATTCCTCCAACTCTGCCTGAAAATGACACAAGTTTGCAAGGAAAATGAAGAGATATCATAAAACTTGTGAGATCAGTTCTACTGAAGTGGTTGTACGGGCTGCTACATTGTCGATAAAGCAGTATGGTATTGCATATGTCAACATGGTTCAAACTTGCAATCTACATTTGACTCATGATAGGAAAACAAAATTTCCAAAACTAGGATGCAATAAAAAAAAATATCTAGACTGCATTTTCAGTATTTTTAATATCTGACAACACATTTGGTATTAAATCCGAAAATTATTTTCGAATTTAAGTAACTGAATATGAATATAATTTTACGGAAAACAAAAATTTTTTCGTTTTCAGATTTTGGGTTCATATCAGGATTTTATCGGAAACTCTCACTTCTGAAAGCGACTTAAACCAGATGCATTGTTTCGAGATTTTTTCTGGATCATTACCAAATGCCACCTTATATTTTGGGATACACAGAGTTGGGATGTCTAATGTATCACAGTTACTAGCAAGTTAATAGATATATCTGGGTTGTATAAAAAATGAAGGTCTTCACCTCAATTAAAAAAAAAAAAAACAGGCCTCAGTCTACATGTTTTTCACCACGAGTTAATATATAATACCAGAGTTCCTTTGATATCTGCTAGTGAAGCTTCCAAGCGCTTATGACAGTCTGGAATCATCATCCTTGACTCAGCCAAAACGTTCTCCTGGTCAAATAATTGAAAATAAAAAATAAATAAAAAAGAAGCTAGTGACCAAGTAACTAGGATAGTATGATATGAACATATAAAAACAAAAATTCGATGATGCAACCTTTTCATTAAAATTGATAGAAGCCAAAGTATGCACAATCACACAAATTTCAATCACAGACTAAAAATTTAGTACGATATGCTTCATAATAATTTGCAATCTGACACCAACCCTCAGCAATCCAGACCATGTAATCCAGTGAAGAACAGAGAACTAGATAACCGATGAGCTTAACCATCTGACTAGCTAGTTTTTAAGGGTGAAGAATGAAATATGGGCACCTATTTTTCTTTATCAAATTGGTAAGATTATAGATTTGGTTTCATCAATCAGCTACACTAAAAAAAGGTGGTTCATCAATTGGATAATCCAGAATATAGATTGAGGTAGTCCACTAAAGGAATATCCTTAAGCATTGAATTATCTGGACATGCGTCTTCAATGAGCCATTGCAATTTGAGAATTGTCTTCGAAATCGGCCATGGTAGATCAGTCTCCTTTTGGGACAACCCGTGGTGTGTTGATTCCTCCCTTAAAGTAGGTATCCTGGCTTAAAGGGGGTAACCTGGTTTGTATCAGCTATCTCAAAAAAAATTGGAGGCAATTGCTCATTGTGGTGTGGAGAATATGGGGCTATGGCATGAAATCTTGGGTTGCTAAGATCCTTGAATGATTGGCTGTTTGAAGATATTTTTTCTTTCCTTCAGACCTGAGGTCTCTATTTTGTCCAGTAATGAAGATAGAAGGTGTTGGAAGCTGGGAAAGGCTAGTCTTTCCTGTAAAATCTGTGTATTCTTCTTTTACTCCATCAGCTACAGGAGAAGTTTCCTTTCAATTCTGTTTGGAACAATCCAACAAGGTGTCCCCACATTGAGTAGCAGATTGAAAGGTGTTCTTTTCTATTGGTTATGGGGTTAGATGAACTAAGAAGGTTCATATTCGTAGATTATGTTTTCAGTCAGGATTCGGTTGTACAAGCATTGTAAGCTCTGACCTGAGCTGGCTGTACATTTCTCAGCCAGCTGTTAATGCATTCTCCTTTTCCCATTCTTTAATATATATAATTCTTTACCTTCTCATGAAATAATGATTAAGCATTGTATGAGTTGCTTAATGCACCTCAGTATGATATATCATCAGCCAATATGTGCAATAACTGTTTTCACTGCAATTAGTAACAAATACACCCGAAAGCCCTAAAAACCACAAGTCACTACGACTAATACATGCCTTGAATCAAGAGGTAACGGAAACTTCTGATGTAAGTCTCTTCAAAAGTTTCAAAACAAAATGTAAATTAATTGCCCACGCAAAATAATTAGACCGTTGTTATCTACACTACCATTTTGTGTCGGTTGTGACCTAGCACAAAAGTTTTCTAAGTCAACCTTGGTTTGACTTTTTTTTTTATTGGGGCTATCCTCACTCTTTTAGATTAAAAAATTAATTTTTTTTATCTTATAAACAATAATTGAAGAGAGAGAAAAAAGTAGGAGACAAAATATGTAAGGGTTCTTTTATCTCCGCCCACAACCCAAAATACACCCCACCATCTTCATCTTCCCCAACCCACCGACGACTACCGGCAACCGCTGCAACAACGCCGGCGACGAGAATTTTTTTATTTTTTTTTCTTTTCTTCCTAATTCCCATCTACCCCTTTCCACCACTACCACCACCACCATCGTCCCATAACCCCACAACCCCTTTCTCTTCACCACCACCGTCACCATCATCTTCTCACCTTCACCACCACCCCCCTCCACCACCCCACCGGGTGCCCTGACAGATCAGAGAGAAAGGAGAAGAGATAGAGAGAAAAAGAGGGGGCAGAGAGTGATGGCCGTGGGAGAGAGGGGAAGATAAAAAAAATCCAAATGGGAAGAGAGTGAGGTCCATCTTCATTGATGCTCGGTTGCACGACAAGGAGCACACACATGTACTGCTCGTCTACATGTCAACGTGCAAGTACACTATGTGCTCGTTGTCACGACCCCGACCATGAGCCTTTATGCTCCTCACTGCAAGTCCGAGCATCATAAAATTTAGGGATTAAATATGGTCTATGTTTTTTTTTTTGTTAGGGATTAAATTTTCTCAATGAAGAATAAGATCAGGCAAATCCCACTGGAAGCTCTTGATGTTAATGGCGTTATTGAATTTGGATTTTTTTTGGGCTAAATTTGGATTAGGGATGTGTTGATATATGTCGGAAACGAGCATCAAGCCTACTAACGTACAGAAAATGGGGCTACTGGAAGTTATGGAGACTCTGCTCGCCAGCACAGCCACGATCATTGCTTCTTTGTGCACGTGATCACGACAACGAGTGGCTTTGGTTGTGTTCAGCTGGTCTCCAACGAGCAGAACTTGGGAAATGTTCCAGTAACCTTTTTTTGGCTCGTTAATAGGTCCACGAACATGTCATGCTGATGCTCGTGATCGTGACAACGAGCATTGAACAAGATGCTCTTCTCTGCAACTGCGAGCAACGCCGACGATCAAAATTATTTTTTTTTTCCTGATTCCCACCTTCCCCTACCCCTTTCCACCACTACCACCACCACCGTCCCATAACCATCACCACACCCCCACAACCCCTTTCCATCAATAAAATCCATTTTTTTTAGATCTGGGAGAGAAAAAGTGGGTAGAGAGAGGGGGAGAGAGAATGGAAGAAAAGAAAAGAAAAGAAAAGTTGATGGAGAGAGAGTTGAAGACGATGAGAGGGGTTCGCCTTTGATCGGCGTTGAAGATGGTGAGAGGAGGAGAGGGTGGAGTTGAGGAGTTGACGGTTAAAGGAGAGAAGAGGGGTTTTGGAAAAAAAATATTATTTTAATATTGTTAAGGGTGGGATAGCCCCAAACAAAAGGGTGGCTAGAATTGAGACATTTTTTAAAATTGGGGGATAGCCCTGATCAATGGTCACAACTGACACAAAATGGTAGTGTCAATAACAACGGTCAATAATTAAAGACTAACTTCTGGAATCTGGATAATCCTTATACTAACATTTTGACATTTGGACAATTGTGTACCTGTTGCTTAAGATCATAAGGGTCTGCTCCTTTCTCCTTCATGTCAGTAGTTTTGGCTGCTTCTCTCTCCACCTCTTTCTCATAAGAATGAAGCTCCTTAAGAACACGCTTGCAAGTACCTGTCTTAATCTTCAAATTTCTTATTGTTGCCATGTTGATCTACACGTAATAAAGATCTTCTCAATTGAGATGATGATCAATTACCAGTACCTTGAAAGTACAAAAGCAAGTGAATACTTTGTCTTTATAAGCATGGGTAGCCCAATGGATTAAAATGGAAAGAAAATGCAAATAATGACTTGAATACAAGATATAACCCACCATAAATACCCAAAATAATATGAACTTGGAATTTGCATTTTCTAATAGATGTATGAGGAGTTTCATGGTTAAGCTTTCAAGATATTGAGGTTGATATGACCATTGAGTGACCACGCCCATGCAGGCACACGAAAGTCCAAAATTAACACAAAGTGGGTGCTGCCTTGTAGCTAATTTTTTTATAGGTTACCTAGGTCCAGGCACAGCTGCCATGACATGTATGTCAAATAGTGCTAGCAGCTAGGAGTACTAACAGAGTTTGGATGGACTCACCGAAAGACTTTTATAGCAGTAATGGAATGAAGTCATGGATACAGAGAGTAACACTGAAGACCTATGTAGTCGGACTCGGCCTGACTCGCCGAGTTACTCGCGAGTAACTCGGGGCTCGGGACTAGACCGAGCCGA
>MVGT01001046.1:334239-349036 GCA_002174775.1 Macleaya cordata | reverse complement strand
TTTTAAAAAGCAACGGACTGTTTTTTAAAAACCAACTCCTGTTTTACAAAATAATATATAATATTGTTATTTTATTATTGATTATTTGAAAATCTTGAGAGGAGAGAGGGGAGGAATTTGTGATTGGCTCGGCCGAGTCACAGCCGAGTGACTCGGCAGGGATCGGCCTGACTCGGGGATCGGACCTTGGCCGAGTCTGATCCGAACCCGAGCCCGACTACTTAGCTGAAGACAAGTTCTTTGCTAATACAGGGCATGACTTGTATGGAACCTCTACCTTTTAGCTATTTTGTACACCTACCTCCAACATTTTTTTGCTTCTTCTTCTAGGTGTTCAATTCCGAGTGTTTGATCTTTAACTAGCAAAGGAGAAAGTATAGCTAATTGGGGAACAAAAGAAGAATCACTTCTACTTTAGCAAAAAGGGAAAAGAGGTTAAAAGTTAGAAGAAATTAGTTTGGTAGAATACTGACTTACGAGTTGAAAAGTCAAAATGTTAGTTTGGCATCGCAAAAATTGTAAAAAAGAAGAAAATCAAAAGGAACTAAGGTGTACTCACACCACATTCATTGCAGCATTTGGCTGCACATATCCTACATGAACAAATTAACAGGAGAAAAGGTTTCAAGGTCTAGGAGGAGTTATGTAAGTGTAGGCTTTCGAGAAATATAAAGGATGCATCAACACAACAACACTCCCTAGATAACAAACATTTCCATCTTATTATACAATAAATCTACTTTTCTACAATAAGCAGAATAAAAAATGATAATGAATGAAGACCAGGTAAGGATCAGAGTTTGAGCTTTAACAGAATGGATACAAGAATTGCCGAATTGGCAAATGATGAAGCTGACTCAAGCAATTTTAACTTCTAAGTGAATTCGCGTTTTCTTAACTAGGTAAGAGTCTCAAATTGATTAGAGTAAGAGGGGTAATTGATCAAATCGCAAATAACCCAACTCTAGTTCTTCAGTGCTAAAAAAAAACACCTAGAAAAAGAAACAGAAAGATAAACCAATTTGAATTCAGCATTTAGGCTTAAATTTCTTAGTTCTTTATTTCAATGAGATTTTAGCAATCTGATTTAGCATTTTTGGAAAAGAGCTCTAAAATTGAAATAGAAAACCAAAAAAAAACCATTCAAATTTGATATCTAATCAGTAATCCCATCAAGGCATCAAGCAATTAGAAATTCAAAACTCAAAATCTCAATTTCTCAAACACAGATTTCATCCTCTTGCTTGAAATCTCCGAGTGATGTTTCGGTGAGGAAGAAGAGGAGATCAAAAGGGGCTTTTGAGAGAGAGAGAGAGAGAGAGAGAGAGAGAGAGAGAGAGAGAGAGAGAGAGAGAGAGGTTACTTGAAAACAACAAGGAAGGGGCTTTTGTCGAAGCTCCTGCTGCTGCTCGGCTGCTCCTACTCGAGCTCGACGGCCATCTCCATCTTGAACCTAAAGAGAGTTTAAAAGAAATCGGTTCAGTTTTCACTCTTCCTTTCTACTAAATTAATTTTTGCTTTCAAGTTATACCCTGGGCTAAAATATAAAACCCCCCTATATCCAAACTTTTTATTGGCTTGATTTATAATTTTTTTGTTTTTTTTTTTTTTTTTGTGTTGTTAAAGGAGTTCTTTAAAATGTTGGGGGTGGACAAGTTAAATGGATTTTTAACCCAAATTCACCCTTCCAATATTTTTCTTCTATTTACTAAGGGGGTGGTGTGGGTGTTAATTAAACTACCACCTCCAATCCCCTTTCTCTCTCCAACATACATTCTCTTTCTCTAAAAAAAACTACTTTCTATATCCAACTACTTTCTCTCTCTAAAACCTATCTTAAACCATTCGACCACCAACGATCGAAGTCGTTCTTGGCGGAAAACTCTTTGAAGGATGAAGAAGTTCAAGAAGGAACACCATTGATGGAGAAAGATGAGTTGAAGTAAAGTTCACCATTAATGGAGTCCCAAAACCTAAAAATTCCTTTGGTGAGGGTTTGGGTTCCTTAAATCAAATGAAAGTCTCTCAATCAAATAGTAATGAGGTAATACAACTGATTTATAAGCTTATTTTTTTGTTTCAAACGTTTTTTATTAAGATTAAAATTTATTATTTTCATACTTAATTCGTTTGTACAGTGATGAGTTTTTTCTAAAAACTCAACCACCACTGGTTGAAATTACTATCCAAACTCAACCCACAGTGGTCAACTTTAGACAGAAATTTCAAACAATCGGTGGGTCAAATAGAAGAGTTCGGGTAATAGAGGACAGAAGTTTAGAGAGAGAAACGTGAGAGAAAGACGTTAGGGAGAAGGGTGAAGTCGACTGCTATTTTGGACTTTGGAGTAGGTAATGTTTGGGATTTTTAGGTTGTCTTTGGGATTGTTATGGTTGGGTGGAAAAATACTAAACCAATTTTTGATTACCACCCTCCCTAGTAACATTTTGAAGTATTTTATCCACCCCTATCATGTTCACCCCCCTCCCAACATTTTTAAGAACTCCTTTAACAACACTCTTTTTTTTCTGTAGTGTAGTTCCGCCCCTACAGATATTGTTTAAAAAGTTATCCGGGGTATCCTCGCCGTCATCCATATTGTTCGTATAATCTAAGAAATTAAGATACCCATAAATCCATAATCTCTCATAAAGTATCCATTCACTTCGAAAATTAATCGTTTGGAGGAAAAAATTCTAGTAAAATTTAAGTGCTTAATTAAAAAAATGGGAGATGTTATTAGAAATCTCTAAAATAGATGGGTTAGACTTGGTTTACTAAAGGAGTGGTTCACATCTTTTTTTCTTACACCCCACCAAAATTAAATAATATATCCCACACCTACTACCATCACCAACATCTTTACTACCCTCACTTCCACTCCACCGCCGGCCACTTAAAAAAACACATTCAAATTATTTTTCCCCGATTCCTTTCACCACCTCCACCCCTCTCTACCCATAGATTTCGCACCTCTCTTTACCTCATCCACTACCTCTCTAGATCTCGCCCCTCTCTCTCTCTCTCTCTCTTAGATAAAAATAAATTAATTTTAGTTAAAAATAAATTCTAGATCCAGAAACAAAAAAAATCGTAGAAGATGATCGAATTTGACCACCAGTGGTCGAATTCGACTGAAATTTTTGACCACTACTGATGGAGATTATGATTTCCATCGTTGTTTGTCGAAAAATTTGGTCGAATTCAACCATTGGTGGTCGAATTTGATTTAAAAGAAGGGAGAGGTTCTTTTCTTGTTCTCCCTCTTTTCTCTCTTTCACTCTTCTCTGGCGTTTTTCTCCTCTTTTTTCTCCCTCTCTCTCTCCCTCTCTCTTTCACTCCTCTTTGTGAAAGGTCCATGAGTTTTCTCATGTATTTTATTTGTCGAATTTTGTGTCAAAAGTAAACTCAAGAAGGTCTTTGTAACTTGAGTTAGAGTCTAGAGAATCTTGGTTTGAATCTGAAGAAATCTACAGAGACTCCGAAGTACTCAACTCACCACCGAAAGACATTCTAGGATGGTAAGAGACTTAGAATCCGTTCACTTCGAAAGTTAATCGTCTGGAGGAAAAAATTCTAGTAAAATTTAAGTGCTTAATTAAAAAAAATAAAATGGGAGATGTTATTAGAAATCTCTAAAATGGATGGGTTAGACTTGGTTTACAAAAGGGGTGGTTCACATCTTTTTTTCTTACACCCTACCAAAATTAAATAATATATCCCACACCTACTACCATCACAAACATCTTTACCACTCTCACTTCCACTCCACCGTCGGCCACTTGAAAAAACAAATTCAAAATTTTTTTCCCCGGTTCCTTTCACCGCCTCTACCCCTCTCTACCCATAGATTTCGCCCCTCTCTTTACCTCCTCCACTACCTCTCTAGATCTCGCCTCTCTCTCTCTCTTAGATAAAAAAAATTAATTTTAGTTAAAAACAAATTCTAGATCCAGAAACAAAAAAAAAATTGTAGAAGATGATCGAATTTGACCACCAGTGGTCGAATTCGACTGAAATTTTTGACCACTACTGATGGAGATTATGATTTCGATCGTTGTTTGTTGAAAAATTTGGTTGAATTCGACCATTGGTGGTCGAATTTGATTTAAAAGAAGGGGACATGTTCTTTTCTTGTTCTCTCTTTTCTCTCTCTTTCACTCTTCTCTGGCGTTTTTTCTCCTCTCTTTTCTCCATCTCTCTCTCCCTCTCCCTCTCTCTTTCACTCCTCTTTGTGGGTCCATGAGTTTTCTCATGTGTTTTATTTGTCGAATTTTGTGTCAAAAGTAAACTCAAAAAGGTCTTTGTAACTTGAGTTAGAGTCTAGAGAATCTTGGTTTGAATCTGAAGAAATCTATAGAGACTCCGAAGTACTCAACTCACCACCGAAAGACATTCTAACTAAGTAACATTGGTGGTTAGATCATTAGAGTATTTCTCATACTTTTAAATTACCTTAAAAATATTTTTAAAATGAAATATCTGAATTTGGGCTGATTAATTTTGAAACCAAATCTTTTGGTTTCGAAACTAACTTTACTGACGGTTATTTTAATACAGGGAAAAAGGTAGTTTCGAAACTAAATAGTTTGATTTCGAAACCCAACTTCAATTGATGTCAGATGAAGTTTGGTTTTGAAACCAATCTTGTTGGTTTCGAAACTAAATGACCAAAAACCACCACAGATACTTTTTTGTTTTGATGCCAAAGGGATTGCTTTCGAAACTAATCCTCTTGGTTTCGAGATCGTCGCCCAGATTCAAACTTTTTTGACTATTTTTTAGTTGTAAAGAGATTTTTTTTCAACTTTTTTGCACATTTCCACCTAAGTATGTCTTAGTGGGATTATTGGTGCGTGGGAAACCTTCATGAGTGGAATAAGAGGCTCAATGGAATGACCTCTCATCTCCAATAGCGATATCTACCATTTAAACTTGTTTATTCTAGTTTGAATCTAGATATTTCATTTAAATAGGTATTGATCTTCCATTATTCAAATCAACCAATCACCCCTAACCTCAACAAATTCTTTGAGAATATTAACTCTAATCCATAGCTTCTAAGTTTGTTGAACTTGATTCAAATCCTTCTCATTTCAAATAAAAAACTCTATTTTTGTGTGCCGGTGGAAGAACTGTACACCGTAGCTGTTGGAGCGTAGAGGGAGTCGTAATTCGTGTCCATCGAGTGGTAAATTGGTTTATAAATTTTTATTACCTTTTAGTGGATTCCTTTCTGGACTAGGTCCCGGGGTTTTTCCAGTTTGGGTTTCCTCGTAAACAAAATCTCTTGTGCATATTTCATTATTTGTTGCAAGATTGAAATATTCGATTCTTGTTCTTAATTCCGCAAATTAAGAATCGAATAAGTCAATCTTCTTTTTTAGATATTGTTGTCTTACACTTTATCACCTTAGTAATTTTACTAGGTGATTGTGTGATCCTTAACCTGAGTCATATTGACATACAATGTGTCTGACTAAGACGTAGGGCATTTAGACTTTCACTTTAGAAAAAAATAAGAAGGGATTTCCAGGTGCCCGACTGTAGAGGAGAGGTGGTCGACGGTTGAGTGGGGGTGAATTATAATGGTGATGGTGATAGGGGGTAGGGNATAGGGTGTAAAAACAAAAAGAGGAGAACCACCCTTTTTGTAAAATGAGTTTTAAATTGAATGGGGGATTTTGGGCTCAAAACCCATTTAACCTAGCCATCCTCATCCATTTTGAAACTTATACTAATGAAAAAAGGTTGATGTTAAATGAGTTCTTTAAAATGTTAGAGGGAAGGGGATCGATGGACAAGTTAAATGGGCTTTTAGCCTAAGATCACCCATCCAATTTTTTCTTTCTTTTTACCAGGGGATGGTAAGCTAAACTAATACCCACTTTCTCTCTATAATTCAGAATCTAAAAATGCATTTGGTAAGGGTTTGGGCTCCTTAATCCTATAAAAGACACTTACTCAAACTAAAATGAAGTTAGACTAGGGCTGCACATGGTGCGGTTTTAAATCCGGTCCGAACTGGTCCGAACCGAACAAAATACCGACAAACCGTAAAACCAAAAAACCCAAAACCCGAAAAACCGATATTTATGGTCTGGTTTTGGTTTCATGTTTTCAAAAAACCAAAAAAACCGAAACCGTAACAAAAACACCGAACCAAAAGACCAAGCCAAAAAAAAACCAGAAAAAAACCCGTACATATACCTATATAGTATACACATGCATTATTATGTATAAATATGCATGCTAACTTATGAAAATATTAATTAAGGAGCTTGACCCTTAATATAATCACAATTTCATAAGTCAATATATTTATGTCAATTTGTACCCTATATGAGGCAATACATATGTGTGATGTATGTTCTCAAATTAATACATATTTATTAATTTATTTATAACATATTTATTGTTTTATATAATTATTATTTTTATTATGAAAAAATTCAATTGTGGACATACTATGATTAAAATTACCACTATGTTGCAATAGAAAATATGTTGGGATCCATATAGTGATATCTAAGATATGAAGATGAACTCTTCACAGACTTCACCATGTATCTCTATAAAAAAATAAAATAAATCATATTCGGGAATGAGCTATCTTGCATGTTGGTCGGCAGTGTGCTCCACCAAAAAATATCTAAACTCCAACATCTAATACCTATGAGGAAATTGAGTGCCCTACCAATTATTAAGATTCTAGTATATGTGCCTTAATTTTTTGTAAAATTAGAATTTGACTAACTCCTTTCTTAACACGTACCCCACGAGCTTTTAGGCATACCAAAGAAATTTATTGTGCATTGTGGTTTTCTCTTTAAAAAATTTATGACTTCGTCCCTAATCATATCGTACCAAAATTTTTAACCCTATCAAAATTTAAGTTAAAAGTAATAATTAAAATGGATGGCCTATAAATTACCTTATAATTATTTTTGACTGATATGATTTTTGGTAAGGGTGATCTTCTCATATTAAATTTAATAATTTTCACAAAAAAAGAGAGAGAATTAATAATTACTTAAGATGGTTGAACACTTGGACATTTTTTTTTCATGTTTTAAATTTAATAAATATTTAGTTATTATCAGTTTTTCATTTTTTAAGTTTGAACGAACTTTAATTTTTTATAATGCAAGTGCTCTAATTATGTCATGTTTTAGTTTAAGTTTAAATGATCAATTGATAAATGTCATATGTTAATTTTTTTAATCTAGTTAAACTTAGTTTTGAATGATTTGTCCGTTAAAAAAACTCGAAAACCCCTAAAAAAATCCGAAATTTGGAAAAAACCGAAAAACCCAAAAAATCTAAAAAACTGATGGTGTGGTTTTGATCTTCCTAAATTAATTAATGGTTTGACTATGGGTTTGACAAAAAACCCAACCAAACTGAACCGTGTGCAGCCCTAAGTTAGACAAATATTTCATAACCTATTTTTATCTTTTAAACATGTTTGATTCAAATAAAAAAAAGTCTAATTTTCGTACTTATTTTAATAGCATGGGAGAACTTTCATTACAAATTTGACCAGATATGGTTGAAATTTTCATGAAAGTTCGACCGAGTCTAGTCTAATTTTCAACGAAATTTCTTCTTTGGTTCGGTCAACATCTGAGGAGGACGAACCTTTTTACACAAAACTTCAAAAAATCAACTATTTGATGCGTTTTCCGTCCTTACCATATCGCGATCTTTTCTCGAAATCAATTGTTTTCAACGATATAGAAGAGATTGAAAGTTTTATGATCATTTTTTGAAAGAATTTTTAGAAGGAGAAAGTTGAAAGAGAGAAATGAGAGAGAAGAAGTCGATTGGGGTATAAGTGTTTTTTGAGTTGGGTGGAAATATACCATCCTATTCCATCTTTCAGGAACTTCCCTTAACAATACCTAAAAAAAACTAACATAAAATTGGTTAAAAACCCCATAGAGAAAAAAGAATTAGTGTTTAGTATTTGATATTTTTAAAATATACAAAAGATCTCATGATCATTTTAAAAAATAGTTGTTAGTCTTTAAACTTTTTAAAATATTGATTTAGTCCACCGTGAACCATTTTCTATAAGTTAAATTTCATTTATTACCCTTTTGTAATTGTCTCAACACTTCTGAAACAGTTTAAAAAATCAATATAATAACTATAAATTCCTTATTTTTAGGAATTCTAATCATCCTTATCTTCTTCATAATTGTGGACAAGTTATTACAAATTTTTATACTGATTTACACGCGTATTATTATTACCCACGTGATATGAATCTTAGTCCCTAGTTTTAATATTTTTCGAATTTTGATGACATCCGAAGCATCCATCTAGTTTTAATATATAATTTTATAAAATTAAAAATTGTAGTAAAAGAATATTTTGTTCGGTTAAGAGAATATGAGAGAAAAAATAGGAATTGTAGTGGAGAATATTTGGTTTGGTTACAAAAATAAGGGTATTATTGTCACTTACAATACAAACGTTTGACTAACTACCATTTAGGATGAAACACATATTTTAAAATTGTTAAATATTAAACACTAATTAATTACTATATAATGATCTAAACCCTAATTTTCTGAAAAACTAAAGACTAAAAAATGTCCTAATAGTTTTACGAAACACCAGCTAAAAAGGTAAGAACACTGATGAAGAAATATTGATTTAGAGATTAATCATTTGATCATCACGTGCCAGTTCCAAAACCTGGTGTGTGCCCAATATCGAGGAATCGTGATGTCTCCGATATTCAGACTATCATCTGCGTTGCTGGCTAGCCCATAATGTAGAATGTTCTTAATTTTGGATAGAGTATGTAATATTTGTGTAGTAATGGCTGCATTTATCTGTGATAAAATAATAAGTTAAGTTTGATGAACATCCCTTAAAAAAAAAATTTCAAAAAAAAACAAAAAAAAGCAGAAAAATTAGGTTGTAAAATATAGTTAAAAAAATCGTAAAATAACTTTAAAAGAAGACTAAAATAACGTTAAAAGAAGAATATTCGAGGTTGGTTAAAAATGACTAATTAAGTTCTTGCAAGTATCATCTTCTCGTCACCAATATGACTAATGTGAAATCTTTTTTATTTGAACGGGACTATTGTCCAGATTATATTATGGCGTGGATACATGCAGTGGGCGTGAGAAGCGCAGAGAAACCGTCAAGAACATCGACACCATCGAACGTAAGAAAGGCATCCACCAATAACAGCGTACCTATATTTATTATCAGATTATATGGGACAAACTTAATGGTAATACTACGGCCGAGAAGTTTTGATCCTAAGACCTCCCACTACTAAAGATTTATAGGAGGGGATGTACAACCATTGAGCAAAGGCCCATGCGCCAAGACCAATGTGAAATCTCCTCCCTACAAAATAAAACAAGGGTGATTTAGGGTTTAGTTCCAAAAAAAATTGGCAATTAGAGTTTAGTCCCATGTTTTTCGAAAAAGCTGAATTTGTCCCTTTTTGGATGGAAACTGTTAAATCCCCATTTTTTCGTGCGTGTGCGAAGCCCGCTTACGTTTTTTTGACATATATACCCTCACGTGCTGAAAACTTGAGGGACTTAAATTTAGGTCTTTCTAAATACCGAAGATACCCTCGTTTACATCCAACGGATTATTGACACTACCGTTTTGTATCACTTATGACACAACTCTAAAAAAAATTTCAGTCAAACTTAATTTGACTAAAATTTTGATTGGGGATGGCTTTTCTTCTTTTATATTAAAAAAACTATTTTAATATAAAATATTATATTCTTTAACTTTTTTTTAATACCCACCAAAATTAAATAATCTAACCCCACCTTACCACCCCCTTCTTCTCTCTCCTCTCCATCACCGTCTTCCTACACCCTCCTACTTCTCTCTCCTCTCCATCACCGTTTTCCTTCACCCCCACCCCCCATTACACAGATCTCCTGGTCATCTCCTTCTCCCACTCTCTATCTCTCTCACAGTTTCCTTTCCAGATCTGAAAATTTCAGATCTCGAAAAAAATACTCTTTCCCCACCAATATCTCTCTCCCCTTCTCTCTCATCTTTTACTTTCTAGATCTGAAAAAAAATTATGCTCGCCAACACGACGACGATCATTATCAAGGGTTGCTCGTAGATATGACGACGAGCATCAACTTATCCTGCTCGGTATCACAGAAACGAGTAGAAAAGGATCTGTACAAATACATGTGCTCGGACTCGCAGGTCCGAGCATAAACACTAGTGCTCGGACTCGCAGGTCTGAGCATAAACACTAGTGCTCGGACTCGCAGGTCCGAGCATTAGTTACAGAGCTCAACTCTGCAACTCCGAGCATGTCAAGAATGAAACCCTAACTGAAATAATTTATCAAAAAAAAATTATCTTCTTTTAACTAAAAATTTGATAGAAAAAAGAGACATCATAGGATAAAAGTGGCACTCCTCAATCCATGTGGGTCAAGAAAACCCAAAGTAATAAGGGAGAAGACAAAGGGGAGTATATGCCATCGTCAAAAAGGGTGGAGAAGATGGGAACGTTGAGAGAGAAAAGGGGAGGAAAAAAAGGGGAATGAGGGTTTGTTTAAATTTTTTATTTATTCATTTATTAGTATTATTCTTATTATTTTATATTTTTTAGGTGTGTGCTACCCCCAAACAAAAAAGTGGCTAGAACTGAGATACTTTTTAAAATTGGAGGATAGCCCTGATCAATGGTCACAACTGACACAAAATGGTAGTGTCAATAACAATGGTCTTTAGAAAATGATCTAACGATCTGTGTATGGAAAGGATGTCTTACGTCCAATCAATAGACCTTCTAGTTCTCCCTTATACACGCATCCAAAAGGCGGGAATAAGAAGGGTTTCATTCTAAGGGGTCATGTTGCTGATTTTAGAGAGAGAACGAACCTAGGTTTTGTTTCGGTTCATTTTAGATAGAGAAAGCTTGTTTGCAGCCGATTGATGGAGGAATAAGGGTCGTTTTCGTCGATTGCTTTAGGGTTTTCAACCATCATCCGTCGCTGAAGCTACGTGTACTGTTTGATCTGCGGATTGAAACTGATCCATCGTTGTGGTGAGATCAGAAAACAAAAATGGAAGCAGGGGTCCGCCAAAATCGGTAAGATTCTTTTACCTTTTATCCCATCTCGTAGATTTGTATTTTTTATAGGTGATTGTATGTATTGTTGGATGTTGATGTGTGGTTGTATGCCCTGTATGAGATGATTCTAGGTTTTAGGGTTTATAAATCTACTCCATTTTGATTTTCTCTTCAAGCTCGTACAAGATTTCACAGGTCTTGTTGGGGTTTGGGGTTAAGACTTGGTTCAATACCTAATGTATTTTTTGGTGCATTCACGGTATTTTGGTGCATTCACAGTAGACTATTTCTCGTTTATGCACGTGTAGGGTTTAGCTATAGTATATTGGGTTTTGTTTTTTTCCTAATTAGCATGTTCAAAATGAATCAGATGAAATGCAAGTTAGTGATGTTCTTCATAATGATGATGAAAAATTTAGGAATAATCTGACATTTTTTTATTCCCTTTTAACATTATTTAAACTGTACATTGATTTTCTGTTTAAATGTTAATTTAGAATACATCTGCTTGATTTTGAATATATTTGATGATGATGACGATGAGAGGGTGTTGCACCTATCCTTTTTTATGTTCTTGTTTATGTGGCGGTGTTTTCTTACAGCTCTGGGTTGAATCGTAATTGTAAGACAATTTTGATCCATTATGATGGGCATTGGAGGGAGGGACATGCTTTTGACTCTGGTTGGGGTCTTATTGATTACCTTCAGGGTAAGGTCATGATTATGGGAGATTTAGATTTTCACAGTTTGACTATGGCCAGATTGACAGAAGTAGTGAGGAAGTATGAAAAAAAGTATCGAAATCATATCTTAGTTTTCACAGCATTAGAGGATGGTGTTAAACATTTCCTGAATAGTGATGAGGAACTAACTACATGGTGGCTGAATGTGGTTGGGGACATCAAGGGTAGGGTACACTTATTTATGGGTCATGCTGCGAGACCTCGGAAGATTTCTCCAAAACAAGGTTCAGAAAAGTCATTTCCCTTTCAAACCTCTCAACCATGTCAACCCTCTCAACCTCAACCTATTCCTACTCCTGCCCAACTGGTTGATGAGGTTCCAACATACTGTACACCAGATCAGCCTCTTCGTTCACAGATTGATACTCCTAAGACTCCAAACTCAAATAAGAGAACTAAGGTGAAGGCTAATGGCCCATTAAAGTCACCAACATGAACTATTGTCAATAGGAAGAGGAAGTTGTACTCTTGTGTAGATGAAGGTAGATCAGCGGGTGTTGGCAGCTCATATGGTGAGGACAGACCATGTGATGATGGCAGAACAGTCAAGGAGAGCAGGTCTTTTGATGAGGGCAGTTCAGATAGTGATCCTGAATTTTGGGCAAAGGTTCTTGCTCATCAAAGGCTCGCAGAGGAAGCTGCAGCAGAAGAATGGGCCAAAAAAATGAGCAGAGTAAGAAGCTGGAGGGACCCAATACCCATGTCCCAAGATGTAGCAACAGCACAAACTGCTGCCATTTATTTTAGGGTGCATGGACAGATGCCCATTCAAAGTGAAGGCACTTCCCAACCAGCAGGAGACACTTTTAGGACTAAGTTGCAGCCGAGAAGGGCTAAAGGAAAAGGTATACAGATCGGGTGAGAAAGAGGCTGGGAATGGTTTGAAGATGTTTTTGGGTGATTCATGTGATGGTTGTCTTACTTTAGACTTATGTTATTTCCAACTTATGGTTATGTTACTTTGGAATTATTTTAGGGTGCATGGACTTATACTGAACTTAGTAGATGATGGTTTAAGGATTAAAATATCCTGGATGTTGTTCAGGATTTAGAATGGGTGGTATACTTTGTTTTTTTTTGGACTATGGGTGATGTATTTTTTGTCGCAGAGTGGTTTATGTTGAACAGAAATCAGATATTCTGTATACTGTGCAGATAGGAGGACCATGTTATTGTTGGCATGAAGTTGGCAGTTTGAAGATGATTTAGATTTTTTGGTGAAGCTCCATTTCACACTTTTGTAATCACATACATGTATTGGGAGGCCTTTAATGAAAATCAGATGTTCTCTTTAATATTGAAGTACAAAAATGAATGCAAAAGTGTTGTCTACGTACTTCAATATTGAAATTATATTTTATTGTCATAATAGGTAGGGTCTTCATACAACTACAACTACAAGTTAGACTATTTTTTTTTGGAAGTTCATATTAGTTTGGAACTTGGTACAAAAGTCTTCTAGTGTGGTGTCAATGACAATCCGGGTACCCATTACATTGCTACCCAAGGGGGTGCTTTATTTTGGTATCTCTTTCAACTTCTTTGCCTTGATAAACCACTGTGTCTCCTCACACGTATTGCACCCCAAATACTTGTCATCTTCATGGCCAACCCACTTTGAAGTCCTAACCTCCCTCGTGCCCTCACAACCGTCTATCTTGCATGGAGAACCATCCCACGTGCATTTGTTGATGTAAACATTGGTGTACGATGTGGGGTCCACAAGATCCTTTCCCATACACAAATATATCTTGGTGGATTCTTTAAGATATGGACATCAGCTAGTAGTTATCTCTAGTTATCTCTATTTCTTAGTTTAGTTTAGATTCTCTTTATTTTTAGTAGTTATAATTATCTTTGATTTATTTCTATCTAGAGCAGGATTCCTTTTTATTCTTTTCTTGATTGTTAAGGCTTAATAACTTATAAATAAGCTGTCAGCCTCCTCTTGTTAAAGCAGTTCAGTTATAAAATTATTGAAGTTATTTAAATTCTTGAGTGTGAGACCCTTCCGCAAAAGTTTACACCATTTGTTCTTCCAGTGATCAGTCTCACTCATCCAAAACAACCAAATGACCTATGTTGTTTTGGTGGTGTTAAGCTGCATCCCACAACACCCTTGTTCTCTAAGACGGCATCATCCAACCATTGAAAACTACCATAAACTGAGTTCTGGCACTTTAGGAACTTCCTATTTGGGTTCTTATCGGTAGTGGATATCATAATCTTACGGAAGCCATTGCACTTACTTTACTTACATTCAGTATAAATGAATGGGCATGCAAGGGCCACGTGCGCAACAGAGTCATAAATTTGGCACTTTGGCTCCTCACCACCACACTGGAATATGACACACCAAAAACAATAATTAGTTTTTACGGAAAATGTAAAAAAAGTCCTTATTTTATAGGAGACTAATGATTTTAATCCCTCACCAAAATACTTTTATAATTTTAATCCTCATTTTTTTAGACTTTATGATTTTAATCCTTAAAAAATTATAGTGTTATGATTTTAGTCCCTAAAAATTAAAAANCGTTAAGCCTCCGGTGCAGACCCAAGCAAGTTTGGTGGCGGCGCAACCCCTTGTTCCTCCTACTTCGGTAGGTTTATCATTAAACCAGGCTGTAGGGAGTTCCTCCAACCTTACGCAGAAACACCAGGAGAAGAATAAAGAAAAAATCGTGGTGCGGCCCACGATCCCTGCTGGATTAACCCTGTCCGAGGTCGATAAGTTCTTGATGGCAGATCTGGAGAATCATAAACCTAACCATAAACCATTGGATTAAAGATCAGTTTGTTCTCTAAATCAACTTGAAGAACAACGAACCAAGGAATGGATTCGGCAAACTCAGTCCATGCCAATCCAGTTCGGTTCGTTTCAGCCTCCTCAAAATACGCCACCACAAGTAGTTAATCTTGTTGAAGATACACCCATGGACGAACCAGACCAATCCACA
>MVGT01001046.1:291694-331908 GCA_002174775.1 Macleaya cordata | reverse complement strand
AGTTTAAGAAATTGCAAGTTTGAACTTGCAATTTCAGAAAATTCCAGATCTGAATGAGTTTGTTAGAGAAGAAGATGAGATATTGCAAATCTAAATTTTAAACACGTTGAAGAACTTACCGCTAATCGAAGATCCGTCGAAGAAGTGCGATTTCATCGGAGAAGAAGATGAGATCGGAGCTTTGAAAGATATAATGAAGTCGGAGAAGTACGAGACGAGAAAAGTTATGAAAGAGTTCACCGGTACCGGAGAAATAGAAGAAATCAGAAGGAGGATGAATGATGAGGAGTTCACCGGCCACCGGAAGTTAGACCTCGAACCAAAATAAGAGGGGAATGACGGCGGTATTTTACTGTTAGGGCTTTTAGTTCATTAGGTTTTAGATCTTAGAGGATGACAGTAGGGATTTATTTGGAATAGATTGTTTTTAATGGTTAGTTGTGTCTTTTTAAAACCAGGGACTAAATTTACAAATATTTTTAATGCAAGGGATTAAAAACCTAAGACTTAAGAAAATAGGGACTAAATTCTCAAAACCCATAGTTTTTAATAATTAAATTATAATTTAGTCCCTACTGTAAATAAAAATATTAGACGTAAGTCCTCAAACAAAGATCCAACTCTATTGATGATGGTAACCTATAAACTCAAAATCTAGGGGTTAGTTTGTTCAAATAAGTTGTCCACGTTAAAAAAGAGAGATCACTTACCTTGCTGCAAATGTATGAACCTTCACCACTACCCATAATCAAAAAACCCAAAAACCTAGAAACGCTGAAATGTTAACCCTTGATTTCTACTTTGAAATTAGAACAATAACTGCTAATTTGAAGATAAGAAAGTTTAGTTGGTTGGCAGTTGTGTGATCTCTGGTATTTATACAGGTAATGGAGAAGAAGACGACCGTTACCAAACAGTCATTTTCTATGGCGTCTTCAGTCATTGGATTAAAACTTCTATCCAACTGCCACATGGTTAGATAGACGTGAGGGTATGTTGGGTATTTCGAACAAACCATAACTTAAGTCCCTCACGTGCTCAAAACGTGAGGGTATTAATGTCATAAAGTGTGAGTGTGTGAATAAAACGCATAAAATAATGGTAATTTCACGGTTTCCATCCAAAATGGGACTAAAATCAGCTTTTTGAAAAAACGAGGGACTAACCCCTAATTGGATCCTTCACATTCGAATACAGCTACGCAGGCCAATGGATCGTAAGCTGGATGCATAGGGATCGGGCGGGGGGCGGTTTGGTTTCGTGCAACGACCCTGCAGCAGGAAGAGGCAGTTGTAATTTGAAAGGAAACGCTCCCACCCCAGAAGGGCTCCCTCGCTCTCTTGGCAAAATGCTAATCTGAAATGGGACTTACGCCCAAAATTCCCATAAAACAATAACGAAATTACAAAACAGTTCATGATGAAATTGAGAGATTTAAGTCAATAAATCATTATTTATGTCTAGCAAAGTAGATTAATTACTTTCAGCTTTTTCTTTTTTAGAATTGATTCGTCGACTCAGGAGTCCGAACTCAGGACTCAGTCAAGTTGAACTCAGCTGAGGCAACTCAACTCATAACAGTTTGCTTACTAGTTTTAAGCAAAAAGAAAATAAACTTCGACAATGTCTGGGTGGTGTAGTTGGTTATCACGTTTGTCTCACACACTATAGGTCCCTGGTTCGAACCCGGGTTCAGACATTCCTTCTCAAATATTATTATCAATCTATCGCTTTTAATTTTTTTTTGTTAAGAAGGCTGAAAAAATAATTTCTTTTTTTTTTTCCTTTTTGCTTTAAAAATAAAAAATCGTTAAAATTTAAGGACAATGGTCAATAGGTTATCTGATAACAAGAATATTGTTATCAATCAATCTTTTTTTAAAAATTTTTTTGTTAAGAAGGCTGAAAAAATAATTTCTATATTTTTTTTCCTTTTTTCTTTAAAAAAAAATCGTTAAAGTTTAAGGACAATGGTCAATAGGTTATATGAAGTATATAAAACCCTAAAAATAGTGAAAAATGTAATAGTCTGATTGGACAAGGGATTTTGTGGGGACCAGGAATTTGGTGGAAAAATATAACTTGATTTTTCCACCAAATTTCTGGTCCCCACAAATTCTCTCCCCCAAATCCCTTGTCCAAACAGACTATAAGGTTATGTTTAATTGCGCATGATTTCTACGGAATTGGGATAATTTTGCAGAAACAATATAAATTTTGCTGTTTGATTGTATTTTTCAATTCTATAGAACTAGGGGCCACTCACTTAAAAACGTGTCAAATTCTTAGTTTTTAGTGTAATTCTATGGAATAGACTTCCTTACCTCCTCTCCCCAAAGAATATACTTTAGAGGAACGGGTGGAAATGAACATATTTATGCGAACATATTTTCTTGCTATCAAACACAGCCTAAAAGTAAAAACAGCCTTATTAAGTAAAAAGTAAAAATATTGAAAAATGTTTAAATTTTGGCCAAAAACCCCTACTTGAAAAACGTTTTAGGATTTAGCCCAACAAACGTTTTCTTTTAGTCTAAGGCCCAAGGATAACTGACTGAAACCCTCTTCACTGAAACTCTCTTCCTATAAATTACACACACTGAAACTCTCTGATTGAAACCCTCTTGGGCCTTAGACTAAAAGAAAACGTTTGTTGGGCTAAATCCTAAAACGTTTTCTAAGTAGGGGTTTTTGGCCAAAATCCCCAAAAAAATAATAATTATGATCTGGTTGAGAATATAAGATCAGTTTCATCACCTGCAAAATCCAAGTAACCAAGTTTTGCTGTACGTCGAAACACCCGCAAGTCGAAGAGCTGCTGCAACTCGAGCGCCTCGAAACGAACACTCCTGCATACGGACCCCTCTTGATCTTTTTAAAAACTAATTTTAAGATTGCAGCTTCAGAGGATTCAAAGCTGCAAGATATCATCAAGTACAGTACCATCCTCATCAACACAACCCTTAAACCACCAAACTAGGCCAAGAAAAAAAAAAATCGAAAGCATTCAATATATCTACCTAAATCAATCCCCTAAACTTTAACAAGTTGAAGATGCATGTAAATATACTATTTGATTTTCTAAAACGTCAAAGTAAAGCAATTCTTACACAAAAGCAACAGAGTATTCAGAAGAAAATCCTTGATTGGCCCATGGGGTTTCCACAAAGGGTGTTCGGGTTCGATCCTCCTCAGCTCCCTCTTGGTGGCCACCCAGATAGGGCACAACAAACTGGATGCATGCGGATGGGAGGGGTCTGCTATCATCCCCAAGGATTTAGTCGGGCGCCCAATGTGGTGACCCGGATACCTTGGTCATCAAAAAAAAAAAAAATTGTGTTAAAATGCTATCTCAGGCTCAACTTATTAAAAAAAGAGAAAATGGCTAAAACATCCAATATATATCTTTTTTAATCCATTTATACCATGTTTGATTCGCGGGAATGAAATCATATTCCTGGGAATCACATTCCTAGAATGCTATTCCTGGGAATGACATTCCCTTATTTTATGTTTGGTTCAACCAGGAATAGGAATATGATTCTTGCCACATTCTTATTCCAATTTTTGGTTCATGAAGGAATAAGAATCCGAAAAAAGGCTAATTTTTTCCTTATACCCCTTTCAAATATATACTATTAAAAACAAGCGTCGAAATAAAAAATTAATTCATATTTTTCATAACAAGCATGGAAATAAAAAATCAATTCATATTTTTCATAACTCATATATACTCATTGGCTTATTTATCCTTTTAATCATTGAGTTAGATTGAAACCCATACTCTTTTGAATGTCTCAAATGGAAATCCATCGATCTTATTCTCTTCTTCTTCTTCTTCTTCTCTTCTTTTACTTATTTTTCTCTCATCTGAAAAGAAGTTGCGATTATGAAAAAGAAAAAAAAGAGGTTGAAGTGTCTAAACATGGTTTGTGATTGTAATTAAAAATAGTGAAAATATGTAAGGGTAAGGTTGTCTTAAAAAAATATCATGAATGATTCTAGGGAAATGGGAATGGCAATCCCACCTCTCTCCACGAAATTGCTATTCCCCCTAAATAGGAGAATCTAACATTCCCAGGAATGTGATTCCGGCCTGATTCCGAGAACCAAGCACAAATGTGATTCCATTCCTGCAATCCAAACATGCCATTAGTACGCAAGATTTTCAATAAGACTGAAATACTTTTTTTTAAAACCTTTTGAATCTGTTTAGTCATTTTTAAACTTTTCTAAATCTATTTAGTCCATTCTTTCATTTTTAATGTTCCTGTTTTACCCTTATTATATTTCGCAATCACCTTTTTATCTTTTTCAAACTTGTATAGCTGTATGAGAGGGAAAATTAGTTATCTTTTTTATTTTAAACTTTAAAATATTATATCTTTTAAACTAAAATTCAGATTTCGACGAAATTCATATATTTAGAAAGCACTTTTCTAGATCTTCAAAATTAGACCAGTCAAAAAGGGTTTTTGAAAAAAAAATCTATATTTTTGCATGCTGTTTTGAGTAACAGATTTTGACGAAATTCATATATTTGGAAAGCACTTTTCGAGATATTCGAAACTAGATCAATCAAGAATGATTTTCGAAAAAACAAATTCACGAAATTTATGCAAAAAATATTTTTGCATGTTTTGTGCAAAAATATTTTTGTATATGTAGAAAACATGCAAAAAATATTTTTGCATGCTGTTTTGAGTAACAAATTTTGTATATTTGGAAGTATTCTTCGAGATCTTCAATTTTTATTTAATGTTACCTAGTTCGAGGCTCGAAAATTTGAATTTGGATGCAATCTAAATAAAATGTACTAGTTGTAGTACATTTTTGCATGTTTTACGTAAAAATATTTTTGCATAAATTTTTTTTTCTTAGAAAAAAGTATTGTTGTCTGGCCTCATTTCGAAGATCTCGATAAATGCTTTATAAAATATACATTTTGTGAAAAATTAACTTATATTTTTAAAATTATGCCAATTTTTGTGAAAGAGTAAAACAAAATAAAGTAGTTAGTTGGTAGCACATGCACATATAGTTAATGATAACTTTGAATTAGTTAAAAGGGCAGATCTGTCCAAACTTTGTTTTTGGACTAAATAAACACATTATTTTTGGTGGACTAAATGACTCAAATAAACCCAAATTGGGTTTTTTGGACGATCTCCCTTAAAAAAATGTTTGTTGAAAAACAAATAGCTTTTTAAAAATTTTATTTCAGTTCATTCGGTTTCAGCATTTTAGTTTCGTTGGCTTAAAAAAAACAAACAAACGCTTAATTAGATCGCCGTTTGTTTATAGGTGAAAAGGGGGTTGAATGGCTCATTTCAGTTGTTAGAGGTGTTTGTTTAATTTTTTTAAGGTGCTAAAAAATAGGTTGAAATTCCTTAAATATCTCCTTAATTTTCAGCGTGGAAGTGGCACTTAAGACGTTTTGAGTTGCTGAAACAACTATCAATTATGATAGTATCCTCACCAACTTTCATAAATGATCTCTATATACCTCTGAAATTTTCTAACCCTATTTTTTCCCGCTAAACTAATGAAATCAATTGTTCCCGCTTCAAATCGTATCTTCCACTATATATATTAAGGACATCCACTATCATCCACTTCCTTACATCTATTCAGGTGCTTTCGGATTTATCAAATAAATAAGTCCAAAAACATAGTTTTTTTTATCAATAAAAATAGTCTTTTTAATAAAAAAAATATAGATATGTATTATCTTTGGTTTTGTTTATTAATTAGATAGTTGATTGTAGAAACCTGATATAGGAAGTTGATGATGTTCAAATGTTTTTTTTAAAGTGAAGTTGGAGATTTTGATGCTTTTTACAAAATTTAGTTTTTATCAGATATTTTTGCTTTCATACTCATATGTCAAAAACATAATTGATTTATTTTTATAACATTTCACATTAAAATCCCCATCTAACATGTGGCATGTTAGATTATTAGTGATTTGAATTTGATATTGGAGATAAATTGTAGATCTTGTTACGTAAATTGTAAGAATTATGGTCACAATTGAAAGGTCCATGAGGTTTCCTCATAATTTTTGTTTGTCAAATTTCGTGTCAAGAGTTAAACTCAAGAAGGTCAATGTAACTTGAGTTAGAGTTAGCGAGTCTCGGTACGCATCGAAGTGATGGAAAGGCTCCAAGATGTTCAACTCACCACCGGAAATCATCTTAGGATAGTAAGTGACTTAGATATCTAAGGACTTTAGGTGGTTAGTTTCTCCTTGACCAAAGAAATTTTTTTTTTAAAGCTCAAAAGGTCTTAAAAGACAATTTTTTTGAAAAACAGTTTAGTGGTATCGAAACTGCCCTAATGGTTTCGATACCAGAATTCATCTGTTTGAACAGATGAGTTTTGGTATCGATACCAACCCTGCACTTTCGATACCACAACAAAAGTGTCATTAGGACATTTTTGGTTTCGATACCGCTCTGTTGGTATCGAAACCAAAACGCATCTATTAAACAGATGAGTTTTGGTTTCGAAACCAACATTATGATATCGATACCAAAACTGGCTTTGCTGACAGACAACTTTTGGTTTCGATACCATACTAGGTGGTATCGATACCAAAACTTTCCTGGGAACAGATGAGTTTCGGTATCGATACCGCCCCTCACGGTATCGAAACCACTTGCTGGCTTTCTTCAACAGATGCTGCACGGTTTCGATACCACTATAACGATATCGATACCGTTGCCCAGATCCGCAAATCTTGGTTGTCATTTTGAGCTGGAAAGTACCTTTATGAGTTGTTTTCTCCATTCATGTTTTAGGGAAGAACATGTGTGCATAGGATACAACTTTTAGTGGGTGAGGGTGTCATTGATTAGATCTAAGAACATCACTCATTACTAATGGTGTGTTCTAGATTTAGATCCAGAGATGCACTCATCACACTTAGTGCATTTCAGATTTGTGTCTAGAATTCACCATTATAAATGGAGTTGATTCATTCATATTTAAATCAACCAAAAACCCTATACCTTAACAAGTTTTTGAAAAGCTTCAACTCCATATTCTTAGTTAACAAACTTGTTAAACTTGTGTGCGGTGAATTTTCGGTGGTGTGGCTTGAAAAGTCAAGCTTGTGGTGATATACTTGAGGTGTCAAGTATTGGTTCAAGGTGCGGGACTTGTGGAGTTCAAGTTGGAGACGCATCAACATCCACTAGGAGGCAAATTCGTGGAGTTTGAATTTGTGGATAAAAAGTACACCGTAGCTGTTAGAGCATAGAAGGAGTCGTAATTGTGTTCATCGAGTGGTAAATCGATTTGTAAGTTTTTTCATTAACTTTTAGTGGATTCTTTTCAGGACTAGGTCCCGGGGTTTTTCCCAGTTTGGGTTTCCTCGTAAACAAAATCTCTCGTGCATAATTTTTAGTTTATTGCAAGATTGAAATATTCGATTCTTGTTCTTAATTCCGCATATTTAGAATCGAATAAGTCAATACTCTTGTAAGAGATTTTTAAGGAATTTCAACCTATTTTTTAGCACCTCTTCCTCACATGTTGTAGATTTAGACACAAGGGAAAAATTCTCTTCTGAGATTTGTCATAAGCTTTACATTGAACACTTCCAATCTTAAAGCCTCGTTGTTGAACGAGAGATTGATTTTGACCCTAGGAATGATGTTCTCTCCTCTTTGGGTAACCTTTTGGAATTTAGGGGTTGGGAAAAGTTGTTCTATGTAGAGGGCAAAGCCTACCCTCGTCTTGTCAAGGTATTTTATTCAAATTTATAGAACATTGACATGAGCATTCCCTATCTTGAGACCATGGTCAGTGGGAAGGTTTTTCAGTAACCCCCACTCTCATAGCTTATCTTTTCAACATTGTAGAAGATGAGAATGCTATCTCTTGGCCTCCCACACCTGAATTGGATGAGGAATACTTTCCCACCTATGAAGAGGTTGCTGTAGAGTTGTGTGGTCATCAGTTTGCTTGGACTAAGAAATTCCCCATCAAGCATTGTCCTCTATGCATCCATGTGTTAGCCAAGATTGCCGCTACCAATCTATTCCCATGTAAAGGGACCACCAGTTTTTACAGTGACCGTATGGCGGAATTCTTGTACCACCTCTGCAAAGGGACGCCAATCCTCATGTATGAATTCATAGTGCTTCAGTTGATTTGGATTCATGAGGAATCTTTTTAGAACCACTCTCTTCCCTTTCCGTGTTTGATTTCCTGGATTTTGAATCATGAGAAGATTAAGGTTTCGGCATAGCCTTGTATGGCGCCAATGCACCCACTAGGAGCTGCTACGGTGAATCATAGTCATGACCAACTAAAGGGCAAGTCTCCTGCTATTCCTTTTGTTGCTCCTTCTGTTGCTCCTTCCGCTCTACCATCAAGCTCCTCCTCCAGAGCCTCTAGGAGAGAGATCAGGCGTCAAGCACGCCTCGAGCAGGCTAAGGCAGTCAACACCACTCTAGCATACATAAGGGCATTGGCTCCAATTATTAATGCCATTGCCCAAGATGGGAATCGAAGCAGCTACGATTCCGGCTGATGAGGAACGGAGTAAGACTAGCCATGATCGCCCTCTTGAACCTGATGATGATGGGGAATCTTCAGAGAGCTCTTCACTCGATGGGGATGATGAGGAGATGCCAGGCGTTGCTGCTGGTGGTGATGATGGTGATGATTCTGGTGATGATGATGAGGATGGTGATGATGATGCTGTTTAGACATTTCTTTTGACTAAACTAGTTTTAATAGTTTCATCATTTACATTAGATACCTTTATTCTCCTTTAATACTTGAATATTTTTAAATGGATGGATGATACAGGTTCTATGCTTCTAGTTTCCTTTCTTCCTCTTTGTGAATGATTAATATCTCTTTCAGGTTGGTTTTTCCCACCTTGAACCACTACTCGACTCCTCGAGTATATCACCATAAGCTTAATACTTCAGGCTCAACCACCGGAAATCCACCGACAACAAAACTCAGGTTTTGAGTTAAAATAGGAAGTATTAAACCATTCACCCTATTCATCAACAAGTTCTTGGAGAGTTTCAAATCTAATCCGTTAGCTTCCAAGCTTGTTGTACATGGCCCTACGGTTAATGGATTTAACTGTATGTCAATGTGACTAATGATTAAGGATCACACAATCACCTAATAAAAATTACTAAGGTGATAAACAATCAAACAATAATCTCTAAAAAGAGTATTGACTTATTCGATTCTTAATATGCGGAATTAAGAACAAAAATCGAATATTTCAATCTCACAACATGTATGTAAATATGCACAAGAGATTTTGTTAACGAGGAAAACCCAAACTGGAAAAAACCCTGGGACCTAGTCCAGAAAAAATCCACTAAGAGTTATTGAAAACTTACAACCCGATTTACTACTCGATGGACACGAATTATGACTCCCTCTATGCTCCGATCAGCTACGGTGTACAGTTCTTCCACAAATTCGAACTCTACAAATTTGCCTCTTAGTTGATTATCAATTCTCACGCATATAACTTGGAGTCCACCAAGCCAACGTGAACGAGTTGCGCATACAATCCGAATCCACGAACCAACGCCTCCACAGGTTTAGGTTCGGCCTCAATGGGAAAATTGAGCACCTAACTACGCAAATTTGATGTGTCTCCAACTTGAACTTCACAAGTCCCGCACCTTGAACCACTACTCGACTCCTTAAGTATATCTCCACGAACTTGAATCTTCAAGCTGAACCACCGGAAATCCACTGGCAACAAAACTCAGGTTTTGAGTTAAAATGGGAAGGATTAAACCATGTACAACTTGGAAGCTAAAGGATTAGAGTTAAAACTTTTCAAGAACTTGTTGATGAATAGGGTGAATGGTTGAATAAACATTGATGGTTCAATTTCTATTTATAATGGTAAATTCTAGACATAGATCTGAAATGCACTAAGTGTGATGAGTGCATCTCTAGATCTAGATCTAGAACACACCATTAGTAATGAGTGATGTTCTTAGATCTAATCTATGACACCCTTACCCACTTAGAGGTGTTCCCCACACTCCAATAATTCCCCTAAGACATACTCTAGTGGAGTATGAGAGAAAAAGGAACAAAACATCTCATAAAGTGACCAATAATTCACAAATCTGAGCGACGGTTTCGATACCATAAAACTGGTATCAAAATCGAAAGTAATCTGACATTTTTCAGCATTCAGCATTTAGTCATGGTTTCGATACCACTGCCACGCTTCTGATACCGTCTGCCACGCTTTTGAAACCAAAACTCAACTGATGTTTTTTCAGCATTTGGTATCGAAAGCGTTTGACACGGTTTTGAAACCGTTTGTCATGCTTTCGAAACCAAAACTCAACTGATGTCTTTTCTCAGCTTTGGTTTTGAAGTGGTTTTGAAATGGTTTCAAAACCGAATTTGATCACAGTATAAAACGGCCACGGTTTCCTTTAAAAGCGTAGTTTTCTGATAGCATTCTTTCAAACACTATTTTTAAAGGGTTTTAACATCTTTTGCCATTCCGTACTTCCTCAGATGATCTAATGTGAACTTACCACCTATGGTATTGAGTTTCTAAGTCACTTACCATCCTAAGATGAGTTCCGGTGGTGAGTTGAGCTTCTTGGAATCTTTTCTTCGTAACGAACCGAACGACTCACGAACTCGAACTCAAGTTACATTGAACTTCTTGAGTTTACCTTTGAGACGAAATTCGACAAACATGACATGAGTGAACTCATGGACCTAACAATTAGAGATTCCATGGTACCTTGATGACGATGTTTAGACATTTCTTTTGACTGAACTAGTTTTAACAGTTTCATTATTTACATTAGATACTTTTATTCTCCTTTAATACTTGAATATTTTTAAATGGATGGATGATACAGGTTCTTTGCTTCTAGTTTCCTTTCCTTCTCTTTGTGAATGATTAATATCTCTTGCAGGTTGGTTTTTCCCACCTTTGTCTATTTTCTGACAAAAAGGGGGAGAAGCGATTACTATTCTGAATGATGTATGCAGGGGATATATGATTATGAGGGATAAAACTCATGGGTTCTCTCATAAGTGGAGAGAGAGAATGGATTTTTGCAGGGTAGTGTTTTTAAGAAGATCCTATTTTTCTACCATGTGCTATATATGAGTTGTTTTGCAGGAAACACAAAAAGACAAAACCCCAAGTATCAAGGTGCTGAGATTATGGGGGAGCTTTGTCTGTTATCTTATTCCTTGAGTTCATTGTAAGAGAAAGTGTTGATTATTTGATTTTTTTATTTTTTTTGTCCTTTATGTATGGTTTTTGTCACGAAATTGACAAAGGGGGAGATTGAAAGGTCCATGAGGTTTCCTCATAATTTTTGTTTGTTAAATTTCATGTCAAGAGTTAAACTCAAGAAGGTCAATGTAACTTGAGTTAGAGTTAGCGAGTCTCGGTATGCATCGAAGTGATGGAAAGACTCCAAGATGTTCAACTCACCACCAGAAATCATCTTAGGATGGTAAGTGACTTAGATACTATAGGTGGTTAGTTTCTCCTTGACCAAAGAAAAGTTTTTTTCAAAGCTCAAAAGGTCTTAAAAGACAATTTTTCTGAAAACAGCTTAGTGGTATCGAAACCGCCCTGATGGTTTCGATACCAGAATTCATCTATTTGAACAGATGAGTTTTGGTATCGATACCAACCCTGCACTTTCGATACCACTACAAAAGTTCGTTAGGACATTTTTGGTTTCGATACCAATCTGTTGGTATCGAAACAAAAACGCATCTATTAAACAGATGAGTTTTGGTTTCGAAACCAACATTATGGTATCGATACCAAAACTGGCTTTGCTAACAGACAACTTTTGGTTTCGATACCATATTAGGTGGTATCGATACCAAAATTCTCCTGGGAACAGATGAGTTTCGGTATCGATACCGCCCCTCACGGTATCGAAACCACTTGCTGGCTTTCTTCAACAGATGCTGCACAGTTTTGATACCACTATGACGGTATCGATACTGTCACCCAGATCCGCAAATCTGGGTTGTCATTTTGAGCTGGAAAGTACCTTTATGAGTTGTTTTCTCCATTCATATTTTAGGGAAGAACATGTGTGCGTGGGATATAACTTTTAGTGGGTGAGGGTGTCATTGATTAGATCTTAGAACATCACTCATTACTAATGGTGTGTTCTAGATCTAGATCCAGAGATGCACTCATCACACTTAGTGCATTTCAGATCTGTGTCTAGAATTCACCAGTATAAATGGAGTTGATTCATTCATGTTTAAATCAACCAAACACCCTATACCTTAATAAGGTTTTGAAAAGCTTCAACTCCATATTCTTAGTTTTCAAACTCGTTAAACTTGGTTCTATTCTTCCCATTTCAAACTAAAAACTCTGTTTTTGTGTGCCGGTGAATTTCTGGTGGTGTGGCTTGAAAAGTCAAGCTCGTGGTGATATACTTGAGGTGTCAAGTATTGGTTCAAGGTGCGGGACTTGCGGAGGTCAAGTTGGAGACGCATCAACATCCACTAGGAGGCAAATTCTTGGAGTTCTAATTTGTGGATAAAAAGTACACCGTAGCTGTTAGAGCATAGAAGGAGTCGTAATTCGTGTTCATCGAGTGGTAAATCGGTTTGTAAGTTTTTTCATTAACTTTTAGTGGATTCTTTTCAGAACTAGGTCCCGGTATTTTTCCCAGTTTGAGTTTCCTCGTAAACAAAATCTGTCGTGCATAATTTCTAGTTTATTGCAAGATTGAAATATTCGATTCTTGTTCTTAATTCCGCATATTTAGAATCGAATAAGTCAATACTCTTGTAAGAGATTTTATTCTTACTATGTATCACCAATTAAAATTTTAAATTTGGTGATAGTGTGATCCTTTACCATAGTCACATTGACATACGGTTAATCCAACTAAACCGTAGGGCATTTAGATTTTCAACAATAATTTATTTTATATTTAATAAACCGGATTAAGTCTATCCATATCTTAGAGGGGTAGATTGTACTATGATACAATGTGTTACACCGTATCGTTATTGCACAATTTTAGTAAGTATCTAATTGGAATTCCTTGATAGTTAGGGTTTCCTAATTAGAATTAGTTTCTATATTGGGTCCCAGTCCATTCTTTATATAAACACATGAAGGCTAGGAGATCCATCATCCTAAGTGTTAGAGAAAAGAGGATTTATGACTAGTACTCTCAACAATTGAAGCAGTTCATCTTGGATTAATAACGATGACAAGTATGCGATTTATTTATTTATTTATTTTATTATTTTGTGTATTTATCGTGGGGATCGATCTTAGTATCTGCGTTTGCTTACATGTGGTATCAGAGCAACCCACTGATTGATGCACAAAATATCTTTGTTTAGTTTTTGTTATTGATTTACTTTTTTAATTGTCTTGGTCGAAATATCGTATATAGTTTTTATCGATACCTGTTTGTGCAAGTCTACACAATTATTTTTAATGTAACGCATATTTTGTTCTAGATGGGTGTATGAATGTCATCATTGGTTTTTTGGTAGGGATAATACATTAAAAGTACATGAAAAGTGTGGGAACACCTCCCGTTTTCTAAGAAATAACGGAGAGGACGAGCTCTGGATTTTTGTTTGATAGTATGGGGCTTGCGGTGGTTTTTTTTAAAGTGTCAATTTCGCATACCTAAACTACCCTTCAGTGTACGCAAACTACCCATTCTTTACTATTTTATTTCTAATAAATGATGACGTGTGATAAGTGCCTAAAATTGTATATCTCAACACTATTTCTAGACACTATTGAGACCCTATTGTGTATAAATATCTATATTTATAACAAAACTTATATTTTCTTTCTTTTTATTGCATATAAGTGATTCTATCACAATTATGGTACTCTTGCAATAATAATTTAATTATTTTTTGAAGGTTTGTTGAATGAGACCTAGATCCAATGGTGTCCAAGAAGGAAGGGTTTTAGTTTTGCTATGATACATCATATATTATCAAAAGTGATATACAAATAAAAAAGTTCCTTTAAAATAAAATTTATTAAGCATAAAATAGATAAAAAAAAATAAAAAAATACCCAATTTCCACCCCAACCTCCCACACGTCCCTTTCTTTCTTCCTTTCTTTCCTATTCTTTTTCTTTCTTCTTTTCTTTTCCTCTTATTCCTTCTTCCACTCACGTCCCCCTCTTCCTTTCTTCTTTTTTTTTTTATTTTCTTTTTTCTCTCCCAACAGACCCTTCTTCTTTCTTTCCATTTTCTTTTTCTCTCCATCTCACAGCCGACTTCATTTTCCTCTCCCACGATCTCATCTCAATCGATTTCTCCCCTTCATCTTCTTCTCCCAAATTTCTCTCCTCTCTCTAAATCTCTCACAAATCTAAATTTAAAACTAGGGTTTTATCATTGTGAAGAAATTAATGGACTTGGGTGGTCTCTCTCATGGCAAACAAGGAGATAGTGGGATGGCTTGAATTAATGGTGAGATTGCAATCTTTCCTTGTTAATTTTAGTGATATTTAAGCTATAAAGTGTAAGTAAAATGTGTATATAAAGGGGATGCATTGTGAGGTTAAAGGGCAGACCTAATTGGGGTACAAAATTGTAGTTTTGAGTTGTGTAGTAATTTTTGTTATATTTTTGTGATGTTTTTAGTGTGTGATTGAAGAACTAAAACTGAAGGAATAAGAGATCAGTCCAACAATATGGGTTTCAACCTCATCTTTATTAGTTTCTCTTATTTTGTGAATTTATTTGAGAGCATGTTGTTCTAAATCTAAGCTATGGCTGAGATGAAACCCTTAGTTTAAGTATAATTTTTCTAGTTTAATTAAATTGTTCTCAATTGATTCTTACTGTTGAAGTATGATTTTAATTTCCGAATTTTAACAGATCACTTTCACCATGTATGTCAAGCATCCTTGGTAGTTAGATTATTTTTCTATTATTTTTCAAGCCTTTGATAACGGATTTAGTTTAATCTATGATTGGTTGTGCCCTAAAAAGACGATCAATGCTAGGGATTAACATATTTACTGAAATTAAATCATCCATTTGAGATAGTTAATTTTTCATTATCATATCTTTTAGAAAGCAAGAGATTTTCATCTCTAGTGCTACTCCTAAAGAAAAAAGAACAATTTGTTGAACCAATGATTTCTATAAAAACTTAATGTGGTTTCAACCTAACTAAAATTAAGTATTTAATTTAAACCTTTCCTTAATCGCAAACGCACGACTATTCGATGAATATAGTTGTGGCAAACGAGTCGATCCCACAGAGAATTGCTTTTAAGGCGAAATCAAAATTAAATAGTTCACTAATACTAATTCAATGAAAAATATTTTTTGTTGGTTGGAACTTGAAATAAATTAAACCTAATGCAAAATTAAAATTTTTGTAAACAAATTTAAGAAAACACTAGGGCATTTGAATCCACCACCTAGTTTTTATAGAAATCCCTGGTTCAACAAATTGTTTTCTTTTTTTTAGGAGTAGCACTAGAGATAAAAATCTCATGCTTTCTCAAAGATATGATCATGAAAAATTAACTATCTCAAATAGATGATTTAATTTCAGCATATATGTTAATCCCTAGCATTGATTGTCTTTTTAAAGCACAACCAATCACAGATTAAACTAAATCAGTTATCAAATGCTTGAAAAATAACAAAAAAATTATCTAACTACCAAGGATGCTTGACATACATGGTGAAAGTGATCTGTTAAAATTCAAAAATTAAAATCATACTTCAACAATAAGAATCCATTGAGAACAATTCAATTAAACCCGAAAAATTCTACTTAAACTAAGGGTTTCATTTCAGCCCTAGCTGAGATTTAGAAGAACATGCTCTCAAATAAATTCACAAAATAAGAGAAACTAATAAAGATGAGGATGGAACCCATATTGTTGAACTGATCTTTTATTCCTTCAATTTTAGTTCTTCAATCACACACTAAAAACATCACAAAAGTATAATAAAAATTACAACACAACTCAAAACTACAATTTCCTACCCCAATTAGGTCTGCACAATGCCTCCCCTTTATATACACATTTCACCTACATTTTACAATTCAAATATCATTAAAATTAATAAGGAAAGATTGCAATATCACCATTAATTCAAGCCATCCCACTATCTCCTTGTTTGCCATGAGATAGAGACCACCCAAGTCCATTAATTTTATCACAATGATGAAACTCTAGTTTTAGATTTAGATTTAGGAGAGATTTGGAGAGAGATGAGAGAAATTTCAGAGAAGAAGATGAAGGGGAGAAATCGATTGAAATGAGAAAGATAAAAGAAAGAGAGAGAGAGAGAGAGGTGATCGTGGGGGTGTCGGCTGTGAGATGGAGAGAGAAAATGGGAAGAAGAAGAAGGGTCTATTGGTATAAAAGAAAGAAAATAAAAAAACAAAAAAGAAAGAAAGAGGGGGAAGTGAGTGGAAGAAGGAAGGAGAGAAAAGAAAAAAAAGAGAGAAAAAGAAAGAAAGGGACGCTTGGGAGATTGGGGTGGAAATGGGGTATTTTATTTTTATTTATTTTATGCTTAATAAATTTTAAAGGAACCTTTTTATTTGTATATCACTTTTGATGATATATGATGTACCATAGCAAAATTAAAATCCTTCTTTCTTATACACCATTGGATCTAGGTCCTATTCAACAAAACCTACAAAAAATAATTAATTTATTATTGCAAAGGTACCATAATTGTGAGAATGTACCTACAAAATTCAATGAGAGAAAAATTTGAATAATAATAATCTCATAGATCCTTAAAAAATAATTACTGTACACATGAATTGACCTTTAAGATATCATTGATCTAGCATTTCAAAGGCTCAAGTTTCAAGAAGTAGCATAACAAAGATTTCAACATTCAAAAATAATTTCAAGAGTTCAAAACATTACTCAGTAGTTAGAGATTCTCAAAACTTTATGAATGGAGTGCAAGTGAAATCTGAACTTAGCAAGAATAGTGATCAAACTATTCAAAAGTCAAGTATAATCACTAATAAATAGCCAAACCAACTAAAGACTGATTCAAAGCCAAGTCCACGACTATGAGAATTTTGGTTAAAAAATAATATTTTTAACTTTAAAATGCTATAATAACTTTTAATTTATAAATCTGTTTTGGATAAAATTTATATTTTTGGAAAGCTTTTATCAAGATCTTCAAAACAAGATCAAACAACAATACCAAATTTAAAAAAGTTATAATTCGACTGTGCAAATCCATATTGCATACCCAGGTGAGATGCAAGTTGTAATTAATTGCATAGTTTATTTTTCTCGAATTTGAGCATTTGCAATGTTGTAAGCCTATATGCAGATCAAATTTGCTTATTTTGATGTTCATTGATGTATTATTAAACCTAAAAAGCATTGTTGAAAACCTAGTAAGTACGCAAGTTGTAATTTGCATGGCATATTTTTAAAAATTTTAAGTTTGATGCACTTTTTTTTAGCCTATATGCATTATACGTTTGATGTTCAGTATTGTATTGTTGAACTTGAAATACATAATTAGAAACCTAGTGAGTACGCAAATTGTAATTTGCATATTTATTTTTTTAAAATTCTAAGTTTATACAATTTTTTTAGCCTATATGCATCATGCGTTTGCTTATTTTGATGTTTAGTAAAGTATTTAAGTTCATGATAAGAAAATTCAAATGTAGGAACTCATATGTGCAAACTTAACTATTGTATGCAAATTATAATGCATACTAATTTTTTTTTACAGATCTGGGTTTGCATTAATTCGCTTCGTGTTTAGATTTTTTTTTGAATTTGGTATCCATTACTGATCTTGTTTAAAAGATCTTGAAAAATGCTTTACAAAAATATAATTTTTGCTCAAATCTGATTTATATTTTGAAAGTTATAGCCATTTTAACATAAAAAAATAAGAATTTTCTCTCTCCGCCACGTGTCAAATAAAAAATCAGTAGATGGGGTTTTCCATCTTTTTGCCCGCGCTAACTTGCGCCATGGCCTCAACACACCAAATATGAAACTGTCATCCCCGTTACTTTTTTTTCCCATGCAATGGTGTAACACCCATTTTCAGTTAAAAGTATTTCATTTTTTAATGGTTATGCATAACAATTTTAAGAATGAATGATGCAATCGGATAATATTGGGTGTTTTGATTTGTAACTTGTTTTGTTTTGTACAAGTGAAACGAACGTCATATATTTTAATTAGTTACAATTTTTTTAATGAAAAGTTTTAAGTTCTCTTGTAACGTTAAAATACTTGATAAACTGATAGCATCTATCGCCGATAACGACCATATTCAAACATTGGGTATTTTGTTTGGTGTTAATAATTGATAATCAACCTAGTGTTAAATAAATAAAAGAATATTTACCGCGGGTAGCGTCAACTGTACTAACATCGGCTGGCAGTGGGTCAGCCACATTTGTGATCACCGTCCTTTCATGGACGTGGTTGTCCGTTTAGGATGGTCGCCGTCGTCAGATAAGAAACTGCTTTAAAAAAATAGAGTAGCTAGGGTTTTACAATTGGGGAAGAAGATAAGTCAATTCGACTCAGCGTATTGAATCGGCCTAGCCTTAGATTTTGTTTCTTTGATAACAATAAAAAATGATTTTCTAGAAAAAAAACTCAATTTTCTAGAAAAAGTTATTTTTTCGAAAAGTTATTTTTCTAAAAGTCACTTTTATGTTAGTACTATTTGTTATATAACAGTTTTAGAAAAGTCATTTTTTGAAAAATAATTTTCAGTTAATGATGTTTTGTCTATGTGATAGTTTCACTAAAAGTGATTTTTAGAAAAGTTGTGTTCCTTTAGGGACCATTTGTTTTGGATATAGGAGGCTAAAACCAATTTTCCTTTAATTTAGCCACTATTTGATATTTAATAGAAATAGAATTTGGTACCCTAAGGTTTTAGACTTTTTCGAATCTATCTGTGAGGGTTTCAAGCCCTAATTTTTTCCAATGCAATTACAGTGAAATATGCGCCTATTACTTTATGTAAATTGTACTTACATATTATTGTTCGTCGGTTAATTACATTTGCATATATGAGGAGGGAAATTGCAACATACCTTATTGCAACATTATTGCAACATACTTTTTTGGGGGCTCATATGGAGATGATTCAAGGTCTGATTTTTTGTGAAGATGTTCTCATCACTATTAAGATCATCATATCAAAAAATCAGACCGTTTGGGCTATTCTAAAAGTTCTACCCCAATAAAAAATATAAGAAAAAATCAACGGTCTTAAATTGTTTTTTAAATTTGCTAATTTTTCATGGTTGGGCTATTCTAACAATTCTACCCCAATCAAAAGTATAAGAAAACATCAACGATCTTAAAAAAAAAGACTTAAATTTGCCAATTTTTCATGGTTTGATTTGAGAGTGTTAGAAGTTTTAGAATGAGTTAATTTTTTGATATGATAATCTTAATGGTGATGAGAACATCTTCACAAAAAATAAGACCTTGAATCATCTTCATGTGTGCCTGCAAAAAAGTATGTTGCAATAGTGTTGCAATAAGGCATATTGCAATATCCTTCCTATATATATATATATATATATGTTACACTGTTACGTTAGATTCATTCGAGGAAATTGAATCATGTGAAACAATCATTTGCATAAGTGTTATTGGAGTTTTATTGGATGTTTAGTTACCAAAGTGGCACATTCATGAAAAACTACAATTGCACTTGGAGCAAGTAAGGAAACTTTTGGTCTCTGCTAAGGTTATAGGATTGTTTTGGCTTATAGTTGAGACAAAGAATGATCAAGCCCAAAGGAGGGTCATTGAGATTGTTCGACCAAACGGATTAAGGTAGTTGATGGAGATAGTGAAAGTCTAAATGCCCTACGATTTAGTTAGATTAACTTCATATTAATGTGACTTCGGTTAAGGATCACACAATCACCTAATAAAAATTATAAAGGTGATAAAGAATAAAACAATAATCTTTAACAAGAGTATGGACTTATTTGATTCTTAATATGCAACAAGCATCGAATATTTCAATCTCACAACATATATGAAAATATGCACAAGAGATTTTGTTTACGAGGAAACTCAAACGGGAAAAAACCCCAAGACCTTGTCTAGAAAGAATCCACTAAAAGTTAATGAAAACTAATAAACTGATTTACCACTCGATGGATACGAATTATGACTCTCTCTACGCTCCAATAGCTATGGTGTATAGTTCTTCCACAAATTCGAACTCCACGAATTTGCCTTTTAGTGGACTTTTATGCTTCTCCAACTTGAACTCCGCATGTCTCGTACCTTGAACCAATACTCGACTCTTCGAGTATATCACCACGAGCTTGATACTCCAAGCTCAATCACCGGAAATCCACCGACACACAAAAACAGAGTTTTTAGTTTGAAATGAGAAGGATTTAAACCAAGTTCAACCAGAGCTTGAAATCTATAAATTTCGAGCCAAACTCTCCAAGAACTTGCAGAGGTTAGGGGTGATTGGTTGATTTAAACATGGATGAATCAACCCTATTTATAATGGTGATTCTCAGATCTAGATCCAGAATGCACCAAGTCTAATGAGTGCATTTCTAGATTTAGATCTAAGACACTATTTGCAATGAGTGTGGTCTTGGATCTAATCTATGACAGCCTCATTCTACTAGGAAGAGCTCCCCACTAACCCCTGTAATCACTTATGACGTAACAAAGTTGAACATGGGGTTTAATAGAAAAAGAAAAACCCAAAAAGAGAACTTTTTCGAAAGCAGTAAGGGTGCTTTCGAAAAGTAAGAATCCTGATTTCGAAATCAAACCCATCTATTGCTTCAGCAGCATTCTGGGTTTCGAAACAAAGAAAGTTGCTTTCGAAACTAAAGTCATCTATTTCTAAATTACTTTTGGTTTCGAAATCAACTTGGGTGGTTTCGAAATCAAAGTGTCCTGATGCTCACAGTCACTTTTGGTTTCGAAACCAACCACGGTGCTTTCGAAACCAAAGTCATCTGTTTCCAGATGACTTTTTGTTTCGAAACCAACTAAGGTGGTTTTGAAATCAAAGACGCTTGTGACCAAAAGGACCTTATGGTTTCGAAACCAATAATGTGGTTTCGAAAGCAGTTGTGCCCAACTGAGTTCTAAAGTGTTTTAAGTCATTTTAAAAGCATCTTCAAGTGTGGGAACATTCTCTAAGGTTTTAACCACCTATGGTACTTTGGTCTCTAAGTCACTTACCATCTTAAGATATCTTCCGTTGGTGAGTTGAGTTCCATAGAGTCTTCGCTTCAATCCAACCCAAACCGAGACTCTCTAGACTCTCACTCAAGTTACAACGACGTTCTTGAGTTTAACTTTGATACGAAATTCGACAAATAAAATACATGAGAAAACTCATTGACCTTTCAATCTCCCCCTTTGTCGATTTCGTGACAAAAACCATTATAAGAGAAATACAGAAGATGGCCTTTCCCCATTCAAGTACAATCTCTCTTATAATAAACTCAAACAAATGAAAAGATAAACACTCCCCCATAATATGGACACTAGTCTCTAGGAGTTGTCCCTCTACCTTTCGTTTGGTTATAGTTGATGATCTAAGTTAGAATAAGAGAGATCCAAAGAAAAATCAATCAAGAGAGAATCGAGGGTAAAAACTTACCAATAATCGTGAATAATCCTTGAAGAATATGACGATGATGAAGATCAAGAGGAGAATCATAACTCGAAGATCTTAAAATCGAGTTTGAAAACCCTAGAAGCATTCTCTCTATCGAAACCAACTTAGAAAGAATGAAATGAGTCTTTGGTTTCGATAGATTATATTTATACCCTCGCCTAAAAAACCCTAAAAATCGCGAGTTCAGGTGGCGCTTTCGAAAGCATCAGTTTGCTTTCAAAAGCATAAACCCAGAACTGAAAACAGGTCAAGTCGCTTTCGAAAGTTTGGTTGCTGCTTTCGAAAGCACAGAACACCTATCTTCATATGTAATTGATTTTTAAAGCACATAAGTTGCTTTCGAAAGCATCAGTTTAAAAATAAAGTGAATTTTCATTTCGAAATGGACAAAAATGGTTTCGAAAGTGAAAACCCAGTGAAAGCAGATCACGCTGGTTTCGAAATCAGTTTTGTTTCTTTCGAAAGGGGAGGGATGGTTTCGAAAGTGACTCTGTTGGTTTCGAAGTGAACTGAGAAAATTAAAAATATTAAAAAATTTCACTTTTAAACCAAAATAAATGCAACCACAAAAACACCTTTAAAAAAACAATGATACAATAACTTCTGGATGAAATGGAATTGATTGAAGTGAAGTTACCAGTTGCTCGAGGCTATGAATGACAAAATAGAATCACAATGGATTTTTGCAAACATGATTTTTGCTAAACCTTATTCTAACATAGCCTTGCTAGTTCTCAAACATAGACCACAATATTCATAATCTTGATTAAGGTGTGTGTGTTTGTGTTGAGATAATAATATCGTTATGTGAGATCATCCGATAAGGAAAATAAGACAAGGTTATCCATTTTACCGGATTCTCCAAATCTGAACCTTACCCAGCATGAGAGAACCATCTCACTTTGCAATCTATTAATGTCCTTTATGTTTGAGTATAAGAAGATAGTATTGAGATACTCAATTGTATGAGACATATATCACCATCAAGATCCCAATATTTTCCTTGAACCTGCAAGCATCTTTTATCCGAGGAGACACAACCAAGAAAGTACCCGTATTAGAACCAAGTGGATCACTATGAGGTCAAGATGAAGGAAAAAGGACATCGAGTTCCCAATATTTTTGCGGGATCTCACTCTTTTTGATGTTCAAACACCGAGTACAAATTTTTTTACGAGAACTCACTCTTTTGGTATTATCACCAAGCTCAAAATCTTTTACGAGAGCTTACTGTTTTGGTGATGAATAGAAACAAGATATAAACAAAATTTTCAGCATTTCATCCGAACATCAAATCCTAGAAGAGATAGTCCAACCAGCTGGTTTAGTCCATCAATGAGTCATGAGCTTTATTTTCAGCCCTATCCAATAATCCAAATAGGATAAAAATACACTTACTCAAGAGACTCCTTATGTATACAAGAGGCAATAGATCAGTCAAGAGAGTATGTGGATTTATTGTAGAGTTTCGCAAGCTATATCAAAAGAAGGTAAACCAAATCAAATCAAATCTGTGAAATCTCTTATATGTTCAAGTATTCTACAAAAGATATCCAATAGAAACAGGAAGAACACTTGAGAATACAAATATTAGAATGCAGAGTTTTGAAAGCAAACTAATATTCACAACTTACTCTTCAACCCAAAAAGATATGCAATGTAAAACTGGGAAGTAGCGAGAAGAAAATAATTAGTTATTAACAACCACACCAATAGATCTTCTAAGGAGTTCAAACCTAAGAGTATCTAGAGGTTTCCACCTGTTTGCATTAAAATGGGGGTAATTAGATCATAAAAACCCATATATTCACATGAAATCTTCAACCCATCCATTTAACAATTTCTAGGGCATAACAAAATTGTATTTTCTTCAAAAAACCCCAATTTACATCACAAAAATTTCAAGATCTAAAATGTTTAGGTGCTGATTTCTCATCTTAACACCAAAATATTAGCCCATCTCATCCCTTCTTCCACCATTAAGCTCAAAAACAAGATCTACACTAGCATGCATGTTTGAACAACAAAAAAACTAAGTTATTAGCTCATAAATTCAGCTGAAATGGGAGTGAAATGGTGAGGAAAACTCACCCAAAGAGCAATCCCTCTTCTTCCTCTCTTCTTCTTCTCTTTTCTCCTTGTAAGTAAATCAGTTAATTATTTTTCGGTAGGAACAAACTCAAGACAAATTACCTTATTTTCAACTAAATGAAGAATGAAGTGATATCTTATTTCTATCTATTTAGTCTTAAAGTGTTGCACTAGATTCCTAGCAATATCAATGGCACTGGTATTATCACAAAGCACGATCATAGTGTCATGTTCAATGCAATAATCAGACAACATTTATTTTATCCAAAGTAATTGAGTGCAACAAGATCCTGCAGTAACGAATTCTGCTTCAACAGTAGACATGGATTGAGAGTTTTGTTTCTTACTTTGCTATGCTACTAAGTTGTGTTTAATAAAGTAACAACCTCCTGAAGTACTTTCTTGTCATCAACAAGGCCTATCCAATCTGCATCAAAATAACCCACTATTTCAGAATCTGTATCATTAGTGTACCATAAACTAAATCCAAGAGTTCCTTTAACATAACGAATGATTTGTTTAACTGCCATTAAGTGGGACTCTTTGGGTTTTGCTTGATAGCGAGCACAAGCACCAACACTAAAAGAAATATCAAGACGATTAGTTGTAAGGAAAAGAAGACTCCCTATCATGCTTCTATATTATTTTTGGTCTACTTCCTGTCCAGCTAAGTCCTTGGTTAACTTTGTAGTGGTTCTCATCGGTGTGCAAGCATCTTTTGCAGATTCCATGCCAAACTTCTTTACAAGATCCTTGGTATATTTAGATTGAGATATAAATATCCCATCATTTTGTTGCTTAACCTGAAATCCAAGAAAGAAGGTTAGTTCTCTGACCATACTCATTCCAAATTCCTTACTATCATAAGATTTGAGAAGATTTTAGCTTGTTTGGTTGAGGTAGAACCAAATACTATGTCATATATATAGATTTGATCAACAAGAACATCATTTCCAGCCCATTTAATAAACATAGTTTTATCAGCTCCTCCTCTTGAGAATCCTTTTCTAAGAAGGAAAGTAGGTAATCTATCATACTATATTCTTGGAGCTTATTTCAAACCATAAAAGGCTTTCTTCAACTGGTAGATATGATTGGGATTGATGGGATCTTTAAATCCTTTTGGTTGCTCTACAAACATTTCTTCTTGTAGGATGCCATTTAGAAAGGCTATTTTAACATCTATTTGAAAAAGTTTAAATTTTAAATGGCAAGCAACCGCCAATAGCAACCTTATAGACTCTAGTCTTGCAACCGTAGCAAAGGTTTCATCAAAGTCTACACCTTTAATTTGAGAATAACCTTATGCAACAAGTCTAGCCTTATTTCTCACAATAGTTCCAAATTCATCAGATTTGTTCTTGAAGATCTATTTGGTACCAATGACATTGGTATTCTTTGGACGAGGTACAAGACTCCACACTTCTTGTCTCATGAACTGGCCAAGCTCATCTTGCATTACTTGTATCCAATTTTCATCCTGCAAAGCATCAACCACATTAGTAGGTCCATACGTAGAAACATAACATACATGATTTACTATGTTAAGAACTTGTCTTCTTGTACGAACACCAGTTTCAATCCCTCCAATACTTTCATTGGGATTATATAATCGTTGAGCCCATGTGGTTGGATGGTCTTGAGGAGGATTTTCAGGCTGAATGACTTGACCATTTGTACTTAAGTCTTGTAGAATATCCTATTTTTCATCTTAATCTTGTGAAGTAGATACATCTGAAGAGCAAGAGATGTTAAAATCGTCAATAATAACATTAATAGATTTTATGATGGTTTCGGTCCTTTTGTTGTAGACACGAAAGGCTCGAATATCTAAGGTATGCCCAATGAAGATTCATTCATCACTTTTGGAATCAAATTTTTCAGCATTTTTTCTATCCCTAAGGATGTAGCATGGACTCCCAAAGACACGAAGATTACTTAAATTTGGGTTCTTACCAAACCAAAGTTCATATGGGGTATTGAGAGTTTTGGGTCTTAGATAGACTCGGTTAACCAAGTAGCATGCAGTAAAAATAGCTTCACCCCAAAACCTTTATGCTAGATTTTTGTTATGCAGAAGCACTCTAGCCATTTCTTGAATCTCATAATTCTTTCTTTCAGCAATCCCATTTTGTTGAGGAGTTAAGGGTGCTGAAAACTCATGCTTTATGCCATTTTCATCACAAAAATCTTCAACTTTTGAGTCCTTGAATTTAATACTTTGGTCACTCCTAATCTGTTTGATCTTGCAATCTTGCTCATTTTGAATTCACTGGCATATGATAAAAAATTCATCAAAAGTGTCAGATTTTTCTCTAAGAAAAGTAATCCAAATATATCTAGAAAAATCATTTACCATAACAAGTATGTATCGTTTTCTACTAAACTTTCAGTTCTCATAGGACCCATAAGATCCATGTGAATTACTTATAGAGGTTTGGTGGTGGCAATATCTTGATGATTTATGTGGACGTTTTGTTTGTTTACCCTTTTGGCATGGTCCACAAATCCCATCAACAGTCTTACTTACCTTGGGCAGTTCACGAACTAACTCTTTGTTAGCAATCTTTGCTAGTCCTTGAAGTTTACATGATCTAGTCTTTGGTGCTATGGGTGAGTATAGCATCAAGTTTAGACAAATTGCATGTAAGGTTAGGAGATGCATCAATCATATAGCAACACACTTCAACAAAATATGTGCCTTTCGTCTTACCCAGATTTTTGCTTGTTTGAGTGAGTGTGCTATTTGGAGGGATCTTTTGGGCATGTTGCTCATTGGCTTTCACAAACTTTGTTTCTTGTGGTGAGTTGGAACTAGTTGTAGCATCATAACCCAATCCCTTCTTATCATTTACAGTCTAGGCTGCATTCAGCAAGTTAGATATAAAATTCGAACCATGATTAAATTTATCTAACAAGTCATTTGATAAGATCAAGTCTCTCTTGGTTGAAGCAAGAGTGGAATCAAAAGACTTGATTTTATCTAAGGCTTCCCTATGATCCAACTCAAGAAAATTAATCTTGGTAAGTAGCCTTGAGATCTCCTCTTTAAGTTTCTTTATTTTGATAGAACTTTCTTACAACTTGATCATGGCTTCATCTCTTCAGTTTGAATGAATGTCAACTTCTCATTCATCACATTGTTATCTTTAGATAAATCTATGCTCTTTTTTAGGAGATTAACACATAATTCTTCCGGATCTATTTCTTCATTACTCTCATCATGTTCACTAGAAGTGTCAGCATTTTTGAAAATTTGTGAGAGAGTTGCAGTCATATCATTCATTTCCTCTTTGATTTCTTCATCACTAGTTTCACTAGTACCGGATGATGAATCAAAATTGTCTAGTGTGACTTTCATTGCTTTCTTGACTTTGGCTGGAGCTTTATTTGGACATTCATTAGCTATGTATCCAAAGCTATGACATTTGAAGCATTGTACTTCTGTGGGGTTCTTCTTCTCAAACTTTTTATCAAAGTTCTTAAATTTGTCATAGGCCTTATTTTGGAAGATGATCCAAACCTTAGCTTTTGAAACTTCTCTTTTTTATTTTTTAAGAAGGTCTTGAATTATCTTGTGAGAAGAGCCATTTCTTCATCACTAGAGAGGTCATTTTCTTCCTTGAAGCTTCTTGAGGCTGTAAAAACAATGTTCTTTGATTTCCTTGAAGATTTGAAATCAACCTCAAATGTCCTTAATTTCCCTGCAAGTTCTTTAGGGAGAATAACATCAATATCTTTACTCTTCTCAATAGCCGTAACTTTGGCTTGAAATCTCTCGGGAAGAGATCTCAAAACTTTACGAACTATTTTGGAGTTAGAAATAACTTCACCTTATGCAAAGGAGTTGTTGACAATGTCATTCAATTTATCATAAAATTCATCAAAGGTTTCATTATCGTCCATTTTAATGGTTGCAAATTGGGTGGTCAACATTTGAAGCTTTGCTATTCTAACAGTCCTAGTACCTTCATGGGTGACCATTAAAATTTCTCATTCTTCCTTGGCTACTTCGTAATTAGACATGCGACGAAATTCATCGGTGGTGACAGCAGCATAGATAACATTGAGTGCTTTACTATTTCTAGTCGTTGTCTCACTCTCATCCGAAGTCCATTGGTCTTCTAGGTTGGGAACTTCCGTAGAGTTATCTCCGGTACCAGTCATCATGGTAGGAGGAGACCAAGCAACTTCTACAATTCTTCGAATTCTTTGGTTTAGGGACTTTAGGAAAACCCTCATTCTAGCTTTCCAATAAGGATATTTGCTACCATTGAACAATGGTGGTTTGTTTACAGCACTACCTTCTATTTTGGAATCCATTTAGTCACAACAAGGATCGCACTTAGGTTGTTAAACCCAGCAAGTAAATCCGCTCTGATACCAATTGAAAGTCTAAATGCCCTACGGTTTAGTTGGATTAACCGTATGTCAATGTGACTAAGGTTAAGGATCACACAATCACCTAATAAAAATTATAAAGGTAATAAAGAACAAAACAATAATCTTTAACAAGAGTATTGACTTATTCGATTATTAATATGCGGAAATAAGAATCGAATATTTTAATCTCACAACAAGTATAAGAATATGCACAAGAGATTTTGTAATACCCCGTACCCCAAAACAAGGGACATTACCATCAGTCTACAACGAGACTCAAATCCGGCAGAGTCTCCCCTGTAAACTGGACCTTTTGTCACCTAATAAACACAGTGCATACAAGATATACACAGCGGAAGCAAGATGAAATAAAGGGTATGCACTAAAAATTAGCCACCCATTTTTTTCTCAACTCAACTGAAATCCCAAATACATGGGGCCAGGAGGGACCTGTCAAGACAACATTGTCTAAAGTTATCCCTTCCTCTAAGTCACCTGCAAATAACTATGACATTCAATCTTTCACTTAACATGGATATATTTGTGATATGATATATAGTTATGTTTGTTGTTTCCTGTCAAAATATATATAGCGAGAGAAGATAAAGTAGGAGTTGTATTCATATGATAAAAGTAACATAAGGCTCACAACCGAGCCATAAAGTATAAGTCTCAAGTAAGAGAAAATAGAGTAGCAAAACATCCATTATGACTGAAGAGAGGGAGACCTACATCCACCACAATAAAGGAATCCTTCGCTAACAAATTTTGTCACAGCACCACTAAGGATCCTAACTCGATCCTCAAGCATCAACTGTAAAACCACGAAAAATAATTGGGTGAGAAACTCAGTAGGTAGATCAACCATCCTAATACCATCACATGCAGCGATTAATCCGATAACAGCTCAAAAGCATTTATAAAGCAATGCATATTATATAGTTGGTTGAAACATCAAGAAAATCATGCATATACATATACAAACAATAACAGTATACTTCTGCTAGTATAGCCAAGGAACACGACCGGGTTACCCCAGTCAGAATTATTTCAAGATCATACCAAGAGCAATAATTTGACGACTGCAGACTAGACAAGGGCCCCCAACTAATCCAGAGAAGGTTCCCCGACAACCTTCCCCCACGTCTAACACCCATCGGGTAGGCATGCGAACCTCAGCTAAACTAGTTATTCAACACCACCAACAAACATGGTTTACCAGGAAATAATCGTGACTTCCCAGACTTCCCTAGATGTACCTGTCTCCCTGACGTCCCATTCCGGACTGAAGACAAAAACACCTAGCAAAGTCTCAGGTGGTGTACCACATCCGGATAAGTATGATCTACTATCCTTGTAGAAAGTCCTCAACCTTTCACAAGCTCACCTTAGTGATAATATATAGTAGTATATATATAGGTTGTGTTTCTTTTAAGTTAAAGTTCGAAAACTATTTTGGAAGAACCCTCTTGAAAACCCAAGTCCTTTTTGTAGAAATCCCCTTTTTGAAAATTCATCTCTTTTGAAATCCACATACAACAAGTGTAACTGGTCCTAAGGATGAGGGACCATGACAAACCAACTCACCCACCCTCGTAAGGGTGAGGATCCCTGGCAAGCTAAATACACTCACCTATAGGGTGCGGGACTATAGAAAACCAACTCACCCACCCCCGTAAGGGTGAGGATCCCTGGCAGGCCAACCCACGCAGCCAAGTCTGCAGGACCTGGCAAACCAACTCACCCACCCTCGTAAGGGTGAGGATCCCTGGTGGCCAACACACACAGATCACTCAGGCGGGAATCCGAGCGGAAGTAACACAGGCACCAGTCCACCTAAGGTATACACATTTCTCCGTGTCGTCGTGAACCCTATCAAGCCCGGTAGTGAGACGCCACTACCGTCTTTAGGCGGTCACGGAAGAAATTCCTTTTTTGCCACATTTTCAAAGTTGGGTTTCACATCGAGAAAACACCCGATAAAACAGATTCTTATCTCTTCCAAAGATTTTCAATATACCAAACATGGTTTCATCTCCACATGTAAAATATGGTTTTGCAAACATAGCCATGATTTCATCCACATAAATCGTGATAGTAAAATTGAAGTCACTTTTGTTCACAAACCACGAGAAATATTTCATAAACATGATATAAGGTCAAGCATGCATAAATTCCATATTAAAATCAGTTTCTCAATGCTTTCTTCATAACATAAGTTGTTGTTATCCATAAATTTCATGCCATGCCTTGCATACAAAAGTACATACATAACAGTTCGAAACATGCATTTAAAATGGTTGGGTGCTATTAAGATGAATTGACCACCTACCTCTAGTGGTACAAGAACTGATCCTCCTCACCCAGAGAGTCAGCAACACCCAGCTCACCAGCTGGAGAAGAAAACAAGGAAAAACAACTGTTAGGTTTTATAACCTAGAACCCAAATAGAAAAGTAAAACAAGCATAAATCAACCTTCAGAGCCTTAAACTCAGACATCAGAAGTCAGAAAAGTCCACAAAGCCTATTTTAACCTCGTATGTCCCCATCCACTAGGCCTTGTTCAAGATGAAACCCTAATTCCATAAACCCAATATCCTTACCAACATGAGGTTAACTAAAAATAGTCCCATAAGTCTTAGAAATCATCCAAATAAGAGGAATGCTCAACATAATAATGTAAACCCACAGAGTATTATCATTGTCCATTCATGTGTCTTTTATCTCTTCTCCAAATAATAAGGCACATTCATCAAAATCCTCAAAACAGCCCAAAAATCTCATCCTAGACCTAAAGTGCATCATCAACTAGGGTTTTAAATTCCTCTTATGCTTTTCCATCATCCACCTCCATCAATTCAAGATTTAACCTAAACGGTCCCAATTCCATTGTTNCAAGAACTGATCCTCCTCACCCAGAGAGTCAGCAACACCCAGCTCACCAGCTGGAGAAGAAAACAAGGAAAAACAACTGTTAGGTTTTATAACCTAGAACCCAAATAGAAAAGTAAAACAAGCATAAATCAACCTTCAGAGCCTTAAACTCAGACATCAGAAGTCAGAAAAGTCCACAAAGCCTATTTTAACCTCGTATGTCCCCATCCACTAGGCCTTGTTCAAGATGAAACCCTAATTCCATAAACCCAATATCCTTACCAATATGAGGTTAACTAAAAATAGTCCCATAAGTCTTAGAAATCATCCAAATAAGAGGAATGCTCAACATAATAATGTAAACCCACAGAGTATTATCATTGTCCATTCATGTGTCTTTTATCTCTTCTCCAAATAATAAGGCACATTCATCAAAATCCTCAAAACAGCCCAAAAATCTCATCCTAGACCTAAAGTGCATCATCAACTAGGGTTTTAAATTCCTCTTATGCTTTTCCATCATCCACCTCCATCAATTCAAGATTTAACCTAAACGGTCCCAATTCCATTGTTAAACTCATATTAAAAATGGATTTAACTAAATCCTCAAAGTATATGTATTTTCATTTCCTCAAAAGAAAAATAAATCAGAGATCAAGGAGGGCTATACCAACCTAAGGTTTGATAGACCAACTCCCAAAACACTTCCAACAACTTGATCAACTTCAACTCTTACTTCCTAGTAGCCCAAATTTATTTTACATCAAAAAAAACCTAAGCATTTAACCATCATTAATGGTCCCACGAATACCTAAAACAATTCCCAAACTTCATCCTAGTTTTAGAAATCATTATCCACCAAAACAAATGCGAGATTTTTTTATACTCACCACAACCAAGCACCATCTAATTTATTTATCTTGAACATAAAATTTTTTTTCTATCATCATCTACAACTTCACTAGGATTAATCACTATAGCCTCATTATTTTCAAGTATTCACTTGCATTCATGAAAGATGGGGAAATTAAGATCATAAAAACCCATATATTCACATCAAATCTTCAACCCATCCATCTAACAATTTCTAATGCATAACAAAATTTCGTTTTCTTCTAAAAACCCCAAATTTACATCACTAAATTTCACCCACAACAGAGGGAAAATGCTTAAATCTTACCTCACTTTCAGACCTTAGACCTCCTCATTTCCACCATTAAACTCCCTCAAAGTAAGATCTACACCAAGGAAATGAAGAAAACAAGAAACCTAGGTTATTACACTTCAAAACAGAAAAAAATTTAGATGATTTAGGCTAGAAAATTACCTCCCCCCTTCTTCTTCTTCTTCTGTTTCTGTTTCTTCTTCTTCTTCTTCTTTCCTCTCCTTCTTCCTCTTCTTTTTCTTCTTCTTCTTCTCCTGCCGGAACGGCAGCGGCAGCAGCTGTTCTTCCCCTTCTACGTGGACAGCAGCAGCTGCTGCTATCTACTTCCTCTCTCTCTCTCTCTCTGCGTTTTCTCTCTCCCTCTCTCAGCTTCTCTCTCGACTCTCCTACTCTCTCCTTCTCTCTCTGCATTTTCTCTCCCACAGTCTCTATCACTCTCTCACAGTCTACTTCTCACGGTCTCTCTCCCACTCTCTCTCTCACAGTCTCTCTTACCCTCTCTTCTGCTCTCTTTTCCTTTCTTTCTTGCGTTTTTTTTTTTTTTTTAAAGATCAGCACTAAGCTGATTGGGGGAGAGGGAGGTGGCGGGTTCGGGTCACGGGCTGGGTCGCGGGTCAGGCCAGCCCGTGTCCCCCAAACCTACTCTAAATTTTATTATTATTATTAAAATTATTATTATTTTTGTTAGTGGGGTTTCACAGATTTTGTTTACGAGGAAACCCAAACCGAGAAAAACTCAGGGACCTAGTCCAGAAAAGAATCCACTAAAAGTTAAGGAAAACTTACAAACTAATTTACCACTCGATGGACACGAATTACGACTCCCTCTACGCTCCAACAACTACGGTATACAGTTCTTCCACAAATTCAAACTCCACGAATTTACCTTTTAGTAGACTGTGATGCGTCTCCAACTTGAACTCCTCAAGTCCCGCACCTTGAACCAATACTCGACTCTTTGAGTATATCACCACGAGCTTGACACTCCAGGCTTAACCACTAGAAATCTACCGACACACAAAAATAGAGTTTTTAATTTGAAATGGGAAGGATTTGAACCAAGTTCAACAAGCTTGGAATCTATAAATTTCGAGCTAAAGTCTCCAAGAACTTGTTGAGGTTAGGGGTGATTGGTTCATTTAAACATGAAAGAATCAACCCTATTTATAATGGTGATTCTCTGATCTAGATCTAGAATGCACCAAGCGTAATGAGTGCATTTCTATATCTAGATCTAAGACACTATTTACAATGAGTGTGTTCTTAGATCTAATCCATGACAGCCTCCTTCCACTAGGAAGTGCTCCCCACTAACCCCTGTAATCACTTATGTCCTAACAAGGTTGAACATGGGGTTTAATAGAAAAAGAAAAACCCCGAAAGAGAACTTTTTCGTGCAGATCTGGGCGATGCTTTCGAAAGTAGCAAGTTGCTTTCGAAAGTAGGAAGGGTGCTTTCGAAATAAGAATCCTGATTTCGAAATCAAGCACATCTGTTGCTTCAGCAGCATTCTGGTTTTGAAACCAAGAAAGTTGCTTTCGAAACTAAAGTCATCTATTTCCAAATGACTTTTGGTTTCGAAATCAACTTGGATGGTTTCAAAATCAAAGTGTCCTGATGCTCACAGTCACTTTTGGTTTCGTAACCAACCAAGGTGCTTTCGAAGCCAAAGTTATCCGTTTCCAGATGACTTTTGGTTTCGAAACCAGCCAAGTTGCTTTTGAAACCAAAGTCATCTATTTTCAGGGGACTTTTGGTTTCGAAGTCAACAATGTGATTTCGAAAGTAGTTGTGCCCAACTGAGTACTAAAGTGTTTTAAGTCATTTTAAAACCATTTTTCAAGTGTGAGAACATTCTCTAAGGTTTTAACCACCTATGGTACTTAGGTCTCTAAGTCACTTACCATCCTAAGATGTCTTCCGCTGGTGAGTTGAGTTCTTCAGAGTCTTCTCATCAATCCAATCCAAACCGAGACTCTCTAGACTCTAACTCAAGTTACAACAAACTTCTTGAGTTTAACTTTGACACAAAATTCGACAAATAAAATACATGAGAAAACTCATGGACCTTTCAGATAGTTTGATATTGAATTATTTTCAGTTGACTAGTCTTACGGTGAAGAATGCTTCATTGATGGGAGATTATTATGTGTAACGATCTCTTCCCAAAGGTAGATCATTATATATAAAATGTTGATCCCATTCACGGTTGATTTATTTAAGGCACTTTTGATAACTCTCGAAAGTTTAATTGTTATTCCCAATAATAAAACTATTATAATGTGGCATTATGTATGTGATCATAAATATTGTTTATAATCATTATTAATATCATATGGTTCATTGGCTAATGTGAATACCTAAGAGGACTTTGATATCTCGAATAGGAAAAAAAATGTTGCATAGTTTTAACAAAAAAACACTGACCAACACTCTATTGACTTAATTAGTAACCATAACGTATAATGGCCTTTGTGGTGTGCCAAAGCACATCATGAGAATGTCTGACTTCTTTACAAGTCATCTCGAGAATCTAGATATTGAGCCTAATGAATATTTTCTGATCCACTTCATTATGAATTTTCTTCCACTGCAAGTTCAATGGCTGAGTATTTTCTTTGTGACGAATTTCTTTAATTTTGCTTTTAAATTAATAAATGTGTGATGAGACTAATAAGTAGAATCATTGCATAGAAGAATTGAGTGATCATCAAACAGGGGTTCGGGTTGGGGTTATTTTAATAGGGCAGCAACAACAACAACCATTAATGGCGTTACTGGAAGAATTAGGTAATCATCAAAGAGGAGTTGGGGTTGTATCAACAGAGCAGCAACAACAACAACCATTAAGGGTATCATTAATGGCGTTACTGGAAGAGACGATGGATCATAGACAAAGTAAGATGATTTTGATGGATGAGGAAGAAGAAGAAGGAGAAGATCAAGATGGGCGATGGTGACGATAGTGGCGGCAGTGAAGACCTCTTATATATATATATATCTAGAAGATCCAAACCATATCTAGTTTTTTCTCTAATCTTATATGTGGTTTTGATGCTAGTACTTGTGACGGTGGTGGAGTTGGTGAGGCGGTCGTGATTGTGGAGCCAGTGAGGCGGTGGTTGTAATGGTAGTGGTGACGGTGATAATGGTGGGATGTATTTAGTTAGGGATGGTGGGGTGTATTTTGTGAGGAATTTTTAGTTGGGGGTGATGAGGTAAAAGAAAATGTGAAAAATAACTAAAGAAATGTTTGAACTAAAAAAAAAAAAGAAAAAATAATTAATTTTTGTCAGTGATGTAACGTGCTTCTCTTTGTCACTGTCGTTGTCAGTTGACAGGTTAAAGGATAAAGAGCAAAGTTGGAAAAAGAAAAAACAAAACGGAACATAAATGAAAAAGTAGTTCTTAGGGTCTAAACTCGGAACTAGACAACATTAGGGCTTAAAAATTAAAACCGGTCAAAAGTTTGGGTCTAAACGCAAATTACACATTTCTTTTATAATCTTTTTTTTGCCGATTTTATTAGTTAAATAGTAAATCGCAACTTATTAAGAGGATACTGCACCACTACTTTTATGAGGCCACATAGAGAAGATCTAATGGTTGATTTTTTATTAGGATGTTCTTCTCACCATGTTGATTATCATATCCATAAATCAACATATTCAAAACTTCTAACCCAATCAAAAGCTTATTCAACATTTAAAAAATGCTTAAATTTTACCAATATTTTTAGAATCTAACTTGAGGGGCTAGTTTATAAACCGGGTGATCTGTCCGGTGAGATGTGCTCTAGGGACTATTTTCAGACCACAAGCCTAAGCATAATCGATCTTTTTTTATCAGTGGATTTGTATGTAAGAGAACTTGAATCATTAGTACCATCCCCCAACAATTTTCACTCCAACCAAGTGACACATACATAAGCCTAAGCGTAATCGCAATGATCATTGACAAGAATGATTGGGGAGCTCCACCTTTCGTTTCAAAATGATATGGCTAGCTGATGAAAAATTACTAGAAGTCATATCTTCACGCTTCAACTGCTGTGGTGCTCCGATTCAATCTCCCCTCCCCTGTACTATGCCGATCTATGTGCAAGCTTCTACTTGCTAGGGTTTACAAACCTGACTCAAAATCGTATTTCCCAGTAAAAATCATCTTACATCCAAGCAAAAAAGTCATCTTAATTTCAACTCCATATAGGCCAGTACATCCAAGCCTGTCTTGGAGCCATATCACCCCTAGCATGACTGTTCCTTCTTTTCTCTTTAAATAGTGCTTGGGACACAAAGGACCCACCCACATGGAAACGATGAGGCTGATTTATCTTGTAATGGTTCCCTCACCATGAAAATCATATATGTTCACACTTCACAGAAAGTAGATAAGTTCTAACCAGTAACCCCCTCAAAACGGCCCATAAAAATCAGCAAATCAACATTTCATGGGCTAATTAAAATTGATAATCTCTCTTCACGTGGGCCCTGCAAAAAAGTATTGGGCCCTCCAAAAAAAGTATAGGGAACAATACTATTGCATTTTACAATGGTAATTAAAGCTTGTGTAGGAGAACTATACTTAATGAGAGTGGATTTGATGCCATCCCTATATTGCCTGGCTTGTAGAACCCACATATAGATGAATCAAAGGACTAACTTTTTGTGAAGAAATTTTTTTCACTATGTCCATCATTATCACAAAAAATCAACTAATTCTAAGATTTGTAACCCTATCATCTATTGATGTATATTAATTGTAAAAATGAATAATTCAATTACCGTTAATTTTAAAAAAAAACTGAATGACTGAATTGCCAGCTTTAGAATGAACTGATTTTTTATAAGAATATTCTCCTCACCATGTAGATCATCCTTACAAAATAATCAGTCATTGGTTCATATGTATGTGGACTTCAGAAGCTATGGTAACCTAAAAATATCACAGTAATGGCAATATAGTGAGGGCAACGGAACCGCGCCCATCTTAATATTATAATGAGGCCGCGCATAGGAGCCGTGTATGAAGTTGTGACTTTTTGTCACGTTTTTTTTTATCTTTTTTAAAAATACCTTATACACTTGATTTACACTTACCGATTGGGTCACATAGAGTGGATCCAAAGACTGAGTTTTTTTAACGATGATCTCCTCAACGTGTAAATCACATCAGCCTATATATAATCACCAGTGGACCCTCCTAATACCTATTTTATTCTTACACGTATTTGTGCGTCCATGTACAGATAATCCAAAGTTTTTTGTGACGATGATCTATCCATCGTCTAAATGAACATTAGTCCACATATCGTTCCCAAGTGATCCACCTAATACCCAAAATAATAAGCCGAATAATTTACCAACTCACAAGGAACAAAAATGAGTTTGTCACGTGTGTAATCCGTTTAGACATCCCAACTGCAATCTTATTTCTTAAATAATATCACGACGCAAAATTTATCAACTCACTACGCGCGACAGTAGAAACTCATTGTTAAGAGAAAGCCAACCCACATGCGTTGAGTTGAAAGAAAGCCAACCCACACCAACCCACATGCGTTGAGTTGAAAGAAAGCCAACCCACACGCGCAGCACTAAATAACCATTCCTCTGTAATTCACTTTATGAAATAACTTAATTAAATATCACAAAAACATAACATATATATACCCAAATAAAACAAAAAAAGAATAAGCACACATACAAACAAACGGATGAGAACCACAGATTAAATTAATTAAACCAAAAACTAATACTTAAAATAGATAAACACTACTTGCAAAAGAACCCCCCAATATATTCATCCACAAACTAATGAGCACATGAGGGGCACTGCACAACTTCTAGTTGATGAGCAGGTTGTTGCTTCTGTTGTTGTTGTAATATTTGTGGGTGGTTTTGATTCTTCAAGCAGCTAATCTGTGAACAAGATCGAACTACTTGCGGTTCTCCGACGAGTGGAATGACAGGGAGGTTGTCGCAGTTGCAGATCTCAACCATGAAACCATCAGGGTCGTGGAAGAACAATTGATCCACATATATCCCTCCTTCTTCTACCCTCCTCTGCACATACTCTATTCCCATCTCTTTCAATTTCGTCTCCACTGCCACCATACTCTCACACTGCATGCAGCAGAATGCAATTTATCCATATATTACTTTTACATGTTACATCACATTAATAGTAAGTCTAGGTCTGATAAAATAACATTAATAAGTCTAGGTAATTTATATAACAAAGGAGGACGGGTATAAAGTTTGATGACTAGGACAAAGAGGGTGGTCAACATAACCCCGTCCTCCTTTGCAACCTTTACAAAGGTGTGGATCAACATAACCCACACCTTAAATGACCAAAATAACCGGATGTGTACTGTGGACATAATAAATGACCAAAATAACCTTATGTTCTTTTACGAAATATCGAACGTGTCTCGTGGTTATAGTTATTTATTTACACTTGACGATTGAGTCGCGCAGAATGGATCCAAGGGCGCGTGTGTGGGTACACGCGAAGCGCGCACCGAAAAAACGTGTAGCACGTTTAGACATTCAATCCACGCGCGCGAAGTGCGTATGGAAAGAATTAACGATTAATTTCCACAAACTAAATGACTGGAATATCTTTTTTTTAAGGAGCAATTGAGCCGTGCCGTAGATATTGCTAGTTTAGATATAAAAGAAGATTTTTTTTTATATTACAACGAGAATACATTGGCTTTTGAGGCCACATAGAGATGAATATTCTTTCCATATTGATCATCCTCCAAATTCTAATACTTGGAACCCTGAAATCAACATTAAAATAAAGAACACCGTTAATTTTTTGTGAACACCGTTAATTTTCTGTAATTTCCAATTACTGGATAATGGGATTACAAGTTTAAGAATGAACTCCTGATTCATTCCTAACTTAAACTGAGCCCCTGATTCATCTCTGGGTGGACCGTCTGATTCATCTCTAAGTAGGCCCCATGAGAATGTATTCTCAACGTAATACTAACGAATGTACTCTTATCCCCACGAGAATGTATTCTCAACGTAATACTAACGAATGTACTCTTATCTCCGGTCTTATGTCTTATGAGTCAAAATTAAGATGATCCAAGAGTTAATTTTTAGACTAAAAATTAACCTATTCTAAGCTTTCTAACCGATTAAAAGTTGATTTCTTTTTATTGAAAATCAAAGCAAATCAAGGTGATTCTAACTTCTCCTAAAACTTATAAATAAATTGGAAGTACCGACAAGGTAGGGTATAGTTGAAGGGCTAGTAGAAATTTTAAAATAAACTATTTTTTTTGGGAAAGAACTAGCTCGTAGATCATCCCAACGTGTGATCCACAAAAGAACTATGTGAAATATCCTTCCTAACATAATTTAGATTATTTAGTTATATTCTTTTTGCAGTTGAAATTAAAAAAAAAAAAAAANTTATAAATACACTGAACAAAATTTTGAAAAAACTGGTAAGCCAAAAAATCATTCAACGATAATAATCCAATGTGTTCCTCTCCCAGACCTTCTCAGAGAAGGAGAAAGAGAGAGAGTTGCAAACCTGTTCTGCTGGTATCAATTGCAACATTACATTGATCTAGGGCATCGATAAACATAAAATGCTAAATCGATTACAAAAAAAAATCCCTAGAAATCGAAACCACTACTTCGATTTTGATGCTTCTGACCACAAAAACCCTAAATCGAAACTAAAAAGAAAGCAGATAGGAAGAAGAACGAGAGAGAGAGAGAGAGAGATACAAGAGATTAAAGTACGTTTACATTGTCGATTTCTTAAGCCATCAGGTCTCTGTCTAAAACGAGGGAGAAGTTGCGGATCTGTTGATCGAGATGGTTGCAGATCTAAAATAAGAGAGAGCGATGATAAAGAAAAACAAGGGAGAATGATATGATGAGCTCCCTCTGAGACTCTGAAATTAGATAGACAAGTAGAAAGCGCGAAAGTGAAAAACAGGTTTCATGGAACCCTAGACTGAGAAGGAGAGGAAAAAAGAGAAGGA
>MVGT01001046.1:278485-290105 GCA_002174775.1 Macleaya cordata | reverse complement strand
TTAATTTTTAGACTAAAAATTAACCTATTCTAAGCTTTCTAACCGATTAAAAGTTGATTTCTTTTTATTGAAAATCAAAGCAAATCAAGGTGATTCTAACTTCTCCTAAAACTTATAAATAAATTGGAAGTACCGACAAGGTAGGGTATAGTTGAAGGGCTAGTAGAAATTTTAAAATAAACTATTTTTTTTGGGAAAGAACTAGCTCGTAGATCATCCCAACGTGTGATCCACAAAAGAACTATGTGAAATATCCTTCCTAACATAATTTAGATTATTTAGTTATATTCTTTTTGCAGTTGAAATTAAAAAAAAAAAAAAAATTGGTCTTGTGCTACATTATCCGTAATTAAAATGCTAATTTACCTGGAAAGAAATGTGATTATCTTGTGGATTAATCTCCCTCTTCTCCGCTAATTTTTCTGTGCCTTCAGATTGCAAGAGATGTATTCCAATACCGTAATTGAAAAGCCTAGATAAATAATTAAAAAACAGAAATTAACCTATTTAATCAATTGTTAATAATCAACGAATAAAAAAATTAAGATTTTGATGGATTTTTGATATGGGTATTTCTTAAATTTACCATGCACCATCAAAATCAAAAGATCCAGGTCTCCTTATTGGAAAAAACCCTAGAACATTTTGATAGAAATCAAGTGATTTTTGTACTGATCTACACACAAGTGAGATGTGATTCAATGATGTTAGATGAAGTGGGCCTCCCATGCTGCTGTTGTTGCTGTTGTTGTTCAACATCTTCCCAACTGTTTGAAAAAAAAAAAAAAATTGAAAATCAAAACGCTTTAAGAGAACAATAACAATATATAACTGATCATAAAAAATGGAGATAACCCAGAAGCCAAATTAAAACTCACCTTATTTCAATAATGTTTTAGAGAGAGAAAGTGAGCTAAAAACAATACAAAAAGAGTTAAGAGTTATTGCAGTGCTTTGCCCATCAAAAAAAAATTGCAGAGCTTTGAGCCTTTTTACAAGTTCCTGCTTAAGGGTTGATGGAGGTGGCCTGATTTTATAGTTAATTTGAAGTACTAACCATGCATGACACGTGTCCTACCTGATCCACGTTGCGAACTCATGATGTAGGTATCAGGTGACACGTTGCTGACTAGGATTATGATACACAGACCACCACATTGAACGTGGGCCACGTTAGGGTTACAATTTCTTCATTGTTATTTTAGTGAGAAATCAAGCTTAATAACTTCATTAATTGTGCCAGCTCCTAAATTAAATACTGATTATGGGTATTATTAGTAGCTTATAAAATTAGGGCTAACACGATCAGGACATATAAACCCACATGGCACACATCTTTTTGGTCCCACCGACTACCATAATTTTTCTTTTTTCTTATTTTGGGGTTTAATGTCATAAGAGCTTGATTTTTGAAACCTGTTTTTTTTTTTTTTCGTTGACCTAATATAGGATCTTTAGTTAATATGATTCTCATATTTTTTTTTTTGCACTAGAGAGTTCCACAATAATGGAGTTGCAAAGTGTAGGTGTTTTTTAATTAATTTTTGTTTTTGTCCAACTTTACATGAGAATCTTTACACAAATTTTATAAGTTAGTCATCATGCATTTGATTGTTTTTGTAATGTACAATTTAATTCTTAGGAAATGTTTGTAGCTATAGCTAGACTGAATCGCACAAAAAATACATTAGTTTTATATCTTTGATCTACTACTTTGTCATATATGTGTAGTTGACAGCACATTCATATATTTTGCATGTTGTACTTTTAGTATGGATGAATAATTGAAAGTGGTCATGTTTTTAGGGAAACAAATAGGGCTGCTGACCTCTAGCTAGTTCTCATGTGGTTATCGGTTATCACTTGTATTTCATTTGGTGAAGTTTTTTTTTTTGTAGAAAGTAAATGAAAAATATAGTAACAACTAAGATAGAGAAAGGAAAATGATATTGGGACTGTTAAATTTCAGAATGAGAGAAATCTGAAATATAAAATACGTAGAAATAAAAAAAAATAGACACGAGGGATTTAACGTAGTTTGGGTTGATCTTTGACGTACACTCACGATAGAAAAAGTCTACGGACTACATATTATTGATCACTGATCATTTTGAGATACTGAAAAACTAGATAATAATACAATATTTCCTAAATATACATCAGTATTTTTTAGATCTTGTAGTATCTTCTAGGTCTTGGAATCTTCTCCTGATCTTCAGAAACTTTTTCTGATCTTGATCTTCCTCTCCATCAAATTTGAGATTTAGCAACGGTTTCAAACACCCTCAAAATATTTCCTAAATATATAAGTAGTAAAGTTATTTATTATTGTGTTGCCAAACACCCTCTTAGTATACTTAGATAAGCAGTCCGCCATAGTATTAGCTTTTCTAGTCACATATTTACATTCCCCGTGAGTGAAGATTTTTTTTTTTTTTTTTTGATAAAACCAGTGAGAGAAGTTAAATATGATATATTTACAGTATTAAGATTAAATATGATATATTTACAGTCATGTATATATTTACACTCATGTATAATATTAAGATTCTTTTCGCTTAGGGGTGCCATGATTGGAGTTTATAGCTTTGACAATTACATTGTAATGGTGCAAGGTATCAATGTTTGCAACCTTTTGGTTCTGTCCCTTTTACCCCTGCTCAATTTCAATAAAAAATAGTGATGAAATTTGTAATATAAAAATCAGATTTTTCCTCATGATCTTTAAAAAAAAAACAAGTATCTAAACGCTTTTGAATTGGACAAAAGTCTCCCACAATTACAATTAAATAAATTTAATACCCACAGTAAACAACACTTACAGGTTTCTGACCCAATACCTCCCACATATATAAGAGAATTTCATTTTGCGAGCAACACCATTTCATGAAGTTGGAGTTCAAGAGTACTAGATTTAAAATGGGTTGATTTCTAGATATATATGGAGATTTATATGATTAGAACATATTTACTAAAAATCAACAATTAGATCGTCTTTATCTCGACCTCATAAAAAAAGAGCTTTTATGGGATCGAATGGTACTCTAAGACCTTGAGAATTTCACTTGGCGAGTCAGACCTGTGAATAGAAAATTAGTGTACTAGGGTTACTAGATTTAGAATTAATAATAAGGAAATGTCTATTCTTTCTCGGTGTTCAATTAGAAGGGTTGGGTGTTGACCGCTATTAGACAAGAATTATATCTCTCGTCAAGGCTGGAGTCAGGATTTGAGCTTTGGGGTGGTGGCCACCCTAGTTCTGTATGGACTCCCATTTTGGATTATCTTTATGAGAGTTGTTATTGCCACTTCCACTTTTGATTAGTGGCAGACTAGGTAGTCTTTCTTTTAGTTTTTTATAAATCCACCTAAAACTCATTAGATGGTGACCTTCCTGTTTCTTAATTAAAACCCTTTCACTACTACTACTTCCACCACTAACCAACGACCACTGCCATCATCACTTCTACCAACAATATGAAATTGCATTTTAAAACCACATTAATAGAAATTGTTTAGCTCGCATTTTCCAAATGAAGAAACAAGCTCATGAAGAAACTAAACTAAAACACTGAGATTACATGAGAGAGAGGAAGAGAGAGAAGATGTATTTTTCAAATGAAGAAACAAGCTCATGAAGAAACTAAATTAAAACACTGAGATTACATTAGAGAGAGGAAGAGGGAGAAGATGAATTTTATTCTTACCGTGCATACGATGAAAGGACTAGTAGATGATAAAAAAGGAATGGAGATGAAGATGAAGGAAAAGGCCAAGATGATAGGGAATTATGAATGAGCCATTGATTATTTATTTATAATATTAGAATCCTGATCTAAATATGTAACACCCCGACCCCGCCAATGGTCCGACCCACTTTCGAGTCGAAACCACGACTCAGGCCTCAAAGCGTTACTTGAGGGTGAAAAGGGATTACCAAAGCCTAGTTGAGTACTTTGTAAAACCTCTAATTCTCTAGGTTAAGTCACTATTAATCACTCTAATTGAATTTAAATACTTAAGGTCATCAATACTAATGGTTAAGGATTAAACGACTTGGAAATATTGATGTCAGAGTTATTGCATCAGTGGAAAAATTCAGGCCTTATCTCCCTAACCACAATTCGGAGCCCAATGGGATCAAGTTCACTAGAAACTAGACTTCCAGATCTAAAACTTCTATTTTTTGACCAAAAACTAATTCTCTACGGTTTTACACAGAAATCGTACTCAACGCAGACCAGTGCAAACGTTTTGGAAATTCCAGCAACTTTGATCCTACTTAGGGTAGTCTAAAGGTCAACCTCTTAGGTTCAGTTTATGATGGGTCTTTCTATGGTTCAACTTCATAGTATGATGATCAATATTGCTAAAACATCCATTTAAAATATGCATTATAATAGAAAACATGAAAACATTCGTAGGTATCAAACTATCATGCTTTTAACTTTATTTAAACCAAATCAAACTAATCATAAGTATGCGTCACTGTATATAATATTTAACTACTCATTGTCAATTAAAATTAAAGCTAATCAAGCAAGAAAACAAATCAAAATCCCTTATTCCCAGTGATCTAGTAACTATCATTTTCTTTCTTAGTTTTTCGGAATTGTACGTACTTTTAAGTAGCTTTTCTTTCGGCACTTCGGGTTCTACTTCGTGTAACTCTTCTTGTACCTATAGAGGAGTAAAACTGTAGGGTGAGCAAAGCTCAGTAGGTACAACCAAAACATAGGTTAATATCCTGACACTTTTTTCGAAAAATCCTGAAGCCCCTTTTTTGCCACAAAAAACTCATCCAAACAATGCCTCTTTAAAAACCATCTTTGGAAACCTCTCAAATTCACTCTTCCTTTTTCAAAACCTATATACCATCTAAGTTTGAATTCTCTTAAATACACTTTTAAAAAATACTTTTGAAAACGATTTTGGTGTCAGTCATCGATAACAGGTTTATATTTTAAAAATCAACAACTATAAAGTAATAAACAAGATGACAAGACGCAACTATATATATATATGTATGTATATATGTATGTATATATGAATACATGTAATGCATTATTCTATGCATACTCTAGACACACTTTCTCACATTATTATTATTATTTAATGATCCACTTCCTTCGTCAGGTTTTTTCTAGAAACCAACCATCGTCTTCTCTAGATGGATCCGGATATAAACTTCTCTCTTATGGAGAATGCCTCTCAAAGCAGTGCTTCTTAGGCCAAATAACACATCACTTTCACAATACCACAATCACAAATCACAACTGACGAAATTACGTTTTATGAAATAACATTGTGTCAACCTCTCTTATTGAGTACACATCTAACCTCTCTATGGAGCACATCTTATACCTCATTTATGGAGCATAACTCCACCTTAATTGAAAATTATTTTTCTTGATACCACTTGTAAGTATCACTACTCATGGTTACTAAAGCAACTAACCTCATAACCCAGGGTGTATCTTTTAAAACAAAACCTCTCATCTTACCACTTTAACTTGTAATAGCTTTTTAGACCTTTTTCACTCAAGTTTACACAACCCAAAACCAATGTTTTTTATGCAGAAAAAATGTTTTTTTTAAAAAATAACATATTTTTATAAAAACAAGTTTGAAAATATGCATCTAAACTAATCGAGAAAACAGGGAATTTTGAAAAATAAGTTTTAAAGATGGTGGTTCTCCCTACCTTTTTCGCTTAATTTCCATACGGCTTTGACTCGATCTTCCTTTGACTCTAGAACTCCAAGCTTTCTTCAAAAACTTGTTGGGTTTGAAGAAGATGAGAAAAGATTGAGAGAGAGAGAGAGAGAGGGAGAGAGAAAGAAAGAGAGAGAGAGAGATCGGCTAGGGGTTTGGGGCTTGGGGGTTTTTCTTATTCTTCTTCTTTTTTTTTCTGGTTGAAAGGGGCTGGTGTGAGAGAGAGGAAGTGTTCGACCAGCAACCTTTTATAGGGTTCGGCCTCCCCAATCCCACCCTTAATAGTTTTCTAAAACCTATCCTAATCCTATCTCTAATCCTTCTGTATCTCAAACTATCTAATTATTCTTTTATTTATCTTTTGTTTTAAACTAATTTAATTCTAATATGTGTGGGCCGATTTTTACATGAGAGGGTAATTTTTTAATTTTTTTAGATGGCTAGGATTAAATTCCTAGTCCATCTAACGGTTCACAATAAATACCACTTTTAGATAATTAAGTAAACCTAAGTGTTTTACGTTTTGGAAACTATTTATATGGCTAGGATTTAGTAACTTTTGGATAAGTTTAATCTAATGGCTTATATTAATTCCTTATTTCTCAAGGTTTAGTATTTATCGTTATCTAAATATGCTAGCAATTATCTTTAAATTAGTAATTATCCAATATTTAGAAAATTACTAAAATTTAGGTGTTTATCTAAATTAGGAAGTTTTACAGTTTTAGGAAACTTAATTCCTCTAAAGTAGGTGGCGCACAAGGGCAGCCCTTGTGTCCACATTTTTGCCAAGTGGGTCCCATCACTTGGTCATCCCTTATCCTAACTTTACTAATTACACCCACTACCACTTCTCATTTCATTTCCACTTTCATTTCATTTTTATTTTTCATTTCATTTCTAATTTTTATTTCATTTCTAATGAGACCCTAATATTTCAAAATGATTCTATCTTAATGGTTTATTCCATTACTTTTCATTTCTAAGTTTTCATCCTAGGGTTTAGAGTGTTCACTAACATTTCTAGCTCTGAAATGTTCATTTCTAAGTTCATTTCATTTCTAGGTGACTTATGGCATTTCTATGTTTTGAAACTATTAGAAATGATTATTGTTTATGGTTATTCTAAGTTATAAGTTGGTTCCTACATTGAATATAAGTCAATGTAACTCTAGTTTTCATTTCATTTCTCCGATTTTCCAAACCGAAGGTTCATTTTCAAGGTTTTATGGCTCATTTCTACAAGATAATCCCTAATCTCTCTTTCAAAAAGATTTTAAAAATATTTGGTTTTATTTTGAAAAACATTTTGAAAACATTTGAAAATATTTTATGCAAGACTTATGCAAAACTCATTTTGCAAAATATTTCTAGACTCATTTCCCTCTTATATACTGTCTATGTATATAACTCATGCATTGTGGATGGTTTTTGGCAAAAAGCTTATTTTTTCGATACTCTTTAGGTTTCTCTCCTTAGGTTTACACCTTTCTAACACTTGTTGGACCTATTTTGGGTCCATGGGCCTTAAGCCCATTCTTAAGTCTATGTGGAAAAACTAGGGTTATTACAAAATATTTCTTCTAAAACATGCAAAATGAGGAAAGAGAAAGAAAGGAAAATAGATGATTTTGTGGTGGAAGTGATGATAGTGGTGGTCAGCGGTGGAAGTGGTAGTAGTAGAAGGGTTTAAGTAAGAAAGAAGAAGTCCCCACCTAATAAGTTTTAGGTGGATTTATGAAGAAAAAAAAAATCTACCTAGGCTATAACTGATCAAAAGTGGGTGTAGAAATAATAACTAGAGGAGACGATACTGGATTTGAGTTTATTCATGATATCCAAACCATCGGATCAGTCAATGATTCATTGTTGATCATTGGTTCAGTGATAGGACTATATTATGTGGTTCCAATCATATCGAGCCCATAAGAACTATTGACACTCTCAGGCCGTCGATCAAGCAGCTTGCCAGTCCAAAAAACATTTGTCATCTCCTATATTTGTCAGCTAGTGGGACCCTCGTCGAGGCATGATGAGTATTTGCACATGGCAGAACGTCAAGTCATCAGATAGGAAGTATATGTTTAATATTAGTTTATTATTATTTTAAAAATATAATTTTATTTTTTCAAGGATACTATTATTTCTATTTTGAGTAGGATTTCTATTTAATTAGGAGTTTTTTTTTTTTATAATTATGTTTCTTATTTTTAGTAGGATTATGATTTCTCTAAACAATTACTGTAGCTATTATAAATAACCTAATTTAGTGATTAATTGAATAACCTGAGAGAAGAATTATTTGATTACTAGTTACTGCTTGCTTGTGCTGGTCTCTGGATAGGAACTAAATTTATCATTCGACTTTTAATCCTAAAATTTAATTTCCTTTCCAATGAATATGTAAATTGCCTTACAAGGCTAAATTTTTTTTTTTTTTGGGGCCGCCTATAGTGGATGATCGACTAGTTTATTTCCAATAGCTTTTCAGGGTATATACATAGAATGAAAGGCATGAAACCTCATTTAAACGGATTGTTTCTGCGAGCATGTCTATTGACAGTTCATGATTTTTGGCATACAAGTATAGAATTATATATGGATTTGTTAGAATACGTCGGCGCACATGTATGAGATTCGGGTCCTACCTCCATAAACCAAGCTGGTTTATGGGAGGAGTATATTTCTTATTAGATAGGAAACTTGTTGGACAAGTTACTTGAGGGAGAGAGAGCCTATATATACATGTAGTATGTAACCCTAAATATAATCAATGAATAAAAAGATCAGTTCTTCTTCTTTCTATTTTGTATCTCTCTTGTTTATGCTTGTATGATTCTAAGTTGTGGCTCAACACATTATCAGCACGCTTTGCTCAAGTTCGTTGAGGTATTCCTAACTCTCTCTATTTAATATTGAAATCGTACATGCGATAATAGTGATTATGCATATTAGGGTTTATAATTTGAATCGACTTTGGTTGTGGATCTCGTAACGTTGGTAAGAACGAACAAACCATTGATCCACTTGGTCTGATGTGATACGGTTATCCTAGTTGCTAATTCTTCAAGTTTTCTTCATATATCGGGTTTTGCCCTTAATCCAAGAATGAGTGGATCATATTTGTAGATTAAACTCTTTCCTAGTAATCAAATATCGAAATTCTTATAAAGAACTTCATTCATAAGTATCATAATGTAAAGCAACTGCCAGTGGCGGACCTACATTCACCACCCTCTCTTTCCAAAGCTACATTGATATACATACAACTTTGACCACTCTGAGAAAAAAATTTGTATTCTCACACATTGCAGTACTACTATTGTATTTCTCTTTTATTTAATTTCTCATTCTCTCCTCATTTGTTGCTTTTATTTTTCTATCACTCTTTGGATTTCACTTAAATAAATAACAACCCCTCTTTATATACATTCCAGAATGTCAAGGATTCCCTTGAATTTTCAAGGAGTGCATTTAACCTTAAGAAAAATACATTGACACAATAAAATAAAAGATGGTAATATAAGATCAATCCTGAAAACCCCAAATACCCTAAAAAAATCTTAAAACTCCAAAAGTCCCATCCCTAAAAAGTCTTAAAATCCTTAAAAATCCCAAAAACCGGTAAATAATAATAATAAAATTTTAAAAACTCTAAAAACATTAAAAGTCATAAATCCTAAACCCTAAAAAAAACTTATGAACACTAAAATCTTAGCTCATTTCAAAATGTACTCCTATCGGTGAAGAGATTAGCTAAAACATTAGTTAATGGATAATTTTCATGTAGGCCAAAAAGTGTAAACATGATGTATGAAAGTAGAACATGTAATGATAATTAAGTAGCATGGGTACAGTTAGATATAAGAATTTGATAATAATGGAGATAAGTTTAAATAATGGAAAATGTAAAAAAAGTCCCTAAAAAAAAAGTCATTGTGATTTTAATCCCTTTTTATAAATTTAGTCCTTAGTTTTGGACATAAAAGTCATAAAAGTAGGGACTAAATTTATAAAACAAGGACTAAAATTACAATGACTTTTTTTTCGGTAAATGTTGACCGACTCGCTAAATTAACTCGGTAAATGTTTGACTCGCTCACCTTAATGAAAATTCCTGGATCCGCCACTGGCAACTGCAGTATAAGAGTTTTAATTAAAATCCGAACTAAGTCGAGTTCCAGCTATTACAGTTTCTAGATCTGGGATAAGCAATCCAAGGATCATTACAGAGTCCAGAACAAAGATAAGTGAGATCTTTGTTGCAAAAGTAATTGTGTTAATGATCCTAAATCCTAGCACTATTCAAAAAGGAGAACGAAAACACAAAAATTTAGATTGCCGGCGGCATCCGCACAACCCACGGCCAGCGGATCTGACTCAGGAAGGTCTGTCGCCTCTCGCCGGTGGTCCTTCTCCAGGGTGGCCGTTCCTAGTCTCTGCTTAGAACCCCTTAAAAAAAACCTAGCAAAACCCTAGAGAACTAGGGTTTACTGGTTCGTTTTTTTAGAGAAGACGATGAGTCAACTCTGAGTTGACTCACCGATCTAGCCTGCTCAACCCGGTTCAAAGGTACTGAGTCAACCCGGTTCAAACCGGCCCTGACCCAACCCGGCCCTCACCCAACCCAGCCCTGGAAAATTCAGTAGGGGTGTCAACGGGTCGGTTCCGGATCGGAACCTAAAGGTTCCAGATCCGGTCCCGTTAATATGAAGCGGTTTCGGATCCTTTCGCTTCCGGTTCCGGAACCTCAATTGGTGGTTCCGGATCCGGTACCGCTAGGATCCGCGGGTACCTGATACCCGTTTTAAGTTATTATTTTTTTATTTTTTTCACACAAAACCTATTTGTATTTTGTATTTTCGTATTNTTAAAACACTGAGATTACATGAGAGAGAGGAAGAGGGAGAAGATGAATTTTATTCTTACCGTGCATACGATGAAAGGAATAGTAGATGATAAAAAAGGAATGGAAATGAAGATGAAACCGTCGCAAAGACCAATTGGAACAGTTTAAAACCGTTCTTAAAAGTGGCATCGCAAATCTTTAGTCACGGTTTTTTAGCGTCCCTAAGCTGTTCACAATTAGAACGGTTTAAAACCGTCGCTAAATCTTCTACTTAGCGACGTTTTAAAACCGTTGCAATGTACCAACAATAAAAATTTAACATCACTGCAGAAATAGACACCTGTACAAAGCCAAGAAAAATAACCTAAACATAAAATAGCAAATTTAAAGTAATTAACATGCATTTGATTGGAAACAAATATAACTAGCATAATAACTACCATTTTTAGAAACATAAAGCCATAATAACTAACATTGTTAGAAACATATAAACATAAGTAATTAAAATTGTCAAAAACATAAAACATAGTCTAGCTTGCAAATACCTTAAAAAAAATTAGGTACAACTTTGAAACCATAATATCACTAAAATAAGGTCTACAAAAACTTAATAAAAGCTTTTGGCCAAGTTGTATGTCCACCCACACCGACATCCCCGAGAGTTTCAGCAAAGCTAGTACTAATGGACAATGGAGTATTTGGCTGGTTGATCGCATCCAAGATAACTCGGCAGTCTTCATCGCTTAGAGGAATCCCATGCACTGTTTGCCCTTCCATCTCAATCACTCTACCTGTAGCAACAATATTTCGACGCCAATCAATTAAGTTGCACTTCCTTTCTCTCCTTGTTGATTCCCTACCGAGTTGTTGTGTAGCTGGGGTAGATTGTGTCTGAATAATATTGGTTTGATTGTTCAAGATTGTTTGACACATTGCCTTGAAAGCAGAAGCAAATATAAGACACAATGCAGAAGTTATAGAATAAAAACTATGCATAAGTAACAATAACATGAGGCAAATAAATAATTCAGCAAATAACCAACATTAAGTATAAAA
>MVGT01001046.1:261697-276897 GCA_002174775.1 Macleaya cordata | reverse complement strand
AAAAAAATTAAAAAATTGTTATATAATAGTAAATTAAACTATAAAATTATAGAATTTATACGGAACCGGGTACCCGCGGGTATCCGTTGGGTGGATCCGAAATGGATCCGAAAAATTTCGGATCCAAAACGGGTAGATCCGAAATGGATCCGAAATTTATCGGATCCACAAAGTGAGGTCCCAGAACTGCAAAAAACGGTTCCGATACCGGTTCGGTTCCGGGTTTTTGGCTGCCAATTGACAACCCTAAAATTCAGGGACCTATCTGTAATTTTGGGATCAACCTATAATTTTCAAAAAATTTAGGGACCTATATGTAATTATTGGAAAATACACGAACCTATTTGTAATTTTTGGAAAAATTCAGGGACCTATCTATATTTTTAGAAAATTCAAAGACATATCTGTAACTTTGGAAAGATCAAGGATTTGTTTGCCATTTTTTTGACAATTTCGGACCATATTTGTCAATTTTACAAATCTGTAGTCCTAAAAATACATTTTGTAACAATTTGGGAAATTGGCTAAAAGAGATTTTTTTTTAGGATTTTGACCGCTTTGAGCTGGGTCAACTCTGTCCTTAAGAACAAAAGGCCTTATACCTCCTACGTTTGGCGCATTTTTTTTAATTCAAAGGAAGTTTGAAAGTTTTTTTTATGTGTACTTTGTTTGAGAAATATTTAATGTATTTTTTTTCTACTTATTAAATAATCAAATCTCTTAAAAATTAGTTGTTACTTGATCCCCTAATTTTTATAATATATTAAAATATGAAATATTGTAGCAATTTGAGAAATTGGCTACATATTCATTAAGACCTTGTAAAAATCTAGGATTTTACCCTGATAGTAAGGAAAATACGTGATTATGACCAAGAATACACGACACCCCTTTTGCTTTTGCTAAAAATCAGGGGGATGAGTTTAGATACGGTGAATTATCTAAAGCATCTTTCCTTACTCTTACATGGTTATAATAACATGCATATGATGTATTTTTATTATTTTTTCACATATATGGTATATAGGGGTGAAAGTTGGACGGGTTGAGCCCGACCAACCCGTGACCAACCCGACATTGGGTTGGGTTCGGTCATGATTTGTTGGTCATGGGTTCAATCACGGTCAGAGATTCTAAAAACCCAAAAATTTTCGGTCGGGTTCGGTCAAAGGGCTTGGTCAGCCCAACCCAACCCGAGCCCGACCCCTTCTATATATAAGAATTTTTTTTTACTTTATATATGTTATATTTATACCTTATTAGATTGTATTAGGTGATTCTGTGGGCAACAAATTAGGAACACTTTGTCATTCAAATCTGTAAATTATAAGTTACCTTTATTTTTTAATTCACTTTGGTAATCTTTCTCACTTTCTAAATTACTTATTAATCTTCTAGTTTATAAATTTCTTTCTTCACAAAGTAAATTAAAACTACAGCCACAATCGAAATATTGTCGCAGCACCATCGCTAATCCACCATTGTTGACTGCATAGGAGCTACTACAGTAGAGGTAAGTAACTAAGCGTGCACAAACACTCTTTCTATTGTTTAATATTTAAATATGAGAAACCATTTGGTTTATTTGAACTCAAAATCAAAAGGGTTAGTCCGATTTTTTATTTTTGTCTTGTTCAAAATCCCTTTTCCCAATTTAAAAGTAAGGGTTTTCAGTGAGACATTAATTTTTTGTTGTTTTTCTGTTTTTTTTTAATTTTTAATTATTTTTTATTAAAAAATACTTTGTTAAGGGCTCTGTGAAACAATAACTTTGTAGCTAGCTAAATCTAAATTAGTAGCTTGTTATAATGTCGAATATTCTTTGATGATTAATGGTTTATTTTTTCTTGGTGGGTTTGCAGTTATGTTTTTAGTCATCTTCATTAAAAGAAAAATAATAGAGGATTTGCAGTTACACTATTACTTAAATTTATTTTTGTTTAGTATATATTGTTAAGAATCGACTTATATTTTAGTTTTTAAGATATCTCATAATCTGTATTATCATTTGCTTATTGTGTAATTCTTTTAATTTAGAGATATAGTAGATGATGTGTGTTACAGGGGGATTTTCAATATTCTTATTCATATGATGTCTTTAAATTTTATTGATTTTAAAATTAGTGGAAGAAATGGGTGAGAAGAATAGTAATGCTCAAGTTGAAGTACTGGAAAAGTCTATTGTGACTGAACAAGTGACTGAACAAGGGGTGGAGACTTTTAATTTTCGAAATTAAATAAATTGACTATTTTTTTTATTTAATGATTTGGTTTGAATAATTTACGAATTTGAGTAGTATGGCTAATTCAGTTAGTAGTCCAGACTTCATTGGCCTTAATTAATTATGTTGGATATTTTATTTTTTTAATGATGATCTAGTACATTTATTTTTGGAAGTTAATTGAATTAAAGAATTGTGTCTTAGCATACTTGGTTATTTTTCACTTATTAAGTAGTTTTTTATTTTAGCCTTTGTTGTGTCATACATTTAAATGTAAAAAAGAAATTCAACCCAAAATAGCCCGAAGTAACCCGATCAACCCGATTTAGCCCGCTTGGGTTGGGTTGGGTTGAGAAATTCTTTGCCCGAAGTTGGGTTAGGTTGGGTTGGGTTGAGGTTTCTGAACCTTGGGTTGGGCTTGGTCAGCACATCAACCCAACCCAATCCGACCGACTTTCACCCCTAATGGTATATGACTAAAGGTACCATGTACTCGATCATGCTTCTGAATGCAATATATATATATATACCTTGGATTATTTTTCCTAGTAGATAGTTTTTCAATCCTTACCATACAAATATATATATGCATTATATGGTTATAAAAAATGTGTATATGATGTGTTTTTATTATTTTTTTACATATGACACTTGACTAAGATATCATGTACTGCTTCTGAATGCAATATATACCACATATTATTTTGCATATAGTTTTTTCAATCCCTACTATAGAAATATATGTGCATTGCATGATAGAACTCGAAAACTAAAAATATGGATTACCCGCAACATAAACTTTTTAGAGATCACTGTTTCACCTGGTGCATAAATGCAGAGTTGCATCTGGCACCCAGTGCAATGGAGACGATTATTGTTAAGGACAACAATGAGTCATCTGCCAATACAGTTAACACTCTATACTTCCTTAGACATCTTTTGATGGAAGAACTGAAGATAGAGTACCTCACATTTTGTGCCCCACTAACTCGATGAGACAAACTAATGGTGAGATATGGACATAAGATGTCATACTACCTAAAGTTATCTATCAGTGGTTGAATACAGTTCAATAGACCGTCGAATTGTCTCCTAATGACGCTATATGGAGATACGATTACAGAGTTTGATATGCTCGGAAAGATTCTAAGCACAATCAATGCCACAAATATTGTTTTACAAAGACAATATAGAAACCAAGGGTTTCAATCTTAGGCTGACTGATAACTATTCTGCTTGCGGCAGAATATAATGATGAATTCCTAATGAGGAATTATGAGCATAAACCTTCAGGTAGTAAGCTTGCGCCTGAAGCGCTTGCAATCAGTGACAGCTGCAGAACGTGGCTCCAGTAGAAAACGTGGCAGGGGACAGAACATAGGTAGCTTTGGTGGGTGCCAACAAATTGAAAATCAAAATTTCTCAAATAACTAGAAACTTGGCAAAAGGAATAACATGTTTCCTAACCCACAAAGCAAAATGAGGAGAGGGAAAGAAGCAACCAAGTACGGTTGTCAAATGCTTTAGTATAGAAGAACGGGCATTGGTCGAAGACCTGCCATACAAGACTCAACTAGGAGTCTTATCAGTCTAAAAATAAGTTAGAGGCTTATCACGTATTTGTCGATGACCTAACGTGTGTTTCATCAGACTTTTACATGTATACTGATGTTACGAACGATTAGAAATCAACTTAATTAGTTTTTCTTCATTAGTATTAAACTTTCTAGCCAGTTTAGATATTACTTTAATAGTTTGTTTTATTTGAATTATTTGAATGATGCCCATTTAAAACAATTATCATTTCTAATGATTATGAGTTTAGTTACATATTTTGTTTTAAACTGCATAATTATTGATGCTTGATCTGTTAGTTATAGAATTTATGCCCGCATGAATCTATCTGGATATAGTTCCCAAATTGATAATACTATGAAAATAAACAAGTATCATGTGGACAGTGGTACTACAAACTCTATACTTCGAAGAAGATAATTCTTCTCGAATCTGACCAAATATGACGGTAAGGTCACAACCATATCTAGCGCGGCTAATATGGTAGAGGGCATTAGAAATACATGTTTAACTACTCCCAAATGGATTAATACTTTGTATTAAAGAAGCCCTATACTCGAGTAACTCTTAAAGAGATTGCTGAGTTTTACAGATATTCATGACAATAGATATCAATTGTAAATTGTAGCAGAAAATGAGGTCATGTTCATTACATCTACAGTTAATGGTCAGACAGTAGTGTTAGAAATTTTTCAAACCATTCCTCCGGGCAATATTCTACTGCCGTTAGGATCGTCGTAGACATCTAGGCATAGAAATGATGGAGAAGATAATCAACAATGCAATGGGACTATCCTTGCAAGAACAGAAGATCTCATTTTTCAATAAACAGTGCATCGCCTGTACGTAAGGAAAATTAATAACCTAGTCAGACCATAAAAAGGTAGGGTTTGAGACCCCAGCCTTTCTCCATCGCATCTATGGAGATATATATGGACTTATCCATCTACTCAGTGGCCTATCTTGGTACTAAATTGTCTTGATCGACACATCATGTAGATGGTCTAATGTTTGCCTGCTTTCGACTAGGAACATGACTTTTGCACATTTATTAGTGCAGATCATACGATTGTAGACACATTTCCCCGATCACACGATCAAGTCTGTGATACTTGACGGAGCTGGTGAGTTTACCTCTCAGCAATTTGATGATTATTGCATTGCCAATGGGATAAAAGTGGAGCATCCAGTATCCCATATCCATACGCATAATGGTATGGCTGAGAATCTGATCAAGCGATTGCAGATAATTGCTAGGCCATTACTAATGCGTACACAGCTTTCGACCTCTGCTTGGGGGCATACTATCTTGCATGCCGCCGCACTGATCAGGATTCGTCCAACGGCATATCATCAATATTCCCCACTTACGCACATTCGGTTGTGCCGTGCAGGTGCCTATAGCACCATCTTAATGCACAAAGATAGGTCCCCAATGCCATCTGGGCATTTATGTGGGTTATGATTCACCATCTATCATTAGATATTTGGAACCCATGACAGGCAACGTCTTTACTGCAAGATTTGTAGATTGTCACTTTAATGAGACACAATTTCTAGTATTAGGGGGAGAAAAGACAATAGAATGCCATGAAATCTCCTGGAAAACACCATATTGTCTCATCAAGATCCCCGAACCACACAAAGTGACAAAGAAGTTCACCGACTTCTTCACCTTCAACGAGTTGCTCAAGAATTGCCTGACGTGTTTAATGATATAACGAATGTGACAAAAGTGCATATACCAGCAGGTAATGCACCTGCACGGATAGAGGTCTCCGAAGAAAAATCCTTTGCACCAGCAAATGAATCAAAGGCACGTTAAGAACGTGGCCGATCCATTGGAACAAATGATTCTGTAATGTGTAAGATGCAGAATAGGGGATGAAAGACTAATGGTGTAGTCCGAGCTCAGATGAGGAGGCTAACAGAGTAGTCGTCGCTCATAAAACAGGCTATAGTAGCTACGCGATCCATCAATACTTTACAGCTAAACTTCGAGGAGGTGAATGAGATCTCAATAAAATGAATCTGTAAGTATGAAAGATGGGATCGAATTAAAGTAATTGTCAACAACAAATTTTACTTCACCGTTGCTATTCTAGATGAGGATGCAAAATCACTGATTGTTGACGGGTGTTGTCGTCAAACAAATTGACCACAGTGGGGATCTGCGATCCGGGTAGAGTTAGTCTCTGGCTAAATGGGAAGTATTCGGACAAATTGTTCGAAGGCATGATGCCATGGAGCATGTTGTTTATAAATGGGTGTTCGTAACGAAACAAAATGAATCTGGAGAAATTGTTAGGTATAAAACGATACTAGTTGCATAAAGGTTTTTGGAGAAACCTAGCATCGTTTAAAATGTATCCTACTCTCCACTCATGGATGCAATCACATTTCGTTATTGCTCAGTCTGCTAGTCGTTGAGAACGAGCTGGACATACGTCTTATGGATGTAGTAATTGTGTATCTATATGAGAAATTAGTTACCTACATCTACATAAAGCTACCCGAGGGGTTTAAGCTTTCGGAAGTATAGCCCAATGCCAGAGGGGCGTACGCTATCAAACTGGATAAACTACTGTATGGATTGAAACCATCTGGGCTCATGTGGCATAATTAATAGGTTGACAGAGTATTTGAAAGCCGAGGGCTTTGCAAATAGTCCTATATGCACATGTTTTTCTTATAGAAAATAGACAAAGGGTTTGTAATCATAGCAGCGTACGTCGATGATCTGAATATCATCGAGACTCCTGATGAGATCGGAAAAGCCGTCGAATACCTGAATAAGGAATTCGAAAAGAAGGACCTCGGAAAGACTATGTTTTGCGTCGGATTATAAATCGAGCATCTTAGCAGCGGTATATTAATCTATCAGACTACTTATACTAAGTAATGTTGAAAATGTTCAACATGGATGCAGCTTATCTAGTTGAGCATACCTATTGTGGTGAGATTGCTAGATGAAAATCTCGACCCTTTCGCCCACCAGATGAAGGCGAAAAGCTCTTAGGGCCTAAGGTGTCCTATATTGGAGCAATTGGTGCATTATTATACTTAACAGGTTGTACCAGACATAATATAGTGTTTGCAATGGCAAAGCATAGTTCAACGCCTATGAAAAGGCACTGGAATGAAATTAAGCACCTTCTGAAATATCTGCATGGCACTATGGACTTGGGGCTATTTTACCCAAGATAAGGCAAACCGGAGTTGGGTATACTGACGCAGGATATTTATCAGACCCACATGAAGCCAGGTCATAGACTGGATATATGTTCCTTTGTAGAAGGACTACAATCTCTTGAACATCAGATAAGCAGACGATGGTTGCGACCTCTTCGAACCATTCAGAGATTCTCACGCTTCATAAAGGGAACAGAGAATGCTTTTGGCTCAGGTATATGATTAACCATATCAACAACAGTTGCAAACTTCGGACTATCCAAGACAAACCAACAACTATATATGAAGACATTGCAGCGTGCATCACTCAAGTCAAAGAATGATTTATCAAAGGTGATAAAACGAAGCACATCTTACCGAAGTTCCACCATATCCATGAGCTCCAGGAGACGAAAGAAGTTAACATTACACAAGTTTGTTCTTTGGAGAATCTAGTAGACCTGTTTATAAAGACATTGCACATGGCATCGAAATGCACAGAGTGTATTCGTTCACATCAGGTGGAGCGTCTACGTCAGGGGGAGTAGTCTCACCGCGACCGAACATTATGCGTGTTGTACTCTTTTCCCTTCTCCCAACTTTTTCCCACTAGGTTTTGCTGGCAAGGTTTTGATGAGGCAACTAAAATGCGTCCGAAACCTATTCGAGATATAGGATTGTACTCTTTCATTGCACATCTTTTTCCCACAGGGTTTTGTGTGCGAAGGTTTTAACGAGGCAATTATCTGAATAGGGTGGTACCCAAAAGGGGGAGTGTTAGAACACGTCAACACACGTGTATGGGATTTGGGTCCCACTTCCATAAACTAATCTGGGTTATGGGAGGAGTTCCACTCCTAGTATATTTCCTATTAGATAGGAAACTTGTTGGACAAGTTACTTGAGGGAGAGAGAGCCTATATACACATGTAGTATGTAACCTTAAATATAATCAATGAATAAAAAGATCAGCTCTTCTTCTCTCTATTTTGTGTCTCTCTTGTTTATGCTTGTATGATTCTGAGTTATGGCTCAACAGTTTTGTTATGATTCTATATTTTCAGTTGATTTGCAAAACCCAACTTATTCATAGAATTTAATCCCACGTGGACACATGCCCTTAACGTGTTTGAAGAAAGGTTTCTTAAATCCAATTCCAAAGGGTACTAGGCCGCAGCCAGATTTTGGAAGTACACAAAGTACTACAAGTTCTAATTTTTCATCACATTCAAAGGGTAGGTAGGAATGCAGATTCTATTAAGCATTTTTTTGTTTGTGATCGGGCAGGGATGCCCAATTAATGATTTAAATGATGTATGTTTATATGTAGGCATTTTTTCTTGCTTGTTTGCAGTTTAGGTAAAGTTCATTACGTCCCCTTCTATGGTCAATCATTCCGTCTCTAAAAGAAAAAAAAGATGGTAGGTAGGACGGTAAATCTCGTATATTTTAATGTGGTTTGACATCTACTTGTTATATAATTAGCCGATTAAATAATTATTAGTTAAGGCAAACAACTGCTTACTCCGTTGGTTTGCATCCCTCCCATAACTTGAGAGGTCTTGGGTTAAAGATTTATTGGCGAGTGGTGATATCCCCCCATCCTTTAATACACTAGGGGATATCCTGTAGTAGAGGATGTCCTCAATTTGTTAAAATGAACTTCGGAGCATCATCTCAATAAACTAGGGGATATCCTAACCCATTTGTAACAAAATAACAATTTAATATATTTTAAAGAATTAAGAAAAAAAAACTTAAGCCTTCCATCGTCATGGCCACTATGGCATCCACCATCACTTCCAACAACCCAAATCTCGCCACCACCGGCAAAGAGGGAGATAGAGAGAAAGAAAGATAAGAAATAATGAGGGATGCTATGGTGGCCATTACTTCCAACAACCAAAATTCAGATCTCACATCTAGATCTTGTTGGAAAAATCTGTTTTGAACCAGCAACTTTAATTGAAAAATTAAGTAGGACCTGAAAGTCTAAATGCCCTACGGTTTAGTTAGATAAACCGTATGTCAATGTGAGTAATGGTTAAGGATCACACAATCGCCTAATAAAAGTTGCAAAGGTGATAAAGGGTAACATAACAATCTCTAAACAAGAAAATTGACTTATTCGACTCTTAATTTGCGGAATTAAGGACAAGAATTGAATATTTTAATCTTGCAACAAATAATGAAATATGCACAAGAGATTTTATTTACGAGGAAACTCAAACTGGAAAAAACCCCGGGACCTAATACGGAAAATCCACTAAAGGTTAATGAAAACTTACAAACTGATTTACCACTCGATGGACATGAATTATGACTCCCTCTACGCTCCAACAGCTATGGTGTACAGTTCTTCCACAAAATTCGAACTCCACGAATTTGACTCTTAGTGTACTTTGATGCATCTCCAACTTGAACTCCGCAAGTCCCGCACCTTGAACCAATACTCGACTCCTCGAGTATATCACCATGAGCTTGACACTCTAAGCTCAACCACCAGAAATCCATCGACACACAACAACAACAGAGTTTTTGGTTTGAAATGGGAAGGATTTGAACCAAGTTCAACAAGCTTGGAAGCTATGAATTTCGAGATAAAACTTTCCAAGAACTTGTTGAGGTTAGGGGTGATTGGTTAATTTGAACATGAATGAATCAACCTTATTTATAATAGTGATTCTCAGATCTAGATCCAAAATGCACTAAGTGTAATGAGTGCATTCCTAGATCTAGATCTAAGACACAACATTTGCAATGAGTATGTTCTTGGATCTAATCCATGACAGCCTCATTCCACTAGGAAGAGCTCCTGACTAACCCCTGTAATTACTTATGACCTAACAAGGTCGAACATGGGGTTTAATAGAAAATGAAGAAACTAAAAAAAATTGAAAATTTTTAGCAGATCTGGGTGATGGTTTTGAAATCAACAAGTTTAGTTTCGAAACCAGTAGAGTGGTTTCGAAACCAAAGGGCCTGGAATGCATTATATATTTTTGGGTTTCGAAACTCATCCTGTTAGATTCGAAACCAAAATTCAATTGTTTCCAGTTTAGAGTTTGGCTTCGAAACTAACAAGGATGGTTTTGAAACTGAAAGGACCTGAAGTCATTTTGACCTCTTGATTTCGAAACTAGCAGCCACCAACAATGGTGGTTTTGAAATCAAAGTTGCATGTAGGCCAACTTTGTTTCCTGATTTCGAAATCGACCAGGTGATTTTGTAATCAGTTTCCCAGATTTTGGATTTTTAATTTTTAGAATCTTTTTAAGAGTATTTCAAGAAGTGGGAACATTCTCTAAGGTTTAGCCACCGATGGTTCTTAAGTTTCTAAGTCACTTACTATCCTAGGATGTCTTTCGGTGGTGAATTGAGTTCTTTGACGTCTTTTCTTCAATCTAATTTAAACCAAGACTCTCTAAACTCTAACTCAAGTTCCAAATACCTTCTTGAGTTTATCTTTGACATAAAATTCGACAAATAAACACATGAGAAAACTCAGGGACCTTTCAATCTCCCCCTTTGTAAATTTCGTGACAAAAACTATTATAAGAGAAATACAACAAAAATAACCATTTCCCATTACAGCATATTTCCTCTTACAATGAACTCAAATCTAAAAAAGACAAAACTGCCCCACAACTTTGACATCTAAACTCTAGGAGTAGTCTTTCAAGAGTTTCTTGTAAACATTAAAGCTTACACCAAAATAGGGTAATACTGATATCCAATAAAAAGAACCCTGCAATGGAAATGGGAAAGAATTCAACTACTATCCTATGAGAATGAATTTTTCTCCCCCATACTTATACATTCTCCCTGCATTTAAACATAACCATTCACAATTTTAAAAGAGAGAAAGAGAGAACAATCTAGCTATCCACCTATGCATTAAGAGATGGACCATTATTACCTTCCTGGATAGTAGTTGGATCCTCCTCAACTATAGTAGTAGTTGTACCTCTCTCAATCATATCTCCTCCATCAATATCTTCATCCCTATTTGTAGACTTATTTGTAGAGTCAACATCGTCCACCTCATCCTCCGGCTCAATTGGGTAATCATTACTGGTCTTTGATCTCCCCTCTTCAAGCATAGCAGGAACACCCTCAACCCCCACTTTGGCTGCAATGGGATCAATAACTTCATGTATGTGAAGATGGTGTTGGTGGCCTGAATCTGAGCTATCTGAGCTTGTCTTCTGAACTCTCTTCTTGTTGCGTTGGAGGAAGAGGATGAACCTGCCTGAGAGGTGATTGGGGGAGGAACAACTAGAGTTAGAGTGGATGTAGGCTCTCCTGGAAGTGGTCCTTCTGGTTCATCCACCATCTTCCTTTTTAATTGTCCTTTGACCTTATTGATAATTGACCTATTGATGGTCCCCATCCCTTTTAGATAAACCTCCCCAGCAGGGATTTTGATCCCTTTCTTGGTCAAGATCTTTTCAATCAACATAGGTAATGGAAGGGAGTGAGATCTCTTAGCATCTTCATTAATGGTGATCATTTGTAGGACAATGAAGTCGGCCATCAAAATCATTTTTTTTCCCAAGATGGTACAAGAACTCAGCCATACTCTCGGACAATTTGCTTTTGTTACCTTTGCAAGGATAAAGATTTGTGGCAGCAATCTTGGCCAAGACCTGGTAATGGAGAGTGCATCTCTTTGTTGGAAAATTTTTGGTTTAATCAAAAGTAGTACTAGCCAATACCTGTGTAATCTCTTGGGAAATAGGATTGGAGGTTCTATCTAGGTCTCGATTTGAAGGAAAAGAGATATGGCATCAATTTCATCATCAATATGAAGAATAGAGGCAATGAGTGGGCATCCACCTTAAAAACATTTCCACAAACCATAGTCAAGAACCTTGCAAAGGTTTTATCTATACAATGAAAATTGGAATAAAAATCCTTCACCAACCTAGGATAAGCAGTACTATCCCCTTTGAATAATTCCCCCCATTTTCGAAAGAGAAGTTGTTCACCAATGTGAATGAGAGTATATCCTACCTCAAAATCAACACATCGTTCAACAATTAAAGCCCTAGATTGAAAGTGTTGAGCATAGAGTTGAAAGCATGTTTGAGAGAAATTTTTTTCTTTTGTGTTAGTGCAAAAAATAGAAGAAATGATTTGAGAGGCGGATTTAGACTTCTTAGAAGAAGGATTCAGGGAAGCAGGAACCTTTCGTTTCGACATTGAGACTCAACACTAAGTGGATTTGAAAGGAACTTGAATTTAGGGTTTTATGGAAGAGAGAAAGCATACAATCAACCAAAAAAAAGGAAAAAGTGAGGAACACTTACCCTAGAACATGAGATCCACAGAGAAGATGATGAAAATCGAGGAATTTCTTGGTGAAATCTAGTTGAAATCCCTTTGAAAAATCGAGTTTTACTTTCGAAACTCCTTTCAAGTTCGAATAGAACACTAGAGAATAGTGTTTTATTTCGAAGAGAGTATCTATACTCCTTCAATTTTTTCCCTAAAAAATGCGAGCCTAGACTATGATTTCGAAAGCACCACACTGCTTTCGAAATCAATTAAAGAAAATAACTGACAAGCCTTTTTGGTTTCGAAACTAATTAAGTTGGTTTCGAAACCCCCAAAAAAAATAATAACAGGTCTTTTTGGTTTCGAAATCAATGAAATTGGTTTCTCAATTGAAAGATGAAAAACAAGTCAGGTCGTGTTGGTTTCGAAATCAATGAAATTGGTTTCAAAACCGAAGATGAAAAACAAGTCTGGCCGTGTTGATGAGCACACATATATTACATTTAATACCTCTATATTTATATTAGTTAGTTAATTATTTTATTCTATTTTAATTAATTAAGTGTACTTTGGTCATGTGTAGGGAATGTGAGTGGAGCGGTCAAAATGCGGTAAAAATCGGCAAGTTACAACATTTGGCGAATGTCGTCGTGGTATATACGAAGTGGAGCAGATCAATTAACGAGCGAAACTGATTAAAGTTGTTAAAGTTGATAAGGGCACCCGCAAGAGATTATTGGGGCTACCACATAATACACGCGCGTATTGTACACTCACAGTCAAAAAAAGGTGCAGGGTGTAAACATCATGACATCATCAACCCAAATCCAATTTGCCCATCACGTGAATCTGTTTACATTAAAAAACAAATCAGTTTTGATTTGTATGTTGTGGACCCCGTTAAAAAAAAAAAACAAATGTGTTTCCAAATTGGTGGATTATAATAGGTCGGTGGCTTTTGGGGTGTTAGAAAAAGATTAGGGTTTTATAACTTGGATTAGGGTTTTAGGTTATTATATATATATTATTAAGAGTAGAAAAAGGGGGTTGCTGAGTTTGTTTTGGACGTACAAGAAAGGAGAGAAAGTTGTTGTCATTCTTCTTCTTCTTCTTTTCACGAGCAGGACTAATGCTGTCATGCTTCTTCTTCACGCCCAAAATAAAGGTTGTGCATTTTTACCTAAGTTTTCGTGTTAGTTTTCTGTATGGATTTGATTCTGGGTATTTATTTATCATGGTATTAGTTTAATTTATTGATTGAGGGTGATTTCTTAAACCCTAAACATGATTCTTTGATTAATACATTTCAGCAGTATCTTTTCTCAATTCTTTTTTATTATGTGTTTAATTTATTGTGCCTAATTGCTAAAATAGCTTTCTTATTTGCTTCGGTGTACAACTAAGTGATTAGGACAGTTTATTTGATGTTAATTTGGAGAATGTGGTATGTAATAGCTAAATCTCTCTAAGTACAAGTAGCAATTTGCTTTCAAGGATTATGGGATATTTTCTTTCGATTGCACTATGGACTAACACTCAAGATATTAAATCGAGCCTTTGTGTTTATGCTTGATTCAATTCTTATCTCTTTTGGTTGAATGCTTTGATTAAATTAAACTTAGAGAGCGTGTTCTAGGTTGTTTGATAAAAAGGGGTTGAGTTAAGAGCTTGTTCTACTCAACTAATAAATAAGAAGAGATAGAGCTTATCGAACTTGTGATTTTCTCAGAATTGTTATTTTCAAAAGGATATATATAAAATCTTAGAATTCATGTTTAGTAGTGGCGAATGATCCCTTAATCCCCCCCCACCCCATTTTGTGTGCAACGTGTTTAGTATGTCCTTAGTGTGTCTACAAGTTTTTAGTTATTTTTGTTGAGTCTAAGTAGGTATTTGAATTTTATTTTAATCTCTGGTCAGTTTAGATTTATGTGTTGTTTCGTTTCAATAACTTATAAATTAGGAACAATCTTCTGCGGGAATGACCCTTGCTTACTACCATACTCATTAATGATCATATTTAGTGCATGGATTTAATTTATACACTTTTTAGTGTATTTGAAACGCCCCAATTTTAAACTCAAATCTCTAAGAGATTGAATCGCATCTCAAGGCGTTAGGTTTACTATACCAGATGAATAAATAGTACTAAAAAAAACCTAAACAAAGGTTTATGAACCTAAATCAGAGTTAAGCTAATCTAGTTCGTCAGAACTTTAATCACCTCTAAATATGGTTAGGCCCAACGGAAAATTTGCCAGAGTTTCTTCTGCATTTTCATGGTCTGAAACCTTTCATAAACCTGTAGAAGAGATGATTTATCCACAATAAATTTTTTCTAAATCATTCCATTCATCCACAATTGTCATATCATCTCATCATGTCCAAACAACCCTATTCATATGCGGTGGTCAGCAGTTTGACTCATGCAGACATCTTAATAATCATTAAAATAATCCAGGTGTTGTTATGTTCCTCAAGTCTTCGCCTAATCTAAGCAATATGTAACCTCACCATTTCTAGAATCATACACGTACCTATCTGAAAGGTCCATGTTTTATGTTTGTTGAATTTCGTGTCAAAAGGTAAACTCAAGATGGTCAATGTAACTTGAGTTAGAGTCAAGTGAGTCTCGGTTCACTTCGGTTGAAAGAAAAGAAATCTACAAAGGCTCCGAAGAACTCAACTCACCACAGGAAGACATCCTAGGATGGTAAGTGACTTAGAACACCAAATACCATAGGTGGTTAGATTGCTAAGAGTGTTTCCCACACTATCTGTTCTTGATAAAATGTGTTTTAAATGATATATTTCTAATCTGGACAGTGTTGGTTTCGAAACCAAGAAGATTGGTTTCGAAACCAACTGCATTGATGGTATTATTTTATATAGGGAAAAGTCTGTTTCGAAATCAACCTTAGTTTGATTTCGAAACCAAACTTTATCTGATGA
>MVGT01001046.1:250861-260913 GCA_002174775.1 Macleaya cordata | reverse complement strand
TTAAAGAATCGAATAAGTCAATACTCTTGACTAGAGATTTTAGTTTCCATCTTTATCACCAACATTATTTTTATTTGGTGATTGTGTAATCCTTAACCTTAGTCACATTGACATACGGTTATTCCAACTAATAACCGTAAGGATTTTAAACTTTCACTATCCAAACATGATTTTTCAGAAAGAGAAATAGAATAACCTAGATTTCAATAGTTTTCCTATATCATGAGAGTCTCATTCTTGTCATGAGACAAAAAAACATAATGAAAATACAAAACAAATCATTATTTTTAGGAAAACTTCAATGATTTGCTCGTGTAGGCATTCAACATCTTTTTCCAGATCACCTTAAAATACATATTATAATATTACAAGTTTTAGTAGTAGAAAATACTTTTTTCCTATAAAAACTAGCATCCATGTATATGTTGTGATCTCCCATCTAATATCATTCCAGGGAAAGCCGGTAATATAATCCGGTGAAAGCCGGGTAATCGGGAGAAAGCCCGTAATATAACCCGGGGAAAGCCGGTAATAATCATAGCCGGGGGAAAGCTCAACATAACTATATAGTATATATTCCGGGGGAAAGCCCGTACATAGGGAATCACCAACACATACCCAACAACTGGGTACCTCCATCCTACACATCATCTCAAAACAACTACTTCTCCCAACAGATGAAAGGAAGTAAAATATTTATATTATAAGAATCCCAAAATCTATTTGGTTTTGAAAATATACCCATCCACAAAGCTCGATAACGATTAAGTCTCGATTCTTTTGAAAATATAGTTCATTTAACTATAAGTAAGAAAAGAATCATCTATATATATGTATATAATTCATCCATATATACTAATTATTAGAAATCTAGTTATTTTTAATGAAATAACTAATACTGTTTTACATCACTATGTAAAACTATACTTTTGGAGAATCATTTTCTCATCAGGACATTACAAGTAAATCATGCATGCTTTGCAAAATAATTACATTTGATTACAAATCTAAACCCTAACAAAAGCATTGAAAGTACTTTAATGGCTACAAGAGAGTATTTATAAGTTCCTACCTCAAATCCCGCAAGGCTAGCTCTTTATTGCATTACTTACCTCCAATTAGTATACTGGCATTAGTACACACTTCCAACTGTAAACAACACATTTAATTCACTTTCAAAACTCATTTCTATACACACTAATTTCATACAAAATAATTTGGTAGTCTAAAACTTAACCTAAATAGTCTCTACAAGGGTCCAAATACCTTAAATCAAATTTGTTCACTGGGACCAGCTCTCTTTTAGAAACTAATTCCTCAATTTAACATCTAGATGAAATCCTTAATTTTTATTAAGAAAGATTTGAGAGCTTCAAACCCTTATTTAATCAATCTCTACAAGAATCCATATTCTCCAATCATCAAATTAAGGGTCTTTGATTTCAACTCAAATTACCATAATTTTCATCTTCAATTAAAAAGCCCTCATTTTATTCCATATTTTTCTTCACAAAATCCTAACCTAATATCATCAATTCCATTCTTCTTCCATCATCTATTTCAATTTCTATAATTCAAAGTAAGATCTAGGTTAGCTTAAACTTACAAAATCAACCTAACTATAATCCAATATGATTTTAAGAGTTCACACAAATACTAATTAGTTTCCTAACAAAAGAAAACAGATTTTTAACTTTTATTTTAGGTAAAAAGACCCAAATCTTACATTCCAATCATTAATTTTATCAAACAAGGGTTTGAATGAAACTTAACAAAATTAACCCTAAGTTGGAAAACTAAAGAGAAACAACATAAAAATACCTACTTTAAAACTAAATGAAGAGCTAGGGTTTCAATTTACCTCCAACAACAAGTTCACAGCCCAATCGCTCTTTCATATCATCATCGCCATCTTCTTCTTCTTCTCACGTCTCTCTCTCTCTCTCTCTCTCTCTCTCTTAATCTCTGTCGTCTCTCTCCTTTTTCTTTTTCTTCTTCTCTTTCTCTCCCATCCTTCTCTTTCTCTCACTCTCTCTCTGCAGTCTCTCTCTCTCTCTCTCTCTTTCTTTCTTCTTCTTCTCCTTCTTTCTTTCTTCTTCCCTTTCTTTCTCTAACTTTCTACTATTTTCATTTTCTACTGGTTTGGTTTTAAGAACTGTATAGGAATGGAGCTAAAAATGAACTCCAATTTGGTTAATTAGAAGATAGGAATAAGGGAACTTTTTATTGTAAAGCACACATACAAAAGTTATTTATACAAAGGGATAAGTTACAAAGTTACTCTTTAATACATCACACACATACATATATCTGTGTATACATATCTAAATAAAGCACAATTGGTCAAAATCGCGGGTACATTCGGTATTGGTCAAAATCGCGTTTCGGGTCTCGAATCGGCCTCATACAGTGTCCAATTTTCGCGTGTGAGTAGTCCAAATTCAATAACTTTTCAAGATCTATCCATTCATATGGTTAGATTCTTCAAATAATTCTCCGAACAAAAACTTATTATTTAATCCCAATTTTAATTATTTTAAACATTAAGCTTAATTATTTTAATAATTAATTGGTTTCAAGGTCAAAGCATTGGACTAGACTCAATTTGACTCGAATTGACATTGACTGGTCAACCTAATTATTTTGGGTCATTACAGTATCATATGTTGGTTTCGAATTCAATGAAATTGGTTTCGAAACTGAAGATGAAAAAAAAAATCAGGTCTTGTTGGTTTCGAAATCACTTATGTTACTTTCGAAAGGGACAGACTGATTTCGGAAGTGACTTTGTTGGTTTCAAAAGTGAACTGAGAATTTTTTTTTAAAATAAAAAATTTTACTTTTAAACCAAAACAAATGCAACAACAATAACATCATATTCAACCAAAAATAATGAAGCAAGAGATTCTGGATGATATGGTATTTGATTGAAGTGAAATATGTCTGTTGCCAAAGGCTATGAAAAATATAATACAATCATAATGGATTTTTTTGCAAACATGAAAATCTTATTCTAGCATAGCCTTCTTGGTTCTCAAACAAATAATACCACTTTATTCATAATCTTGATCTATGTGTGTGTGTGTGTGTGTTGAGAGAACAATATCATTATGCAAGATCATCCTAACAGAAAAATAAAACAAGGTTGTCCATTTTATTGATTTCTTCAAATCTGAACCTTACCCAGCATGACAGAACCATCTGAAATAGCAACCTATTAGTGACCTTCACATTTGAGTATAATATGATCATTTTGAGATACTCAATTGTATGATACATAGATCACCATCAAGATCCTAATATTTTCCTTGAACCTGCAAGCATCTCTTCTTCGAGGAGACACAACCAAGAAAGTACCTGTATTGGGACCAAGTGGATCACTATGAGGTCATGATGAAGAATATTGATCATTGAGTTCCCAATCTTTTTGTGCGATCTTACTATTTTTGATGTTCAAACACCGAGTTCAACATTTTTTACAAGAACTCACTCTTATGGTGTTTCACCAAGCTCAAGATATAACGAGATATAACACCATTTTTTAGTACTTCACCAAAACACCAAATCCTAGAAGAGATAGTCCAACCAGTTGGTTCAGTCCATCAATAAATCATGAATATTATTTTCAACCTTATCCAATAATCCAACTAGGATAAAATCATACTTACTTAAGAGACTCCTTATGTGCACAAGAAACAATAGATCAATCAATAGAGTATGTGGATTTAATGTAGAGATTCACATGCAATATCAAAATAAGACAAGTCAAATCAAATCTGTAAAATCTCTTATATGTTCAAGCATTCTATAAAAGATAGCCAATAGGAACAAGAAGAACACTTGAGAGCACAAATATTAGAATGCTAAGTTTTTTAGAGCAAACTAATAAACAAAACTCACTCTTCATCCCAAAAAGATCTGAAATGCAAAACCAGGAATGAGTGAGAAGAGAACTAGTTGACAATAACCACACCAATAGATCTTCCAAAGAGTTCAAACCTAAGAGTATCTAGAGGTTTAGTAAGTAGATCAGCCAATTGTTTCTCAGTAGGAATAAACTCAAGACAAATCACCTTAATGTCTATATGTTTAGTCCTAGAGTGTTGTACTAGATAACTGGCAATATCAATGGCACTGGTATCATCACAAAGCAAAGTTATAGTATCATGTTCAATGCCATAATCAGACAACATTTGTTTCATCTATAGCAATTGAGTGCAACACGAACCTACAACAATGTATTCTGCTTTAGCATTTGACGAGGATTGTGAATTTTGCTTCTTACTTTGCCATGCTACCAAGTTGTGTCTAACAAAGTAGCAGCCTCCAGAGACTTTTCTTGTCATCAACATTGCCTGCCCAATCTGCATCAGAATAGCCTACTATTTTAGAATTTGTATCATTAGTGTACCACAAGTCAAATCCAAAAGTTCCCTTAACATAACGAATGATTCATTTAACTGCTGTTAAGTGGGACTCTTTAAGTTTTGTTTGATAGCGAGCACAAGCACCAACACTAAAAAAAATATTTGGATGACTAGTTGTGAGGTAAAGAAGACTCCTTATCATGCTTCTATATTATTTTTGGTCCACTTCTTGTCCAGCTAAGTCCTTAGTCAACTTTGTAGTGGTTCCTATTAGTGTGCGAGCATCTTGGCATATTTTAATTAAGATATAAATGTCCCATCCTTTTGTTGCTTAACCTGCAATCCAAGAAAGAAGGTTAGTTCTCCAACCATACTCATTTCAAATTTCTTACTCATAAAATTTGAGAAGGGTTCTGTTTATTTTGTTGAGGTAGAACCAAATACTATGTCATCTACATAGATTTGAGCAACAAGTATATTATTTCTAGCCCATTTAATGAACATGGTCTTATCGACTCCCTCTCTTGAGAATTCTTTTCTAAGAAGGAAAGTAGTTAATCTATCATACTAGGCTCTTGGAGCTTGTTTCAGACTATAAAGGGCTTTCTTCAAACGATAGACATGATTAAGATTGATGGGATCTTAAAATCCTTTTGGTTGCTGTACAAACACTTCTTCTTATAGGATGCCATTTAGAAAAGCTATTTTGACATCTATTTAAAAAATTTTAAACTTTAAATGGCAAGCAACTGCCAATAGTAACTTATAAACTCTAGTCTTGCAACTGGAGCAAAGGTTTCATCAAAGTCTACACCTTCAATTTGAGAATACCCTTGTGCAACAAGTCTAGTCTTGTTTCTCACAATGGTAAAAAATTCATCAGATTTGTTCTTAAAGACCTATTTGGTACCAATGACATTGGTATTCTTGGACGAGGTACAAGACTCCACACTTCTTGTCTCATGAATTGGCCAAGCTCATCTTGTATTACTTGTATCCAATTTTCATCATGCAAAGCATCAACCACATTAGTAGGTTCATACATGGAAACATAACATACATGATTTATAATATTTTAAACTTGTCTCCTTGTTTGAACACCAGTTTCAATCCTTCCACTGATTTTATTGGGATTGTGTAATCTTTGAACCTATGTGTTTGGATGGTCTTGAGGAGGATTTCCAAGTTGAATAACTTGACCATTTATAGGCATGTCTTATGGAGTATCCTGTTTTCGTCCAAATCTTGTGAAGCAGATGCACCATCATCATTATCTGAATCAAGTTCAGTTTCACAGTTTTACTTTCAACAAGATTGTCATCTTCAACTGCATCTAAAGAGGAAGAAATGTTAGAATCATCAATAATAACATTAATAGATCCCATGATAGTTTTGGTCCTTTTGTTGTAGACACTAAAGGCCCGACTGTCCAAGGCATACCCAATGAAGATTCCTTCATCACTTTTGGAGTTAAATTTTCTAACATTTTCTATATCCCTAAGGACGTAGCATGGACTCCCAAAAATACGAAGGTAACTTATATTTGGTTTCTTACTAAACTAAAGTTTATATGGGGTATTGAGAGTGTTGGGTCTTAGATAGACTCAGTTATCCAAGTCATATTCAGTAAAGACAGCTTCACCCCAAAACCTTTGTGCTAGATATTTGCTTTCAGAAGCACTCTAGCCATTTCTTGAATTACTTGATTCTTTCTTTCAACAACCCTATTTTGTTGAGGAGTTATGGGTGTATAAGATTCATACTTTATGCCATTTTCATCACAAAAGTCTTCAACTTTTAAGTCCTTGAATTCAATGCCATGGTCACTCCTAATCTGTTTGATCTTGCACTCTTGCTCATTTTGAATTCGCTGGTATATAATAAAAAATTCATTGAAGGTGTCAGATTTTTCTCTAAGAAAAGCAATCCAAGTATTTCTAGAAAAATCAACTACCATGACAAGAATGTATTGCTTTTCACCAATACTTTCGGTTCTTATTTGGCCCATAAGATCCATATGAATTAATTATAATGGTTTGGTGGTGGTAATATCTTTTGATGATTTATGTGGACTTCTAATTTATTTACCCTTTTGGCATGGTCCACATACTCCATAAATAGTTTTACTTACCTTGGGCAATCCACGGACTAACCCTTTTGTTGGCAATCTTTGCTAGGTCTTTAAAGTTGACATGACCTAATCTTTGGTGCCAAAGGTGAGTAACATCAAGCTTAGACAAATTTCATGCAAGGTTAGAAGAAGTATCAATCATGTAGCAATTACTATTTGATCTCATACCAATCATTACACATTTACCATCACCATTCAAGATTTCACAACAATTGGATAAATTACAGAATGGTTAGTGTCACAAATTTGGCTAATGCTTAAAAGGTTAGCTTCCATACCTTTTGCATATAGTACATCCTTGATATCATGTACACCATGTAACTTAATTGTACCTTTTCCTTTGACATGAGTGGTGCTACCATCACCAAATGTTACAACTTCGCTAGCATGACTTTTGAAGTAACTGAAGCATGATTTGCCACCAGTCATATGTCTACTACAACCACTATCAAGAAACCAATCAAGTGAGCTACTGGCTTTGTAAGCAATTATAGCAACTTAGCTGTTTTCACACCCTTTTTAACCCCCACAGATTTTTCTTTTATGTTGTCTTGAGTGGTTTTGGTAATTTTAGAAATAACTACCTTGGTTTTTGCAATTTCTTTCCTTAAGTTATGAGGAGTTTTACTTTTGGGAACATTACCTTGTGTACTCCTTATGAGCTTTGAGATCTCACCTGATAAGTTCCTTGCTTTTGCTTGCAATTCCTTGTATTGGTTAAGAAGATTTGCTTTTCTTTGTGCCTTGAAAGTATCTTCCATATAGTATTAGCAAGTATTTTGTAAGTGACCTAAAATACCACAATATGAACACATTTCAGCAAAATAAGTACCTGTTGCTTTACCTAAATTTTTGTTAACTTGAATGGGTGTGTTCCTTGGAGGGATCTTTTGAGTAGGTTGTTGTTTAGCCTTCACAACTTTGTTCCTTGTGCTGAAGGCATCATAACCCAATCCCTTCTTATCATTTGCAGTCTTGGCTGCATCCAACAAGTTAGATAAAAAAATTAAAACCATGATTAAACTTATCTAATAATTCATTTGACAAGGTTAAGTCTCTCTTGGTCGTATCAAGAGTAGTTTCAAGAGACTTGATCTTGTCTAAGGCTTTTTCATTATCCAACTCAAGAGTGCTAATCTTGATAAGTAGCCTTGATATCTCCTCTTCAAGTTGCTTTGTATTTTTGAAGCTTTCTTGCAACTTGATTATGACTTCATCCCTATCAGTTTGAATGAGTGACAACTTCTCATTTAGCGCTTTGTTTTCCTTAGATAACTCAACACTCTTTTTGAGGAAGAACTAAACTTAGGCTTTTAAAATTTATCCTTTTTGTACTTCAAAAATGTCTTGAATTGTCTTGTGAGGAGGGCCATTTTTTCATCACTAGAGACATTATTTTCTTCTTTGGGACTTTTTGAAGCTGTAAATGCAATGTTCTTTGATTTTCTGGATGATCGAAAACTAGCCTCAAAAGTTCTTAAGTTCCCTGCAAGTTCTTCAAGGAAAATAACATCAATATCCTTGCTCTCCTCAATAGCCATTACTTTGGCTTGAAATCTCTCGGGGAGAAATCTTAACACCTTACGGACTACTTTGGAGTTGGAAATATTTTCACCTAATGCAAAAGTGTTATTGACAATGTCATTCAATTTAGCATAAAACTCATCAAAAGTTTCATTGTCATCCATAGTAATGGTTTCAAATTGGGTGGCTAGCATTTAAAGTATAGCTATTTTCACAGTCCTAGTACCTTCATGAGTAACCATTAGAATATCTCATGCCTCCTTAGCTATTTCATAGTTAAAAATGCGATGAAATTTGTCGGTCGTTACAACTGCATATATGGCATTAAGGGCTTTGCTATGTCTAGTGGCTGCCTCACTTTCATCTGAGGTCCATTAGTCTTCCGGTTTTAGAATTTCTCCAAATTTATCTCCAGTCCCTACCATCCTAGTAGGTGGAGACCAAGCTACTTCTACAGTTCTCTAAACTCTTTGGTCTAGGGACTTAAGGAAAGTCCTCATTCTAGCTTTCCAATAAGGATAGTTGCTACCATTGAACAATGGTACTTTATTTACAGCACTACCTTCTATTTGTGAATCCATAAGTCATAAACAAGGATCACTGTAACGCCCCGTACCCCAAATACAAGGGACATTACCATCAGTCTACAACGAGACTCAAATCCGTCAGAGTCTCCCCTGTAAACTGGACCTTTCGTCACCTAATAGACACAGTGCATACAAAGAAATACGCAGCGGAAGTAAAGAAACTAAAGGTATGCACTAAAATTGCCACCCATCTTTTTTTCTCAACTGAAATCCCAAATACATGGGACCAGGAGGAATCTGCAATGACTACGACATTCAAAATTTCTCACTAAACATGGATATAACTGTGATATAATATATAGTTATGTTTGTTGTTTCCTATCAAAATATATATAGTGGGAAAAATAAAGTAGGAGTCGTTTACATATTAAACAAGGTAAACATAAGGCTCATAACCGAGCCATAAGCAGTAGCAAAACACCCACTGTGAACGAAGAGAAGAAAACCTACTGTCACACCCCGATTTTCGGAACTCTAAAATCTAACCCGATTCAATGAGTCCGGAAGGCGAGGCGTGAAGAGTGTAAATGAAGTGTAATTTTAAGCATAAATAAAATCGCTTGCTTTCTCATTTTGAAAGATAAACCAGTTAATTTTTTTCAACATTAATTACAATTTAGTAATTAAAGTAAATTAAAAAAAAACAAAAATAAAATCTGTTGAAAATATTTTTCGCACTTAACTGCACATACTTCAGTAAAATGGTCATAATTTCTTAACCGTAAATCAGAATTGTATAAATAAAACCATTCTCGAAAATAGATTTAAAGTTCTACAACTTCAGTAGAAATAGACCGAGCCTAATTCGGAACATAAGATACTCAAAACTGGGTTTCAAGTTTACTATCTGATTTTTATACAATTTCAGAAAAATAACTTCGAATTTCTTAAATTATCCAGAAATCATAAATTTGAAACTGAAATTACTTCCTAACCAGAAATCCGAAATACATGGATAATACCATTTTGAAAAGAAGAAATTGAAATCTTCATTTGTTACAGAAATAGGCCTTGGTCAATTTAAATCTTTCAATAATTAACCATAAAAAGAGATTTCTTTTTAAATCTTTCAATAATTAACCATTAATTAATTATTTTAAGTCCATAGATGTAATACCCCAAGAAATTCCATAGTATGAATTTTACACTTGCCTAACATAGTTAAGTTGGTATTATACCCATTTGGGTGTGTATTGATTTGAGAAATAAATTTCTTATATGCATGGTAATTGCATAGAAATACATAACGTGGGTGTACAAATAATATCTCTAGTAAAGTTATATCATAAATTAATTAATATATATATATTTTAGAAGTTAATTAATTAATAAGAAAAAAATATATTTTATTTTAGCCATTGTGAAGCACTTATTTAGTGGAACAAAAAGAAAGAGAAAGAAACATTATTATGTTATTAATTAAATAATAATAATAATTAGTAG
>MVGT01001046.1:207404-239785 GCA_002174775.1 Macleaya cordata | reverse complement strand
GAAATCAACTAGCACTAGTAGTTCATCTTCACAACCTAAAACCTTGGTTTAGGAAACATTAAAAACATTTAGTAGGCTTGAAATACTAAAGTAGCCCCATGTTAAGAATCAGAAAAAATGTAACAGTTTGGGAAAATAAATGCCAAAGATCGTAGAAAACTCAGAAAATATTCAAACTAAAAACATTAGAAAGATAATACCGAGATCTACCATTTTCATGAAGAAACTAAAATCAGAAAACAATTCGAGAAATAAGAAAAGTACCAATTAATAATACATTTTGCAGAAACAGCTAGTTTTCATAAAATAATAGGCAAACTTTAAACATCTAAAACAAGCTGTCTACTTGTCCAAAATTCGTGAAATTTTTACTGAAGATAGCTTAAATGTTATGAATCATTAGAAACTGGAAGCACTTGATTTGGAGTTAAAACGAGATAGTTATGCAGGTTTTAGTGTAGCCTGCGCAGTAAAATCCGAGAATCCAATTTCGGAAAACAACTAAAACTCGATTAAGACACGAAAAATTCACCGCAACTCATGCTAAATTCATCATAACAACAAGCTTCTCTACTGAAATCTCATCCAAATTAAATCTCCACTTGCATGCATAAAAAATGGGGGTAATTAGATCTTAAAACCCATATATTCACCTAAAACCTTCAACCCATCCATCTAACAAATTTCTAGGGCATAACCAAATTGTATTTTCTTCAAAAACCCCAAATTACATCGCAAAAATTTTAAGATCTACCATATTTAGGTGCTGATTTCTCTTTTTATCACAAAAATATTGGCCCATCTCATCCCCTCCTCCACCATTAAGCTCAAAACAAGATCTATTTATAGCATGCATGTTTAACAACACAAAAACTAACTTATTTTGTTCATAAAACTCAGCTGAAATGGTGAGAAAAGGTGAGAAAATTACCCCAAGAGAGATCCCTTTCTTCCTCTTCTTCTCCCTTCTTCTCCCTTCTTCTTCCTTCTTCTTCCTTCTTCTTCTTCTTCTTCTTCTTCTTCTTCTTCTTCTTCCTCTCTTCTCTGCCGGAAATGGCAGCTGCTGCCGCTGGCAGAAGCTCCCTTCTTCTCCGGCGTGGGCAGCAGCAGCTGCTGCTGCTGCCGTCCCCTTCTTCTTCTTCCTCTCTTCTCTTTCTTTCCTCTCCCTCTCTCTCCCTCTCTCCCTCACTCTCACGATCTCCCTCACCTCTCTATCTTCCTCTCTTTCATTCCCTTCTCTTCTTTCTTTCTTATTTCTTTCTTCCACATAATAATACTACCATAAATGTTATTAGGGCAGATTTATGTTAAAAAAGAAACCACCCACTTACTACCAATATTACCATTGTTAGAAAATAAATCCTATTTCCTTTTTGCTACAATTTCTAATATTCCCAATACTACCCATTCTTGTTATTACTAATACTACTAATATCCTTACTTATTATTAGTAACAATTTTCTTTTTGTTAGTGGGGTCTCACAATCACACTTAGGTTGTTAAACACAGCAAGTGAACCTGCTCTGATACCAATTGAAAGTCTAAATACCCTATGGTTTAGTTGGATAAATTGTATGTTAATGTGACTAATGGTTAAGGATCACACAATCACCTAATAAAAGTTACAAAGGTGATAAAGGGTAAGACAACAATCTCTAAACAAGAAAATTGGCTTATTCGATTCTTAATTTGCGGAATTAAGGACAAGAATCGAATATTTCAATCTTATAATAAATAATAAAATATGCACAAGAGATTTTATTTACAAGGAAACCCAAACTTGAAAAAACCCCAGGACATAGTCCAGAAAATAATCCACTAAAAGTTAATGAAAACTTACAAACCAATTTACCACTCGATGGACACGAATTACGACTCCCTCTATGCTCCAATAGCTATGGTGTACAGTTCTTCCACAAATTCGAACTCCACGAATTTACCTCTTGTGGTATGTTTGGATCGCAGGAATGGAATCACTTTTCCTGGAATGTGATTCCAAGACTGCGTTTGGTTCGCAGAATTAAGCCAGAATCACATTTCTGAGAATGTGAGATTTTTTCATTTAGGCGGAATATCAATCTTATGGGGAGACATGGGTTTGTGATTTCCATTCCCCCGAAATCAAGCAAATAATTTTTAAGACAAACATCAATTTTTGTTATTTACAAAGATATCCCCATTAAGTTTGGTTTTTTTCTTCTAAACATAGCTTTTTTTTTTTACCCGAAAACTATGTCGAAAGAGAAAGTGGAGAAAAAGAAGATAAGAAGAACAAGAAGTGAAGGTCTCGAGTCCTACAAGGTATGAAGATACTCTATTTTTTTCTCTTTTTAGTCGAAGTTGAAGAATAGGCTGATTAGGGTTAATCTTTGTATCCTTTTTTACTCGTTCCTTCTTCTGTTTTTTAAAAATAGGTTGATTAGGGTTAGTCGAATTTTAATCTTTCCCTCCGAGGGGATTCAGTCTCCTTCCTAAAAATCTTGTCTCCATCCATCGCTAGATCTTGGAGAAAATAGACTCACAAATTAAATAGTGAAAAATCTAATTTAATTTGGCATTAATTAAGTGGTGATAATGTGTAAGTTTAAGTCGATAAAGCTGCTAGCTAGTACTCTTGTGCTTGTACTTTTGTCTTTATTAGGTGTTTGCCTTGGTTTTGTGGAGTTTAAGAGGCCTCAACTTGCAGCTTTAGGGTACAATCCAATTAGGTTGAAGGTTTACTTTCTTTCTCTTATATATATACTCCCCTTGTTTGTTTCCTTGTTGGGGATGAATTTGAACTTGAAAATAAGAACTTTAATTGCTTGGCCATTGAAATGTTTGGACTGATCGTGTAGGGTAAAGTTTCAGCTGATGATGTCAATGTTGAGGAACTAGTTAATGAACCATAAGCTTTTCGATCAATTTCCTAATTCATGGGGTCACCTAAATATACTTTTTTCTTGGTTTAATGAATAGTCCTGCTAACTGTACCTCAAGTTGTTGTAGCAATAACTGTGCACAGAAAATCTACAAATCTAGCTAATTGATTTATACATAAGTTTGTCACCAATGCTATGAGTAAATATCTCTGTAATACCAAAATCTTCAAATATATATCATATATCTTAATGGCTGATTCTATGAGATTAATTTTATTTTACTTATAATATATTTTCTTGAAGCTCCCTTTTTCTCTATTGCCTCATGAGGAATAGGTTATAAGTTAAAGAACATAGTAGTCTTATTCTAGTGTTTCATTATGTCTTGTAGAAAGAACTTATTAATAAGCTGGCCTAATGTTAGATAAATTATGCTTTTCTTAATTATGCTTTATATTTTTATGGTTAGAATTTTGTATTAAAATTAAGCCTCTGCCATATGGTACATATGCTTAATATACAGTTATGACTCGTCTAATGTTACCAAGGAAGAAAAAAAAATTATTATCGTGCTTGAGAGTTTGAGGTCTATACTAAATGTTGTAGTACAATTTTATGTCTACATGTTTGCACAAGCTGAATGCCACTATAGGAATTGCATCTTAAGATCAACTCCCTCTTTAATTATTGATGTACGGAAAGACAATATGTATAGAATGGTTTGGCGTAGTGATAAGAAATGTAAAGAAAATCTTCGCATGGACAGACACACATTTATCAAATTGTGTTCTATGTTAAAGACTATTGGGAGAGTAAAGGAATGATGACATGTTACTGTAGAGGAGATGGTTGCAATGTTCGTGCACATACTTGTACACCACGTGAAAAATAAAGCTATACAAACAAGGTTTATGCTTTCTGGAGAGACGATTAGCAGATGTTTCAACATTGTGTTAAATGGGGTCATACTTTTAAAAACCTGAAGTAGTCTCTGATAACTCAACTGATGTCAAGTGGAGGTGGTTTAAGGTACATAATTTTGTTTCCATTAAAATTTTGAGGTTGTGTTTTAAGATTAATTAAAAAGATTTACACTGTCTTACATACCATCATTGATGTAGAACTGTTTAGGGGCATTAGATGGGATGTATATAAGAATCAAGGTTCCAGAAGAGGACAAACCTCGGTATCATGCACGAAAAAGTGATATTGCTACCAATGTCTTAGGAGTTTGTTCTCAAGACATGAAATTCATCTACACTCTAGTGGGTTGGGAGGGATCTGTTGCAGATTCTCGTATTCTTAGGGATGCTGTGAGTAGAAGAAACAGGTTGAAAGTCCCTCATGGCAATTTAATTCCATTCTTTCATTAGTCTTATTTGGAGAATGATTATGTTAATTCATGTCTCTCCTAATGCAGGGTATCATTTGCATATATTAGGTTGCTACTATCTCGTTGATGCTGGATGTCCTAATAGTGAAGGATTTCTTGCCCCATATAGAGGCCAACGGTATCACTTGAATGAATGGAGAGATGGACACCAACCTACCACACTGGCAGAATTTTTTAATATAAAACATTCAAGTGCTACGAATGTGATAGAAAGGTGTTTTGGTTTACTGAAGCTTGGATGGGCCATTTTGAGGATTCATTCGTTTTATCTTGTCAAAACATATAGTCGGATAATTATGGCATGTTATCTTCTGCACAATTTTATACGGCAGGAAATGCCTCTAGATCCATTAGAAAATGTGTTGGATTCACGCATGTCAAATTATAATAATCCACATGGTGATCCAATCTTGTGTATCGATTCATCTGAATAATGGTCAACACGGAGGGATGAGTTAGCATCCCAAATGTTCAATGCGTAGAGGGCATCTAGGAATGCATAACTTATGTGTATGTGTGTTTTGTTTTCCTTAACTTTACGTTTATATTTTGTTTGAATTTAAAACATTTGTGGGAATTAATGCTATAGTCTTTGCTTATTTGTTTGCATTAAATTTTATGCTATATTTTATGTTGCTTAATATGTCTCTTTTGAATATTAATTGTCATTAAAGTGCGGTGCTTCTTATGCATTAGGATGGATTCCGAAGGGCATGGTAAAGCTACTAAACATCAATGGACAACTAAAGAAGATGATAAATTAGTTGAGGCTCTTTCTGAACTTGCTGTTAGTGGGCACTGGAAAGTGGATATCGGTTTTTGAACCAGATATCTACAACAATTAGAAAAGATGATGGAAGAAAAACAGCCAAATTATGGACTCAAAGCAATGCCACACATTGAGTCACGTATTAAAACATTAAAAAGACATACATTTGCAAAAGCAGAAATGTTTTCAAATGGAAGTGGGTTTGCTTGGGATGATGTAGAGAAATTTGTTAATTGTGAGAAAAGTGTTTTTGATGATTGGGTGAAGGTAAGTATGCTTATTTATTTATGTTGAATTTAATTCATCATATTTTGGCATTATCTGGTATTTAATTAACCTTATCCTCATTTTTTGTAAACTTATCCACATGCCAAGGGGCTCAGAAAGAAACCATTCCCCCATTACGAATCTTTGTGCGATATATTCTTATTGTTGGAATTAGTTAGTTAATCTAATAATTCTTTTTTGAGTGAAAAATAGTTTTAGTTTTATTTCTTGAGTTGTGTACCTTAGAGGTACTTTTTAAGGGCCAAGAGACATGTGTCTCTATAAATAGACACCTTTGGTTTACAGAGAGCCACCATAGACTCTATATAAACCCCTCTCCTCTTGTTGTTAGGTATCAAGTTTCATTAAGTATTCTAACAAGGTTTTTTGAGTCATGTTTTCTAGTAGTGTATGAGAGCACAGTAAGTGTCAGTTCGCTAGGGCTTACAGATTGGAGTGCTATAACCATATGACACGATCGTTGTATCCTGTGAGACAGAGTTGCGGGGACGAATTTATCTTAAGGACATTGTGTCTAACACAAGCCTCGATCGCTTTCAGATAATTTTTATTATTTTATTTATTTTTATTTTGTGGTTATCCGATTTTTCAAGAAGCCGAATTCATATTTTCCAACACTTACAAGATAAGGGAAATGGAAAGGATGCAGGGACCCCAACTGACGAGGAAGAAGAAATTGAGGCTGATGCAAATGACAATTTCAACTTAGATGGTGGTGGTCTGATGGCCTTGATGGTTTATTTGACGGGGATAATGATACTGATGCAACACTTGATTTATATTGCTCCTTCTTATTCTTTTATTCTTTTATAACTCCTTGATTTATATTGCTCTTGTAACCTCTCCACTTTTATAGACCACACACGTATATTATATGTTGGTTAGTCTACGCACTATAGAGATTGTTGGTGTTTTGAATTCATTTAATTAGTAGATTTTTATTTTTAAATGCATTATAAAGCATAAAAGAATAAAAATCATGTCTATCTGAATCATCCAACGAGTTTGACTTCCAATCTAACTCCATAATTTTCTGGGTAAATAAATCAACGAGTATGCGTTGGGAAAATAAGTCATGTAGTATGAGTTATGAAAAACAACTTATATCACCCCTGTAATGATTTTTTGTTTATATGTTTATTTTTAGTAGTACATATTTAGAAGGGTAAAAGAAAAAAATTAGTCTTTTTTAGATTCCTATTCCTACATGAACCAAACACTGGAATAGGAATGTGACAGGAATCCTGATCCTATTCCTGGTTGAACCAAACATAAAACAAGGGAATATGATTCCCAGGAATAACTTTCCAGGAATGTGATTCCCAGGAATGTGATTCCATTCATGCGATTCAAACATAGCATTAGTGGACTGTGATGCGTCTCCAACTTGAACTCCGCAAGTCCCGCACCTTGAACCAATACTCGACTCCTCGAGTATATCACCACGAGCTTGACACTCCAAGTTCAACCACCGAAAATCCACCAGTACACAACAACAGAGTTTTTGGTTTGAAATGGAAAGGATTTGAACCAAGTTCAACAAGCTTGGAAGGTATGAATTTTGAGATAAAACTCTCCAAGAACTTATTGAGGTTAGGGGTAATTGGTTGATTTGAACATGAATGAATCAACCCTATTTATAATGGTAATTCTCAGATCTAGATACAGAAGGCACCAAGTGTAATGAGTACATTCCTAGATCTAGATCTAAGACACACCATTTGCAATAAGTGTGTTCTTGGATCTAATCCATGACAGCGTCATTCCACTAGGAAGAGCTCCCCACTAACCCTGTAATCACTTATGACCTAACAAGGTCGAACATGGGGTTTAATAGAAAATGAAGAAACTAAAAAAGTGAAATTTTTTAGCAGATCTGGGCGGTGGTTTCGAAATCAACAAGTTTGGTTTTAAAACCAATAGGGTGGTAAACCAAAGGGCCTAGAATGCATTATATCTTTTTGGGTTTCGAAACCAACAAGGATGGTTTCAAAACTGAAAGGACTTGAAGTCATTTTGACCTTTTGGTTTCAAAACTCATCATGTTGTATTCGAAATAAAACTCAACTATTTCTAGTTTAGAGTTTGGTTTCGAAACTGAAAGGACCTGAAGTCATTTTAACCTTTTGATTTCGAAACCAGTAGTGTTGCTTTCGAAACCCAAAATCATCTATTTCCAAATGAAATTGGTTTCGAAACCAATAATGGTGGTTTCGAAATCAAAGTTGCATGTAGGCCAACTTTGTTTCTTGATTTCGAAACCGACCAGGTGATTTCGAAACCAGTTTCCCAGATTTTGAATTTTTAATCTTTTTAAGAGTATTTCAAGGAGTGGGAACATTCTCTAAGGTCTAGCCACCTATGGTTCTTAGTTTTCTAAGTCACTTACCATCCTAGGATGTCTTCCGGTGGTGAGTTGAGTTCTTTGACGTCTTCTCTTCAATCCGATTTAAACCAAGACTCTCTAAACTCTAACGCAAGTTACAAAGACCTTGTTCAGTTTAACTTTGACATGAAATTGGACAAATAAAACACATGAGAAAACTCATGGACCTTTCAAGACCCACATCTAATTTATGAAAATAAATTATTGGAATGCGATCCTCTCGTCGAGGAGTTACTCGTTGAATATTCATTTGCACAAAACAGATTTCGGGGGATTGAGAAATTAGATCTTTTATAAACTAGTTGAAAATGGGATAAGCCTTGTTAAAAAAGAATAGTCCCAGATTGGAAAGTTATGAGGAACTCAAAAGCCTCTTATATGCTTTAGCTAACCTTTGGATTTGGGCCCCAAGGGCCACCCACTTTTGTGAAAAGGGGAGGACCTAAGCAAAGACCATACATGCACGCGCTGCCCATTTGTCCGACCAACTGGACCAGGCTGGGCTTATCTTGATCTTGGTCACTAGAGGTCTCATGTTGGGCTTGGGCTATGCCTAGGTCCCTCAAACCTAAATTTATTTTTGTTTTTTGTTTATGGGTTTATTTCCAACGGGTTTTTCTGGGTATTTTAAATCTATTCAATTTAAATTAAGTCTTTTCATCCAAATATATCTATTTGGATGAAGGGATACTTGCCTCTTCATACAGTCACAATTCCATCTATAAATAGTCTTCCAGAGTCTGCATTAGTTTCATTCAATTTTCGCATCAGGTATTAGTGTCTATAAAAGTCAGTGAGAGAGAAACTCTGCATAATTTGGTTCGTAGCTTCCTGTAATTTTGAGTGTTGTAATTATAAGAAGGTAAGATCGTTGAAGTCCTAGGAGACAAAGCCATTACTCCATCAGCATCCGTGTGGGGCGTTAATTATCTTACGGACATAGATTTCTTCTAGCCTCGATCTACAATTGCTTTAATTGTTTTCTTCTTCTAACCCTATATTTTCTATTTTTATTTAGTATATATATCAGTTCCTTATTACTATATATATATATACTGTTTCTCATAACAGTATTAATAGTTTTGTATTGTTATATACTAAATAATAATTTAGTACTTGACTATTACAGTATACCAAAAATAACACATCTCTCTTCTTCTCTCCCTCAATCGATCTCTTTCACTCTCCTTCTCTCACTCTCACTTGATTTCTTTCTCTCCCTCTCCTTTTCAATTACTTAGATCTAATTTTTTTTGGGTGTTGTACTAGTGTGGTGGTAGTGATGTTTAGTGGCGGTGAGGAAGATGAAGATGGTGGGGTATATTTTATTTTGTGGATGGGGATAAAATAGATTCCATATTTTGTTATAAATGGGGAGGATTCCCCAAAGAACAAATCTCTTTAAATTTTGGTCAAATTGAAGTTTGACCAATCTATAAAACCCTAGGATATCCCCAAGTGTAAGTGAGGATGGGGAATATCACCACTCTTTATTAGCTATGGAATTACCATTAAGTTTGGCCCATGTAATGTCATGTATGCTGGTGGTGACTTTCTCTGCACTTGTCTTGATAACGATGTTGATGGCAATTTCTGCGCTTCTCACACGCTAATTACAGTGTCTCTATGCCATGTTGTAACTTAGGCATTAGTCCCCTCCTATCAAATTTTTTTTTATTAATTAGGTGTGGAAATGGGTTTGATTTTATTTACCTTTTTCACAATTCAAATAGGGATTGAAACCGATAAGAATTGGGAGCCATTATTCACATGTGTTTGATGAAGATGATAAATGATTGGTAATGTTAATAGGGAAACATCATTGGATGGGGGAGAAACTTGCTTGATGGGCTTTAAGTAAAAAATCCGCCCATTAAACTTTTAATTCATTTTCACTAGAGGGCTCTCCTCTTTAAATAATTGCACCCCCATCAAAATATAAAAATAAACCCACCATCCCCACCACCATCATCTTGCCACAACCATCACACCACCACCACTGTTCCACCGCCACCACCATCATCCCCAACAATCCAGATAAAAAACCAAAACCCCACCACCGCCTCCACCACCATCACCATATCCACCACCCCTCCTCCTCTACCATCACCATCATCTTTCCACCGTCACCACTACCACCCCACTCCACCGCCTCCATCACCGCTATCATATTGAGAGAAGAGAGAAAGGTGTGGAGTGAGAGATAGAGAGAGGATAGGAAGGGACCTCTCTCTTCTCTCTCTCCCCTTCCCACTCCATCGCTATCACAGTGGAGAGGGGAGAGAAAGGTGTGGAGTGAGAGAGAGAGAGAGAGGGAGAGAGAGAAGGAAGAGAGACCCCACTGTAATAGCGGTGGAGTGGGGTGGTGGTGGTGACGGTGGGAATATGATGGACTAGAGGTGGCGGGGGTGGTGATGTACTTGGTGGGTTAGGGGGGATGTGGGGTTAGAATAGAGATGGAGATAGTAATAGTGGTAAGGGTGGGGTGTACTATTGATGGGGTGTAAAACTCAAAATTCCTCTTTAGTAAAATAGAGTTTTTTCTTAACTATTTTTGACATTTTGAAGACCCCTTCAACAAAGTTCCACCCCATCCAATCATGTTTCCCTATTAACAGCACCATAAATGATTCTTGACGATGGATCTCCATCATGTAATACAAGTATTAATCAAAAGTTCCCATCTATCAAAGCTCGATCAAGTTCGACAATAGCAACTCAAGTAAGTGTGGTGCGCGCAACACTCTCATTCAAGTTTTTTTTTTTTTTTTTGTATTTATGGAATCATCAATTGACTATCTATTTATGGAATCATCAATTGACTATTGAAGGGGCATACCATGCCTTTCTACTATTGTGGAATATATAAACTCTATCTAGGGTTCTGTTAGATTCCAATTCCTAATCCTATAAATTTTCTGTGTTAGTGATGACTGCAACGTACCCTTAAGCACAAAATCTTTGTTTTAAATCTAGACCTCGGTCAAATATCATTGACCAACAGAAAAAAAATTTGACCAATTATATGATCATTTGTACAGAATCGCAAAGAAAACTCTTCTTCCATTCCAACAATTTTCTCTACAAACCCCACTTATTCTTACACCTCATACATGCATCCTATGGGGCTTAGTTACATGGAGTTGATCGATAGCTTGATGCTTCTTATATGGATGTTCTTAAAATTGTGCAGAATATCCACACAAAGAATTATATTGTTCTAAAACTTTTAGTCCTATAAAAAATTAATTAAAATTTTAAATCTTTACTATAATCTATTTTACCATCAATTTTTCAGCCAACTTTATAAGGTGTTAAAAGTTTTAAAGCAATGTAATTTTTTGTGAGGATGGAGTTTTATTTTCTAACCGCCACACCATGGAGCTTTTACTAACTGTTTTACGCACTTTAACTATTTGTTTCTCTTTATCTTTATACATTTGCATTTTGAATATGGGTCAGGTTCCTAAGACACAAAGTTTTGGCACAGCGCTATCTACTGTTGGTGTAATCATCCAACGATTAACGACTCTCTTTTTAATTTAGGAAGTGGTCATTTAATCTAAAAAATTATAAATTAATATCATCTATCAGTAGACTTTAAATCATTGGATGATAATATATCTAATAGTAATAGGAAGTGTCTTGTTTAACCCTGTGTTTAAACCTTGTGTCCTACTAACCCGACTCTCTGAGTATATTTTATGTTTAGATTAACTCCTTGCTAATGCATGTTCATGTTAACAAAGAGTATTTATAGTTGACTTTATTAAGAGAAATTGATATAATTACTTTGTTGGTTTTGAAATAAAAGAAAAGAGTTGTAAAGTTTGATTTTTCAACATTTATTAGATGACTTTTAAGTTTTGGGTTAAAAAAAGGGAGAATTTTAGGATGATGAAATAATTAAATATAAAAGATAAATTAATTGTGAGTATTAGGATAGACTTGACTTTTACTAATTCTTTTTTTTCTTTTCTTCTTGACTTTTACTAATTCTTTCTTCACTTTATTTTCTTATTAAAAATTCTCATCGTTTCAAAAACTAAGGGCCCGTTTGCTTCGCGAATGAAAAACTTATTTTCAAAAACTAATTTACACCTAAATTAACTACATTTTGTATCACATCTAAAACTATTCTTTTGACTTTACTATAAAATTCTAAATGATTTCATTGAAAACAAAGAAAACAACATTTTTTAGTTTTGTAAAATCATACATGATTTTATTGGAAATCCTAAAACAGTTTTGGATATAGTACAAAATGCATATTAGTTTAGGTGTAAATTAGTTTTTGAAAACAAGTTTTCCAATCACGAACCAAACGGGCCCTAATATTTTCGTTACTAGCTAGCAAGTTCTTTTTTTGGTCGGTTACATGTCTTTGTCGTTCCACCACCTTTTCGCCTACACGTGATTAACGCACTTTCAGGAACTTCTCAACAAGTCGTAATTATTTGACAATCATGTCAAAACTATGAACTCTAAACAATATGAATATCATCTTGTATTAGTTATCTTTTGCGTGGCGCCACAAGGGCGCCACGAGGGCGTCCAGACCTACTGAGATGGGGCGCAACGACGCCTGAAGCACGACGAACACGACAGAACCATAAAGCCTAATGAGTTTTATCTTCACTTTAGCTACCTTCAGAAGCGCCACGTAGATCAGATAGGTGTCGTGTCATTCAACTGAATGCACCAACAAACGTCATGAATCGTAAGGGGTCATCTTCATTCCAGAGAGGGGGTATGAGGTGAAAAGGATTGGAGGGCAAGAGAAGAGAAACCCTGGGGAGAGTACCAGAGCATCATCACCTGGAGTCAGGGCGCCACTATAACAAGGCGCCCTCTCCGAGAGCGCCCTCGCCAGGACATTTCCACAAGATAAAGAGAGAGAGGCGCCATGAGAGAGTCTGAACAATACCGTTAGGATGTCTTCCGTACCAATCATAAAGATCCTTATCAGAAAATCATTCTGACACCTAACGGAATGATCCCCTAACCACGTGTCAAGAATATCCCACAACTTTGTTCTTTTCTCGAAAGAGGAAAGGAATTAGGGCAAGGATCAAGATAGTAAGGCTATAAATACCCCAAATGGGAAGCCTCAAGGGAGGACATTTGAAGATACTCGGACTAAAGACTCTCTCCTGGTTCTCTCTATCTCTCGCTGGACTTCTCTCTCTCTGACACCTCTTATTTATCTTCCTCATTTCACCTTTACACAGGGCCTTCTCTGGAAGAAGTGACATTCCTTCAAGGACCAGTGACTTCATCAGCCTGGTTCAAGGTTACCTTCACTATACTCAAACGACACATCATCATCATTATTTCTACTTTATACATTTTTTGCGACTCCACTGATAAGCAACCCAGGACTGTCGCAACTTCCTGACTGGCTCAATCTACCCCTTCTATAGCAGAAGAAGAATGGTAACTCCAATAAGAACAACTCCTCGGTCATACACCTACCGACAAAATCAGTCTTAATCATACCCCTCACTTTTCCAGTGATGCAACTAGGAGCTTCGTCTACACAACCTGAAGCAACAACTGGTTACACCATAGTAGGAATTTTGGCAACAATTGAACGTTCCCAGCATGATAACGCAAAAACCAACGCAGAACTTGCCGTAAGTATGCGGTTCATCGCTAACAAACTTCACTCTCTAACACTATAACCCAACCACTATCCCAGTTCCCCTAAATTTTCAGAGCACACAGTCCCTCATCAACAAACCCAAAAAGCTCACGCTACGTCAGTCGCATTCAACATAGGGCAATTGGACCAACCAGCAGTTCAGGTCAGAAACCAACCATCATCACCACCCCTGCCTGCACAACAGCCACCAGCCACCCCACCTAAAAATTTCTTTCCCTCAGGTGCCATGGCCATGGTACCACGATCTCCAGAACTTATGCCTAAGCCCACATTATCTCATGGAGATGTGGAGAAGATGATTCAGTCTCACATGCGTGGGGTACCATCACTAAACTTTTGAGTGCGACCCCCATACCCAGTCAAACTCCTACAACGCCCTTGGCCATGCAACTACATCCCACCGACTTTTGCACTTTTCTGTAGGGATGGAATTACACAGGAGCATGTCTACCGATTTCAAGAGTCCATGGGAGTATGCCAAAATGATGGCGACATCTGCCTCAGGGAATTTTCTAGGTCCCTCACAGGTCGCGCCTTCACATGGTACGCGAACCTGCAACCCAATTCGGTCAAAACATGGGAAGACTTGATTGAATTAGTTTCCCAAAAGTTTTATCGTGCCCCAATTACCCTATCCTCCAGGGAATAAATGAGCGCTTGGAAGGTTACCTAGAGCGCTTCCGAGACAGATCCTTGGACTGTCACGAGAATGTCTCTAAGGGACATTTAGTTGGTCTTTGCATCAACGGAATGATGCCAATATTCCAAGCCGCACTCGAAAATTTGGACATCAAATCATTTTGCAAACTTGAGGAAGCAGGCCTTCAAACAACATCTTCGATTGAAGCACAAACACAATATAATGAGAAATCAAGGAATTGGAGCCCTCAAGATGAGCATAGTCGCCCCTACAAGGGACATCAGGTCGCTGCTGTTGAACAAGAATCCCACAAGCGTCAAGGGGGTACCGGCAGCAACAAAGAAATTTGAAGAAACCTAAGAAAAACTTCGAGGAGCCACCCCCTTACCCTTGCAGTTTAGATGAAGTTTTAAGTATTCTCGAAGCTTGGATCAGAAACAAAGAAATTCAGTTTCCCAATGTCCAACGAGAACCCACTGCAGAAGATAAACGGGACCCAGCATACTGCCACTATCACAGATATGTTAACCATCCAACTAGTGAGTATCAATCACTGAAATGGTTCTTTGCTTGGAAGGTGGCGACGGGAGAGTTAGACATAGCCAAGGAACCTGTATAGGCCCTAGAACACCAACCCTTCCATGAGCATCGACACTACGCCCGTATGATTTCACAGCGCAGTCCTGTTACAATAGCCAAGGAGCAGTCTTCAGAGGAAGAAGCACAACAAGACATATCCCTGCAGTTGGAACCTGTAGCCACCAAACTCCAGCATGCAATGTTATTCAAAAAATTCTTTGATCAACTTGAATTCTCTGAGCCTGTGTGGCTCTGACCAGCATCTCTATGGGAGCAAAGCCCAACTACATTTAGGAAGTAGCCGCCACATATTTTGGTTGGAGCAGAAAACAAATTACCAGCACAATCACATTTTCCGACGCGGACATGGCGCCTGATGTAGATAACATGCGCCCTCTTTACTTACCTGCTAAAATACAGGGAATGATGCTGAAGCGTGCTTTCATCGACACGGGCGCTCCCTCAATCTCGTGCCCTTAATCATATTAGAAGCCTTACAAGTGCCAGCCAAACATATAATACAAATGCCCACAATAGTGTATGGCTTTGGTGGTCACACACAAGATACTATGGGCCAAGTGAACTTGGATGTTAAAGTTGGACCCATACATGCTTCTACCACATTCCATATTATTTATGCTGATACCTCTTATCGTGTTCTTTTAGGCCGCCCCTGGATTCACAAACACAAGGTAATTCCATCAACATACCATCGGTGCACCAAAGTCATTATTAAAGGAAAAGAGTACCGGATCACAGCTTCAGAATCACCTTATGCGCCTGAGGAGGCACACTTGGCAAATGCTACCTTTTACCATAGCACTGACACAGAACTACATGAAATCGCGTCTAAGATAATCAGCACACCACTTCCAGCATGGGAAGAGTTCGAGAAACCAGAAACAAGTGCCAAGGTAGAGGTGGAACGTTTGTCGGGAAATAAGAGGCACCTAATCACAGAGATTCGCCCCGATGGAAAAGCTATCTATCGATTATAGCAATCAAAGCGGGACACGGGGTGTAAGAGATACAACCCTCAAAACAAGGAGAACCCACAACAGTGGCAGAAGCGCTAGTTAGCGTCAATCTTGGATAACAGAGATCCTCAGTAGAGTCGCCAAAAATGTATGAAGTAGAAATAATGATGATGATGTGTCGTCTGAGTATAGTGAAGGAAACCTCGAACCAGGCTGATGAAGTCAGTGGTCCTTGAAGGAATGTCACTTCTTCTAGAGAAGGCCCTGTGTACAGGTGAAAGGTGGAAGATAAAGAAGAGGAGTCAGAGAGAGAGAGAGAAGTCAAGCGAGAGAGAGAACTAGGAGATAGTCTTTAGTCTGAGTATCTTCAAATGTCCTCCCTTAAGGCCTCCTATTTAGGGTATTTATAGCCTTACTATCTTGGGATCCTTGCCCTAATTTCCTTCCTCTTTCGAGAAAAGAACAAAATTGTGGGATATTCTTGACATGTGGTCAGGGGATCATTCCGTTAGGTGTCATAATAGTTTTCTGACAAGGATCTTCATGATTGGTACGGAAGATATCCTAACGGTATTGTTCAGACTATCTCATGGCGCCTCTCTCTCTCTCTCTATCTTGTGGAAATGTCCTGGCGAGGGCGTTCCCGGAGAGGGGGCCTTGTTATAGTGGCACCCTGGCTCTAGGTGATAGAGCTCTGGCACTCTCCCCAGGGTTTATCTTCTCTTGCTCTCCAATTCTTTTCGCCTCATACCCCCTCTCTGGAATGAAGATAACCCCTTACGATTCCTATCTGATCTACGTGGCACTTCCAAAGGTAGCTAAACTGAAGATAAAACTCATTAGGCTTCATAGTGTTGTCGTGTTCGTCATGCTTCAGGCATCGTGGCGCCCCATCTCCGTAGGTCTGGACGCCCTCGTGGCGCCCTTGTGGCGTCATGCAAAAGATAGCTAATACACATCTATTTGTCTAGAAATTCATAAAGGCCCTCCTTGGTATATATACAACGATATTTGCATCATGCAAATGCTAGAAATGTTTCTGATTTTTTATCTTCATGGTTATTTGGAGTTGGCCTACAAATATGAGATGAAATGACTGTGAATATTCACAATACTTTCAAAACTGTGAATATTCACAACTATTATGCCTCTTGTTTGTAGGCCGACTCTAAATTACCATAAAAATATGCCACAAAAAAATCAATAATAATTGAGATATTCCTAACATGTGCATGGTGTGTGCTTCTCATTTCACGAAGATTAAGGGGGTGCAAACAACCATTTACCTGGTTGGTTGGCGTCCCTCCTAATGATATGGAAATTTGTGGGTTCCAATTTTGTAACCGTGACATTGTCGTATAGGTACCTACCCTTTGCAGTGTATTTCTGCCAATCCGCCTTATTGTTTTTCTCACCTCTTTTAAAATTCACATCTAAAAAGTAAAATTTGGTTTGAAAAAAAAGAAAAAGAAAAAGGTGCCAAGGAGGAACCTTGAAAAAGTTAATGGAGATAAAGAATCACTTAAATTAGGGGTGTCAACGGGACGGTTCTGGATCGGAACCTAAAGGTTCCAGATCCGATCCCGTTAATATGAAGCGGTTCCGGATCCTACCGGTTCCGGTTACGGAACCTCAATTGGTGGTTCCAGATCCGGTACCGATAGGATCCGCGGGTACCCACGTGTACCCGTTACCCGTTTTTAATTATTATTTTTTTTATTTTTTCTACATAAAACCTATTTGTATTTTTGTATTTTCGTATTTTATTCAATTATAAAATTTATTTTATTATGAAATTTGTTGTATAATAGTCATTGATTTCTTTTGTTAATTAAAAAAAATAAAAATTAGTTGTATAATAGTAAATTAAACTTTAAAATTATAAAATTTATACGGAACCGGGTACCCACGGGTACCCGTTGGGTGGATCCGAAATTAAACGAATCTAAAACGGGTAGATCCGAAATTAATCGGATCCACAAAATGAGGTCCCGGAACCGCAAAAAATGGTTCCTGTACCGGTTCGGTTTGGGTATTTTGGTACCCATTTAAGAAACATCTTTGCTATTGGGACTCAAAAAAAAAAATTTGTCCCAAACAATCTTGCCCAATATCATTTTCCTTTAAGAAATTCAAGGAAATTTTAGATAATCTTCGCTTTTTATTATAAACTAGCTCACATATCCTGTGCAAGGCACGGGGTTTTTTTTAAAAAAAAATTAATTAATTTTTTATTAGATAATTAAAAAATTTAGTTATTTTAAATTGAGCCATATGTTTATAATATAGGATTTTTTAACCCACACTTAAGAGAGAAGGTTTTGTTAACCCAAAAATAGATAATAGATTGAGCCATATGTTTATAATGTAGGTTTTTTTAACCCACACCTAAGAGAGAGGGTTTTGTTAACCCAAAGGCTTCTCCTATAGTAGATTGTAATAGATAGACTTCCCATCTATTATAATATACTATAGGAGAAGCATTGGGTTAACAAAACCCTTTTTTTAGGTGTGGGCTAAAAAAACCTACATTATAAATATATGGCCCAATCTATTATCTATTATTAGGTTAACAAAACCCCTCTCTTAAGTGTGGTTAAAAAAATCTACATTATAAACATATGACCCAATCTAAAATAAATAAATTTTCTAATTATCTAATAAAAAAATTCAAACTCTCTTAGGTGTGGGTTAAAAAAACTTACATTATAAACATATGGCCCAATCTATTATCTATTATTTGGTTAACAAAACCCTCTCTCTTAAGTGTGGGTTAAAAAAATCTACATTATAAACATATGGCCCAATCTAAAATAACTAAAATTTTTAATTATCTAATAAAAAATCCAATTTTTTTTTTAAAAGAAGCCTCCGTGCCTGGCACGGGATATGGGGGCTAGTAATATACTATAGAAGAAGCCTTGGGTTAACAAAATCCTCTCTTTTAGGTGTGGGTTAAAAAACCTACATTATAAATATATGACCCAATCTATTATCTATTATTGGGTTAACAGAACCCTCTCTTAGGTGTGGGTTAAAAAAACCTATATTATAAACATATAGCACAATCTAAAACAACTAAATTTTTTAATTTATAATAAAAAAAAATCAAAATTTTTTTTAAAAGAAGCCCCCGTACCTTGCACGGGATATAGTGACTAGTTTTATTATAAATAGCCTTCACATCTACAAGACTACAAGAGACTTTAGATCTGAAGTCTAAGAAAAAAAAATAACCCTTCTATAGATAGTAGCAACTAAATTTTATATCCATTCAAGCAAATCTTACAAAATGCTTCGCAATAAAATCTGATTATATACTAAGCAAATCTAGTGGGAATCCCTTAATCTAATCCCATTGATTCATTGAGGGATAGATTAGGGGATTCATGCTTACACCAAAAGATTGTGCTTAGCACACTTGGCTGGTACCCTCTTCTTATTTGGGTAAGGGTTGTGGGATAAAACCTCATTGTTACGATATTACCATGAGCTTGTCCCATGTAATTATCTCTGGAGGTTGACTTTGCACAAAAAAAAATGTTTGGTTATTTCTAGTATTGTGCTTTCAATGTAGCGATTTCTATGCATTGCTTATAATGCCTTCTTTTCGCCCGTGCCTACCTCGGTTAATGACGTGTTCTTCTCTTTATATGCCCTTGCTTCCAACTTATTACACCACTTATTACATTGCTTCATGGCTCCACATGGACATGATCCTGTATATGACTATCGATCTATCATGTTCACAAAAATGAGCCATAAATCCCTCCTTTTTAAAATATAAATCATCAATGTCACTTTCAGGTATTAGTTTTTTTAATTTTTTTTAAAGTGATTATTGCCCAAAATACATCCTAAGTATATATAAGCCTTATGTGCGGACCTTTTTAAAAAATACCGATTATGTCCTCTATTTTGTATTAAACTCGCATTAAGTTTTACACTCTACTTACACTTGTTTTAGGGTACATTCATATATGATTCAATGACTGATTTTTTATAAAGATGATCTTATTATCACGTAGGTCTCATAAGTTAGTGTAAAAAAGGTGAGGATGATCTTATCATCATGTAGGTCTATCTAATACCCACTTTATTCTTACACTTTATTTACATCTATATGTGGGCTATGTAGAAATGATCAAAGGGCTGAATATTTGTGGTGAGGATCTCTACAATAATCATGTAGATCAAAAATATAGATTTTCTAAGTCACACGCGTGTTTTTAAGGTGAAGATACACCATAATCTTAATCCACTTTATTCGTAAACACGCGTGGGTCTCTTAGGTTAGTGTCAAAAAGGTGAGGATGATCTTATTATCGTGTGGGTCTATCTAATACCAACTTTATTCTTACTTTATTTACATCTATATGTGCATTATGTAGAAATGATCTAAAGGCTGAATATTTGTGGTGAGGATCTCTACCGTCATCATGTAGATCAAAATTATGGATTTGTGTGTTTTTAAGGCGAAGATACACCATAATCTTAATCCATTGATTTTCTCGTTATTAAATTGGGCCATCATTCATCATGGGCTTTTTAATAGGGCCTTACGTGGTATGAATTTCAAAAAAGAAAATGATCAAATCCGATGGCTCCATCCATTGGAGGTCCCACTAAGGTGGGTACGTGGTGATGAAAGAAGACGGGTGTTGGGTAGCTTACCAACACCTACAACGAAAGACAACGCACTCTTCAAAACAAGAGAAACCCTAACCATTATGGATAGAGAGTCCTGAGAAATTTAGACGGTAAAGCTTCGAAGCTTAAAGCTTTTGCTTCTCTCTAGAATACAGTGTTAGGGTTCGGATTAGGGTTAGGGTTTAGGGTTCGGGCATCGTTTGTTTCTCTCTTTTCTCTGCAATGGACGATATTACAGGAGGAGTAAATAACATGAACATCACCGATTCACACAAGAAGAATCGGATTCAAGTTTCCAATACAAAGAAACCCCTCTTCTTCTACGTTAATCTTGCCAAGGTAAACCCTAATCTGCTCCCTTCGTTCTTCTACTATGCAAACATATTTTCTCATTATTTCTTATCTGAACGTTTTTTTTTGTTTTTGATTTGTTCGTGTTTGAAATTTTCTCTGTTTTCTTCAAATTCTTACTGGGTATGAAATTTGATTTAATGTGTTTTCTTTGGTTTTAGGGTTTTAAAATTATGCTGTTTCCACTCTGTTAGCGTTTACTATGTTAAGTTCATGTCTTTTCTCAATGTTTATATTTTGGTTTTTGGGGTGTAAGCACTGCATTTAGTTTTTTCTTTTTCTGGTTAGGTTTTGCCGTTTTGGATTAGGGCTTTTTTATTGCTTTTCTGAAGTTTTGGGGATTCTGATTCGGAAGGTTCAAATGATGATTTATGTACCAAGACTATAAATTTTATGTTCATTCATCAATTAAACATAACAACCTCAAACTATAGAGGTTCATCCTTTTTCTGTTTAGTGGATAATATTTTAGTATTGTTGTTTTGTTCACGTTTTGCAGAGGTACATGCAGCAACATAATGAGGTGGAGCTTTCTGCTCTTGGAATGGGTAATGATTCTTCGACATCTATTTCTATCTGTTTTGTATATTTCGTTTTATGGACTGCGCATGTTATACTAATCAAGAGTTTGTCCCACGTACACTCCTCATGCTGGGTTTCATCATGAATTCAATTTCGTTTTAGTGATCAAAGAAAATATAGGGTGAGGTATATCTTATAAAATTATTTAGTTCATATTAGTAACATAATGTAGTAATTGTCAGGATAAGCTAATACTCATCAATATCATATCAGAAATTGTTGACGATGTATGGAATAAAAAGATTTGTTTAAAACAGGGGCAGTGCATCATGTATGAGAAAAAGAAAATATAACTTGTTTCACCTAAAGAAAAGGTCCAGTAATTGGATTTCCAAGAGCTTCTGATTGACTTTTCCCCACAGATAGATAAGAGCCTATTCCTATATGAAATAAGCTCTGCAGGTTTATTAGCATGTAAGATTTATGGATGACAGTGTTCTCTCAACTTATGTTTCAGTGACATCAGTTAAAATTTTCTTTAGCTGCATATTATATCTTATGCGTAAAAACTGTGAGCATATTAACAAGTGTCTGTTTGTTTGCCTGTAAGCATATCAACTATATTAAGCTCCGGTAATTTTGGATGTCCTCCATCTCTTGTGCTTTCCATCTTTGATTTGGATGAAATTAGAATTGGCGTGGCAAAGTCTATCTCTAAAACATGGAAGCTTAGTTGCAGAAAGTTTCTACCATGGCTTCTGCTCCCATTCTTTCCCTACTGTAGAATCTCATTCCTACTTTCTATTCTTAAACCTTTTCAACTGAAACTAGTGTGCAGATATTCCTTGCAAACTAGCTCACCTGATTCTCCTGCTGAACCTGCTCCTGCTTCTGAGTTCTGCCCATGCAACTAAGCCGGTAGCTTTATCCCTTTGTTATTTTCTATCCAAGACAGTTTTTCTTTTGGAATTTTTTTCCCTGTTATACGACAGAAGAACAAACTACAAAGAATCTTATATTTCTCGACTGCCTCTATGGAATTCATTGGAACAATTTTGCCCTCACTTTGAATAGATTTACATTCTGTTGCCTATGCTATTCCAGTTTGGGTGTCTCCTAGCTATAGGGGTTCCTTAGGCAAGGGGGCAGCTAAGAGATTCATGATCTGAATAAAATGTATGTCATTTGATGTACACTAGATTTGAAAAAATAAAATCTTTCAAAAAGAACAAAGTGGACAGATGTAAACTAGATGAAAAAAAATCTTTCAAAGAACCTTGTTGCCTAGTTGGTATTTATTGGATGACTGGGAAGGTGAAAAGCTTTTTAATGAAATTGAATTTATACTCCCCACGCTTAACAAATTTTATTTTGATAAAGTTTTACAGGGTGATAGATCTATAAGTTTGCTTTTGCCTTTATTAAGTATAGCAATCTGGGAAATGAGAAGGCACAAATTGTAAGATTTGTTTCAGTGTCTTTATAGACACTATTCTTACAATTGGAGAGAGTAATAGGGGAGAATAATAAGGTTTCTGGGTGTATAGTGTTAAATATTTCTAATCATTAGATTAGATGCATGACGCATTGGTCTTCCTCTCTGTTATCACACTTCCCCTTCACTGTTTAGCTCCAACACAGTTCGTTGGTATCACTGATAGGGAACACAAAAATCTGGTTTTAACATACACCTCTTTGTTTTCTGGTCAATTAGGTATGCTTGCCAATCTTTCTGGGAAGTAGAAACCTCCTTTAACCATGATTAATCGTGATTGTGCAGCAAAGAAACATAACTTTGTTCTACATAGGCGTTAATGACTTCTAACTAGTTTAGGGTAGACTTCCCTTATTTTAGGTCAATGACAGAACCATCTCCAATAGTCTGAAGACCGAAAAACACCAAATGCCCTATTCTTCTAAAGAGGGCTTTCCAGAACTGCAGATCAGTTTTCATAGCCTCAGCAATCCTACTAGCCCTGAAAGATCTGATTGTGATCGACAAAGTAGGTGTGAAGCATAGGTTGAGGAAAGAATTGATGATCCTCTTGTTAGATATTGATGATGACATTCAAAGACCACCTAGTGGTGAAATAGATGCTTATTTTAAGCTACTGAGTTGTGGCTGATTGTGTCTGTTGGTTGGGGTCATTTGGCTGCAGTCTATCATCCTAGTAGGCTACTAGCTACGTACTCAATCGTGGTTTTTTGATGTTTTGGGCCATTGCAGGATCGGAAACCTTCAATGGAGGAACTATAGAGAGGCTTTCAAGATGACCGGAATTTTTTTTTTTTGTTAGGCTCTTGTAGTCCTTCACTCAAATACTAAAAGAGAACCTTCAAAACCTTGATTCTGAAAAAGTCTAAAAAATTTTGGAAAAAAAAAAATCAAGAGTAACTCAGAAATGTTCTATTTTCTCAATTATTAAAACTAAGGCAAAACCTTTAAACCCAAACTATATCCTCAACGAGTAACCAAAAATCAGATGTTCCTCGGTTTTTTCCCAACTAGAACTTTAAACCCCAGGATCCACAGGTTTTCTTCATGCATGTTGATTTTCTAGTAATAAGTAGACATCTACGCGTTGCCGTTGATTGAAGTAGATACAAATGGTTTAGATTAATCACCAATCATCAGAACCTAACTTAATTTTCTTAAACTCATGGCAATGATTCTGTTTAATGTTAATGGGACACAAGTAAGCAACTTTATAGAAGGTTAATTCTCTCATCGATAAAAAAAAAAAAGAAAAAGGTTAATTTCCTCTTTTACATATAATGGTAGTTTATTTTTATTTTTTTCAAATTTGATAAAGCCCAAATGGAAGTATGTTTCTTTGTTAGGCAATGAGTATTTATTATAGTCCATCTGGTCATGTCTAATTCATGGAATTTTGGTTGGTATGATCACACTTAAAAAAAAATTTGGTTGAAGGGCCGGTAGTACAAGAGCTCTTTCCAATAATGTTAATGCTTCTGTATTTCTTCTTGTCTGTATTTTGAAAGCTAAGTGATTGATCTGTATGTTCTGGTGTATCTGTAGCAATCGCAACGGTTGTCACAATTGCAGAGATCCTGAAAAACAACGGACTTGCTGTCGAGAAAAGTAAGATTTTCACCTTATAGTCTTTAGGTTTTTTCAATTTTAAGCAAATTCTGTTCCCTGGTGGACTCGAATTCATTTGCAACTGAACATGCAGAGATCATGACATCTACTGTTGATATGAAAGACGAATCAAGAGGGCGACCAGTCCAAAAGGCAAAAGTAAGTTACTTCTATATATTATACATATCCTTATGGTTGTGTTTGTTAGTCTCTTTTACAACTTGAACTAATATTTTCTTAGGTAAAAAGGACACTAGTACTCTCGCACTATTTTTTTTATGCAGCAAAAATAGTAAAAAACTCTTTGCCTTGAGAGTAGATAGACTAATATCTGAATCACTTTTGTTTTAGATTGAGATATTGCTGGGGAAGACAGAAAACTTTGATGAGTTGATGGCAGCTGCAGCTGAGGAGAGAGAAGCCGCCGCGAATGGTGAGGAGCAGAGTTGAAGGGGGGAGGTTTGAGGGTTCCCTGGCTATCATCTGATAATTTGTTGTTTCTAATGTGAGTGATGATACTGGTAAATGCGCTTTACTGGACTTTTTGAGTAATGATAGTCATCAGAGTGGGCATTAAGAAGAGATTGGTAGATGTGATAGTATTATTTTCAGGAGCTTCTTGTAGAAACAAACACTTTTTTTTCGCATTCATATTCGTTTTTGTTAAATTTTCTTTTTCTTTCAATCTCCTTATGTTTCGTAAGTACAGTTCCATGTTCCTACTCGTCAGTAATCTTGGAACCCAATCCTCTCAATTTGGGCATTGAATTATTGGAACCATCATTTTTGAAAAAGGCCCGCGGAGGTTATTACGAATTGTTTGTTGCTTGTTTTCATGAACTAACTATACATAATTAAAACCTTGGGTATCAGAACCAGTTAAAGTCTGGAAACATTTTGCGAACAAACTCTTGTAACAGTTATTTCAATTACCTCCCTCAGATTGGTTCTTGTTAGGTTAAGTGTTTTCGCTACATTTTCATTCTAAAAATAAATAATTTTGTTAACTAGTTAAACTGTTTACTTTTCTTTTCATTCTAAAAAAAAATAATTTTGTTAACTATTTAAACTGTTTACTTTTCTCTTCTCTTATTTTGAATGTTCCACTTGAAATAATGGTGCCAGTATTTATCCTTTCACATTGATTTCGATTTCATACTAATATGCTCGAGGACTGTTTTGGATTAATTAGTAGTTGGTGACCTCACTCTCACTTACACATTGATTATTGTCTTCATTCTCATGAAATTGAAAGAAAGTTTTGATTAGCTTTTTACCTTTGACAAAGCATTATTATACGAGGGGTAAATGGCCAAAAACTCCAACATGTACCTTTTATTTTTTCATTTTTTTTGGGGAAAATGAAACATATATTAAGAAGATAAAGGAGCAGTAACTAAGGTTACTGATGGTACAAAACTATGCTGAGTTATATAGCTCACAGCATTCTGACTTAACCAAGGTTTGGTGGATAACAAATTCCTCCCACCTTTAGCGACCATAACAGCAGATTCTTGGTTTGAAAATCTTCCATATTCAAACCTATCGAAGAAAAACCAGTCTAACAGTTTCAAAAAGAGAAATGTTTCTCCAAGCTTAAGCCAAATTTAAGCTCCTTTCCTGAAATTCAGAATGTGCTTATAGTTGCTAGCTAATTCCACTTTGTCCAGGCCCAATTCTTTCATCCAGTTATAAGCAGCTAACAAAGTGACACGAAACCCATGTTCCTCATCAAGACAGATGTTGGAGAGTCCTCTCATTCCTTCATAGATTCCTGTTGAGTCATAAAGAGCGATTCTAATACCCAAGCGATTCCAATACCCATTTTATCGGTAGAGTTAGTGAAACAAATAGTGAACTTCATTATCCAATAACTACTAATTGTAGCATTCTCAAGGAAATTGATTATCATGGAATTTCTCTCTCAACTTGATAGTTTTAGTTTGGGCAGCAAACAATCTGTCATTGAAAGCAGAGATAAGTCTACCAGTAGTAAGAGGATTTGGAACTTTGTTGTCAAAAATCTTATCACACCTGGCTTCCCAAGTAAACCATAAAATAGAAGCACTCCTTCCATCCAATTTATCACTCCTTCCATCCATCCAATTTATCAGAGATAAGGCCTTATTATTGAAAGCAGAGATAAGGCCAATTTATCACTCCTTCCATCCAATTCTTCCCTCAATCATTGAAGCTTGAAAAGTGAAGATAATCAATATGTATACCACAAGGTAGGGAAAACCAAACTGCTCTAATAAAGTGACATTCTAAGAAAAGATGAAACAAATTCTTAAAGTTAAACAAAGGGCACCTGACATCAATATCCTGAATGAAAGTAGCAAGTTTTTCATTTAGAGGTAAGATATTATGCAAACATTTCCATAATTTTTTTTTAACACGGGGTAGAGTATCAAGATTCCAAATAAATTTCCAGAGATAAGTATTTAAAGACTGTTCAGCATGATAGATGGCATTATACAAAGACTTAATACTAAACACTCCATCTTTGGTTAGAGTCCAAGAAATTCTATCATGACCTGATATAGGGATTTGAATGGGCCTAATTTGGTCCACAATATATGCATCAAAACAGATATTTAAAAGGTTAATGTCCCACTCTTTGGTGCCTTCAAGGAAAAACTCCTTTGGATAGGGAATATGAGCGATGATACCTGGGATCCAGTTATCCTCCCAAATGTTAACCTTTTCACCATCTCTAATATCCCATTTGCAAAACCTATGAATAAGCTCTAAACCCTTCTTGATCCCATTCCAAAGCCAAGAACAACCAGTATTAGCACTTAAGTGAAAAGGGTCACTGTCGAGATATTATTTCATTTTTAGGATGGTAGCCCAAAGTTTGTCCTTTTCATTTAGAAGTCTACTCTTCCACCCTTGTAATCTAGCCTGGACTTTTTCTAATACAGGCTCAAAACACTTTATTTTAGACTTGATAGTGAACAAGGGACTCCTAAATATTTGTCATTGAGGCCAATATATCTAACCTTAAGGATTCTCATCAGCATTTTGCCATGTTTCTTAGGGACATTCTTGCTAAAGAAACAAACTGATTTTTAAAAATTGATCAATTAACCAGAAGCATTACAGAAGGCATTTAAAAGATCCAATAAATTCCTACATTCAATAAGATTTGCTTTGACAAAAATAAGCTGATCATCAACAAACAATAAATGGCTAATAGGAGGAGCCCTTCTGGTAACCCTAATACCACTTCTTTCAGAAAATCACTTCTCCCCCCACAGCTGACGTTACCGTCATTTGACCATCCAAATGGTCAATTATTTATCACGTGAACGACATGTGATGCGAAAACAAACTAAAATGCCCTCTCTTCTAACTAACCAAACCCAACTCATAGACTTGGGTTAAAAAAAAGGTGGCATCATCATAAAAGACGTCAGATGGACGGCAGAGATTAAAATGCACAAATTGGGTTGGTTTAATGTTATGAGACTAGGGTTTTGTTCGTCATAGTGGAGAGAGGGGCTCGAGCTCCATCTCATCTGCATAATCCAACTGTCTCGTCGGACTAGGGAGGAGAGTTCTTCCTTCTTCAAAAAATTAGGTTTAGGAGGGGATCTTATTTCATAGGTTGATTTAAAGATCAGAGAGAAAAAGTTCGAGATCGAAGAGAGAAAGATTGAAGCTATTTGCGTCAGAAAAATGTTTCATCGTAATTGTAACCGGTAAGTTCTAGCTACCTCCATTTTTTCTTTCTCTCTAATCTATTTATATGTACTGTTCTAGATACAAAAATTTTGCGTAACAGTCTATCTCTTGCTAACATTATTTTAGTTAACTTCAGCAACTGATCGTTGAATCTCAAAATTCCTAATTGGAGAAGATGAACACAACCCAAAAATCTCAAAGCTAATCAATTTAACCTACAAACAAAAATTTTGGAACTAGAATTACAGATCTTAAAAAAATCTCAGAATTCCTAATTGCGTAACAGTCTGTGAATATGTATTGACTCAATTGGGTGTGACAACATCCAGATACACATCCTAACGCATAAAGGAGTTCTGCTCTTTACTTTAACGTTTCTTATAGAAAATAAATTGATCTAAACAAGAACTAGTGCTTTACATTCATAAGTTACTTTATAGTGTTGCTAGGCACATAACATATTTGTTTTGTAGTCTTACCTCTATTAGATCTTTGGATAGCAATTTTAGTGGCACAAGTTGGAATTGTTGGGATGATGCCTTATGAAATAAGGTTGATGTCTTCAACTTTTGCTGTTGACTTTTGAAATTAATTATTTTTGATGTGAATGGATTCATCCCTGCACTTAGGTTTAAATTAATCTCAAAAGTTACTTGTAATGATGAACCCCAAGTTCATCAAAAGTTGTTAGTATGCATATGTAGTTGATTTAATATCACATGTAATGATGAACTCCAATGTGTGTTCTTAATGTTGTACTTTTTAAAGCCATATTGTATAAAATTATGTTAGCATTATTGCACTTTTTATAGAATATGTCATTGTGGATTACATTTTGCAGTAACAAATTTGTGTCCCCTACAAGGAATGTGAGGGTACACTACAATGGTAAGGTACATGAATTCAAAGACCTTGATGGGGATAAAATGAGTAAAGTTGTTTTTGTTGGGAGGCTCAATACAGACATACCAAGCCTCACTAAACAGTCTGAGATGGAATTAAGTTGGGTGATTGGTGGAGTGAGAAAGTCCATAAATAATGATATAGATTTTTTCAATATGTGGCTTGAGGCAGAGTCTGATCACACAAGTTTTGTAGACATCCATTTAAAACCATCACCTCCAACTTCTACAGTTACTCGAAAAAGTCCTAGGTTGCATGCATTGCAGAAGGAAAGGCAATATAGTATAGGTGTGAAGAGGATGCTCAACTTAGATGATGGCAGTTGTTTAGCAATATCACAAGAGGCAGGTGAGACAGTTGAAATATCTACTGTGGAGAACTTAGATAATACAAGGACATGTGATATGGGTGAGGAATTTACACAAGCTAGTGTGGCTGAGAACACCCCCAACTTGCCTCCCTACACAACTCCTTCACATGTAGGTGGGGATGAAGATGAGGAATTCTTGAGGGCAACTGCTACACAAGCAAGTCAGATTGAGCAACAATATTTTTCTGCAAGTATAGATGCTGAGGGTGCTGAAATAGATGTAGACGAGATGGGTATTCCTGTTGAGCCAGCCCAGGTAAATGCAGAGGAAAGATTTGTAGACAGAGATGAAAGTGAGAATAAGGATGATGAGCATTGGAAGACCTACTTGGTTGATTCAGATAGTGATGATGAAGATAGGGTTGATGATAACTAGGGTGATGAGGATGAAGTCCCCAACTTTCCTCATCATGTGTATGCTCAATTTGTTAAAGATGCTGATGATTTGTATGAAGAAGATCCAAAACTAGAGGTACCTGGTCTTACTCTTACTGAGGGTATGGAATTTGCCTCCGCAAAAGCTTATAGATTGCACCTTAGAACATATGCCATTGTGAGAAAATTTGTGTACGAGTCATCAAAGAATGAAGGTTACAGGATGAGGTCCAAATGTAAGGGTTCAGATAGTAAGTGGGAATGCAATGCTAGACAGCTGCCTCACCAAAAGGCTTGGAAGATTAGGAAATTGGTTCCTGAACATACCTGTATTGGTCCTCAAGATGATAGACACCCATTGGTAAATGTAAGGTGGGTGGCAGATGTGTTGGAAGAAGACTTTAAAGATCATCAAAATTCTTGGACTCCAGAAGATTTCATATTAGAGTTTGGAGGAGGTATCAGGTCAGGATCTCATATCAAACAGCTTGGAGAGCAAGGATGAAGATATTAGAGAGGATATATGGCAGCTTTGATAGGAGTTATGCTATGGTTCCGAAATTTTGCAACCAAGTGTTAGCCTCTAACCCAAGGAACCTGGCAACCTTTTCTAGAGATGATGGTGAGCTGACTTTTAAGCATCTTCTAGTATGTTATAAGGCATCTCTTGTTGGTTTTGTGGAAGGGTGTAGACCCATCATAGGGTTGGATGGTACTTTCCTTAAGGGAAAGCATGGTGGAGTACTTCTAGCAACTACAACTTTAGATGCTAGGAATGGATTGTTTCCTCTTGCAATCTATATATGCAGATCTAAAGACCTTGAGAATTGGACCAAATTCTTGGAAGCACTAGCAGCATACATCCTCAAGCACCCAAGGAGGATCACATTCATTTCAGATAGACAGAAGGGGTTATTACCAGCTGTGAAGAATGTTTTTGAGGATTGGATTAATCACATGTATTATTTTAGACACATGTACAATCATATTATTGTTATAATATATATATCCATTCCTTTCATCTATGTTTGTTGTTTTTCATATGAATGCTTTTGATCTTCACAGGTATTGTTTTAGACACATGTACAAGAACTTCAGGAATCGTTTTCCTTTCTTAGGGAAATTACTAGAGATGACTGTGTGGAATGCAGCAAGGTCTTACAAAGCTAGTGACTTCAAACTATGGATGGAGCAGGTGAAAGAGCAAGATCCTAGGGCATATGCATACCTAATAAATGAAGATCCACGCAGTTGGACAAGGTCACAATTTTCACATGTTACGCACTATGAACATGTGACCAACAATTTCTCAGAGTCCTTCAACAATTGGATAATTAAGTTGAGAAATAAGCCAATACTTTTGTTGGTGGAGAGATTTCATTTGATGATGATGACTATGTTTTACAAGAGGAGGGTTACTGCAAGGCAATGGGATGATGTTGCATTAGTTCCTACTGCACAAAAGTGGTTAAACAAGATGCAAAACACACTTGGAAACTTCATAGTGAGACCAACTAGTGACTACAACTATGAGGTTGACTGCTTTTATAGTGGTAAATGGGTTGTGGATTTGCAGAAAAAGACTTGTTCTTGTGTGAGTTGGCAGTTGAGGGGTTTCCCATGTGTGCATGTTGTTGCAACACTGTCTCCAAGGAGGCCTAATTGGCTTGAGTAAGTATTTTTATTCACTTTTAAAAATTATTTAAAGTTGTTATAATTTTTCATTAATGACTATTATTAATTTTTCTGGAAATGCCTTTACAGATATTGCAGTGTAGACTACTATGTGTCCACCTATAGGACTGCATACGCTCGTTTTATTCTCCCACTTTAAGACCAGAGAGACTGGGGTGAAGTAAGTAAAACTACTTTTTTAATACTTTTATGTTTCACATGCCCCATTATTGGGCATCTTTTTTAATATTATATTATAATCCTAGGGTTTAATACAAATATTCCTTTACCACTTTGCAGCCGAATTCAGAAGTGAAACCCCCTGTTGTTTATACAAAACCAGGGAGACCTAAAATGAGAAGGAGAAAGGACCTAGATGAGAATCCAAGTAGTAGTAACCACCAAAGGAAGTGTACACTTTGTGGGAATGTTGGGCACAATATGAGAATTTGCAGTGGAAAGAGCAAAAAAAGAGTAAGGACACGGGGTGGATTAGCTCGCGGCAGTACAAGTCAAGAATATAGTAGCTCTGATACTGGATCTGGTAACAAAGCAAGAGGTGCAGGAGCTTCTGGAACTGGAAAAAGAGCAAGGATTGCACCTCCTGCTAGATCTGTATCTATGGCAACAACAGATTCAGTTAGTAGAACTGGAAGTAGAGTTAGAACTAGAGGGGGGTTGGGTAGAGGAACTGGGTCTAGGGCTGGAGGAAGACCTGTCAGTGTGCAGCAAAGTATTTCACAGACTATGAGTAGAGGAAGGGTTCACCAAACTTTTCACCAATCTGTGAGTTTTGATGGAGTGCCTTCAAGTTTTCAACATCAACAACCACACTAACAAGCACATTTTGAAGGTGTCCCACAACAACAACAAAAATGGCCTGGTTCAACTTCTAGAACACCACATTAGCAACAACATCATGAGAAGCAGAAGAATGGACTTTCTTCTTCAGTTGTTAGTGGCGTAGGGGGTGACACTTAACTGAAACTATTTATTTTATGTGGATGGTTTATGATGAGTTACTCTTCTTTTTTAGTTTTGCTGGATGTTAGCATGGTTATCGTGTTAGACACATGCATGGTTATTTAGTTACTTGACTGATGTGTTTCTTAAAAAGTTTATTTCTGAAGTTGTGTTATGTGCTTTGAACTCTTTGATGGATATGTAATACATGTTATGTTTTTT
>MVGT01001046.1:176230-201344 GCA_002174775.1 Macleaya cordata | reverse complement strand
CCAGTTTAAGAAATTGCAAGTTTGAACTTGCAATTTCAGAAAATTCCAGATCTGAATGAGTTTGTTAGAGAAGAAGATGAGATATTGCAAATCTAAATTTTAAACACGTTGAAGAACTTACCGCTAATCGAAGATCCGTCGAAGAAGTGCGATTTCATCGGAGAAGAAGATGAGATCGGAGCTTTGAAAGATATAATGAAGTCGGAGAAGTACGAGACGAGAAAAGTTATGAGAGAGTTCGCCGGTACCGGAGAAATAAAAGAAATCAGAAGGAGGATGAATGATGAGGAGTTCACCGGCCACCGGAAGTTAAACCTAGAACTAAAATAAGAGGGGAATGACCGCGACGTTTTACTGTTAGGGCTTTTAATTGATTAGGTTTTAGATCTTACGGGATGATATTAGGGATTTATTTGGAATAGATTGTTTTTAATGGTTAGTTGTGTCTTTTTAAAACTAGGGACTAAATTTACAAATGTTTTTAATGCAAGGGATTAAAAACCTAAGACTTAAGAAAATAGGGACTAAATTCTCAAAACCCCAAAAGTTATTGTACTTTCTAAATATTTTTCTCCTCCTTTTAGCCAAGCCGATAAAGTGAGCCAAGTCAAAAGAGGTATTAAACTCGCCATGTGTCATCTCATCCACCATTGAAAAATCAAAAAGCAAGGGACAAGATGGAGAGTTCTTTATTGGGCTATATAAGGGGGGCTATATATCCTGCCTCTTTATCATATGCCCTTTAGATAATCTTATTTACCAAATCTGCTATTAATTAGTAAGTTATATGTGTTTGTCCTAGTTAGCAAGGACGGCCCAGATTTGTTAGAGGATAAATCTTAGTCGTTCTTTATTTATTATATAAATATGCCCTTTAGATAATCTTATTTACCAAATATGCCATCAATTAATAAGTTATATGTGTTTGTCCTAATTAGCAAGGACGACTCAGATTTGCTAGGGGACAAATCTTGGTCGTTCTTTATCTCAAAACCGCTCTGTTTTATTAATAGATTTCACCTTTCGGGTCCTGAGGCGGGTCAAAACCAGGTCAAGGATTCAAGGTGATACAGGTTTCGAGTAATTTGATAATTGATATCCAATGGTATAATTGGATCCGTTTGAAACTAGTTTACGAATATTGACTTGTCTTCCCTTTTGGAGTTGGAACCGAAATATTGAAGAACAAACCAAAACGAATAATATCAATTCTGTTAAGTTCACCCTATTTGATTATCGAAACCGAAATCAACAAGAATCAGAATTGAATTATTTAATAGGTTCTGGTTCTAGGTTTTTTTGTTGTCATAGTCAGCAAGAACGACCCAAATTTGTTAGAGGACAAATTTTGGTCATTCTTTATCTCAAGATCGCTCTGTTTTATTATATTTTCAGCTTTCGGGTCCTAGGGCGGGTCAAAACCAGGTCAAGGATTCAGGGTGTTACAGGTTTCGGGTAATTTGATAATTGATATCCAATGGTATAATTGGATCCGATTGAAACTGGTTTACAAATATTGACTTGTCTGCCTTTTTGAGTTGGAACCGAAATATCGAAGAACAAACCGAAACGAATAATATCAATTCGTTAAGTTCACCCTATTTGAGTATCGAAACCAAAATCAACAGGAATCAGAACTGACTTATTTAATAGGTTCTGGTTGTGGGTAGTTTTTTTTTAATCGATAGTTGAAGAACCGAACCAGGACACAGACCAGTTGACACTAGGGACTAGGTTTCTCTTCCTGCAATTCGATTAGTTTGATAAATTGAATCTCAAAAACAAAAACTGAAACAAGTGGTTTGGTCCTTATCAAATAAGCATGCATATAATTGCATCAAATCCTTCATAATATTCTTCTTAATCTTGCCAACACAGCTTTCTCACGATCCATGATTGTTTAATTTGGACGGCTAGAAAACAATCAATCACAGACCTACACGTAAGCTTATCAAGGGCTTAAAACAACACCCAATTCCAACGTGACTCAATTCTATGTTGGTTATCATCATTTACTTCGTATTATCTATACTATATATAAAGAGAAGCCACCTTCCCAAAAACCAATAGACGGACGTCCATTAAAGTGATTTCCTAAAATACCCTTATTCACTCTAACCAAAACTTGCCCCGTGCGCGCGTAGTGCGCGTGCCAGTCAACTAGTAATGATAAAATGATGATGAAAGACTAATAAGTCAGAACCAAAGAATGTTATCATCATTATATATTCATACCCATCATGAGATATGAATCATTTTGATGTAATCTATTTTCTGCTTACATCATGGTCCACCATCCTGGGGGCTGACATGGGTCGGTTTTTTCTTGATTTCAACCCGACCCATATACCAATGTGGTGGAAATTGTTTGGTATGCCGGGAATATTTGCATTAGCAAATATTTGTGACAATTTGTCTATTTAGGGATGCTTGGTGCGGACAATAGCAAATGTTTGCATTAATTTATAGGGTGTCCACATGAAATTAGTTTATGGATAGCAAATATTTAATGTTGAGATCAAGCAATCATTTTTTAATGTTGCCAACAGAAAAAAGAATACAGAAATGCAAAAATTTGCATTAGTAATGTGAAAAACTTTGTAGCAGGGCCTCAATGATAATTCTTTGAGCTTAATGTTAAGTCTAAAATCTATATAGTCAATATCGTAGGCTTCGGACTAGGGCTGCACACGGTTCGGTTTGGTTGGATTTTTTGTCAAACCCATAGCCAAACCATTAATTAATTTAGGAAAACCAAAACCATACCAAACCATGATGGTTTTTTTTTTAGAACCAAAACCACACCATCGATTTTTTGGATTTTTTGGGTTTTTCGGTCTTTTTCAAATTTCGGATTTTTTAGGGGTTTTCGGTTTTTTTAACAGACAAATCATTCAAAACTAAAGTTTAACTAGATTAAAAAAAATTAACATATGGCATTTATCAATTGATCATTTAAACTTAAACTAAAACATGACATAATTAGAGCACTTGCATTATAAAAAATTAAAGTTCGTTCAAACTACAAAATGAAAAACTGATAATAACTAAATATTTATTTAAATTTAAAACATTAAAAAAAAATGTCCAAGTGTTCAACCATCTTAAGTAATTATTAATTCTCTCTCTTTTTTGTGAAAATTATTAAATTTAATATGAGAAGATCACCCTTACCAAAAATCATATCAATCAAAAATAATTATAAGGTAATTTATAGGCCATCCATTTTAATTATTACTTTTAAATTAAATTTTGATAGGGTTAAAAATTTTGGTACGATATGATTAGGGACGAAGTCATAAATTTTTTAAGGAGAAAACCACAATGCACAATAAATTTCTTTGGTATGCCTAAAAGCTCGTGGGGTACGTGTTAAGAAATGAGTTAGTCAAATTCTAATTTTACAAAAAATTAAGGCACATATACTAGAATCTTAATAATTGGTGGGGCACTCAATTTCCTCATAGGTATTAGATGTTGGAGTTTTAAAATTTTTTTGGTGGAGCACATTCCCCACCAACATGCAAGATAGCTCATTCCCTAATATGATTAATTTTATTTTTTTATGAAGATACATGGTGAAGTCTGTGAAGAGTTCATCTTCATATCTTAGATATCTCTATATGGATCCCAACATATTTTTCATAGCAACATAGTGGCAATTTTAATCATGGTATGTCCACAATTAAATTTTTTCGCAATAAAAATAATAATTATATAAAATAATACATATATTATAAATAAATTAATAAATATGTATAAATTTGAGAACGCACATCACACATATGTATTACCTCATAAGAACCATGTTCCTTAATTCAGATTTTCATAAGTTAGCATGCATATTTATACATAAGAATGCATGTGTATACTATATAGGTATATGTGCAGGTTTTTTTCTGATTTTTTTTGGTTTGGTCTTTCGGTTCGGTGTTTTTGGTCCGGTTTCGGTTTTTTTGGTTTTTTGAAAACATGAAACCAAAACCAGACCATAAATATCGGTTTTTGCGGTTTTTTGATTTTTCGGGTTTTGGGTTTTTTGGTTTTACGATTTATCGGTATTTTTTTCGGTTCGGACCAGTTCGGACCGGATTTAAAACCGCACCATGTGCAGCCCTACTTCGGACCATATCACACTGTTTTTTCCGCAGTGTGATTTCCTTCTCAGCATTTTATAGCTTATTTACTAGGTAACTTGTGCCTCCAACATCACTTATAATTCGTTATGCGTATATTTAATGCTTAAAATCCACCAAAATAATTTGTACAACATCTTATAAAACTCATTGTTCTCGAATGCATTCTAGAAATATAAATTTGTCAAAAACCGATAATACATTTTTACTCACGTGACCCTCCTCTTTCTCCGATGTATACACCATCTAAGTCATCTTACATACTCAGGCCAATGATTTACCCTTTTAAATACTCTTTATTTACAGTCTACACTACTTATTTAAAATCATTGAATCTCAACTACGGATCTATATTGTCTTGGGCGCCGCTAAGGCTTCACTAGGCGGAAAAAGGCGTTAATTTTTTCTTGACCGTCCCGCCTTGCTCGTAAAACGCCCCACAACGCCTTTGGCCGCTCCGTCACCGTCCCAAAGCACGCCTTAGCTGAGGCGCGAATAAAAAAATGTGTTTTTGTACCCACTCTGTTTAAAAAATACTTTTGTACAGCAACAAGCTGTACCTTTTGATAGATTTAAATTTTTATTAGTATAACATGTTTTTTTTAATCTATTAATTACTGATGTGAGTTTTATAAAGTATAAAGTGCTGTTTTTTAGTATTGAGATTCTAGTATGTTTAATAGTTCTAATTTCTATTGTTGATCATGATATTACTTTCATCTTTTTTTTTTTTTTTGTGTTTAGTAGTTATTGACTTACTTATTTTGATTGAGCGAATTATTAATTTTAAGACTAAATTACTAATACCTGGTATTTTTTAGTTATTTTGATAAGGAAGATATAAATTATATAATATGTAGCAGGATGGGAGTGTGCCTATTATGGCGGTATGCCCCTCCCCGCCTTTTCCCCCGCCACGCCACGCCCCCCTAATTTCAGACTCCACCGCCCCGCCCCGCCTTCCCCCCCAAACAACATAGCTACGGATAGATATATCAACCATTCATATTTATCTTTGAATAAATCTAGACCGTCGTTTGTATAAAACTGTCCTGTTTTATAATATAGACGGGACCAACGACGTTCAACAAGAAAGTACAATACTAATTTTGCCTAGTTCAGAAGGGGTTTTTTCTAATTGACCCTATTTTAGAAACTTTAATGTAGTATTATATGATGGATTGCTTTTTGACCACACTGACATGCACACTAAAAAGTTGAGCCACCACATTTGCAAAGCACTTTCAGCTCTTAAAAAAAAAAAAAAAGGCCCTGTGTATTTGTGGGAAGATCTCATTAGCTGCCCTAAACCTACACGTCTCTTATACTGATATACATGAAATCAAGTCCAAGTGATCTCCACAACCCAATTCTGATAAGATCTCTCTCTGTACAAAATGGATACCAACTTTAATTCCAATAACCATTAAAGATAAAAAAGAAAAGAAAGTGAGAGATGATCAAAAAGTTGAATTAGGTTAATGCTGATCAGTTATGTGGTTGTTGAGATTTTTTTTTTTTTGAAATGGAGGCTTATGTAATCAGAACAAATTCAGTTACCCACGTGTGTTAAATTTCTAGTATGCTTAGTTCATCATCATCAACATCTATACCTTATCCAAAGTAATGATCAGGTCAAAGCCATGTACCCTAATTTGTCATTAAACAACTCTATCTTGAGTTTGAGTTTGAGTTCTTGGTCAGTATAAATAGGAATGCAGATTCAGTTGACAGTGCAAACTCAACAAGGATCAAAGTGTCCAAGTGAAAAATACCCAAGTTGTAAGCCAAAGTACCAAAAATGAGGCTCACCTTAGCAATTATGCTTGTGTTGTTTCTTGATGCTCTTCTCATTGTCTTCGTCGTTGGGGATGTCGGGACAGCTACGTCGTATGATCCTCCATACCTGCGTATGTAGTCGTCAGATAAATTTTTGTTTAGTTCTGTATTTTAAATTTTAAGGGTTGAAAGTTTTGTTTTAGTAGATACTTAGCTAGTCATACATATTTCAACAAATCCATGCAAAAGATGAGGTCGTTGTTGAGTGGACACACTGTAGGGGACTTAAACGGTTAATTGGAGTGTGTTCACCCACTTTTAACTTCGGTCAACAAAACCCCACTATCCTTACGGTGGGGACTTCAATGGTCTACAGAATGGCTATCCTTACGGTGGGGACTTCAATGGTCTACAGAATGGTGGTGTTGACTGTTTAAGTTCCCATCAATAGATGGTGGCGTGTCATTCACCCACGTTGAGAGTGGGTGAACAAAATGGCACTCCATAGAAATGGCAAGTAGAAATGTTTACTCTGTTGGCTACCCCTTATATCAGACAGCTTAAAAACTGACTAGAGTCATCTGACATAAAGGGATTTCAAACTTTCTTTCATCTTCCATCTTCAAAACATTTCGGGGGCTTTGGTTTGAGAGTTTTTTCGTTTTTGGTTACAAACTTACAATATTTTTCAGCTTTGGGTTAGATCTACTGCACTATTGGCACTAGTGAATTTTTTTCCTTCAACCAGCCCTTTCAAGCCTAGTTTTAGTTTTTCCTTCTGAGAGGTCCCTTGTAGAGTTTGGCTTCAGCGGCTCAGCCCATATATGTTTAATGCAATTTGATCTTATAAAGAGCCAAGAAAAATGAGATTAAGATGCACTCACTTTTTTCTTCTCCTTAATGCAGCGACGAAATGCAACGGGTACAGTCAACAACAGTTTCCTGATGGAGGTATGTTTGCGGCTGCAAGTAACGGGTTATGGGACAATGGAGCAGCATGTGGTCGGAGGTATCGCATGCGGTGCATCAGTGGCCTCAGAAGACCGTGCAAGGATGGAACAATAGTTGTACAAGTTGTGGATGTATGTCGGACCAATCCGTGCCCATCGACTCTAGTTCTCTCAAACAAAGCCTTTGATGCTATCTCAAGGATCTCTGAAACCAAAATCAACATTGAATATGCTCAGTAATCTTTCCTACCCTTTCTCCCTCTCAGTCTGTATATTTTCTTTTTTCATTTTTCTTCTTGTTTTGATAGGTAAAAAAATATTATTAGAAGAACAAGAAAAATTTAAAACAACAAAGGCCAAAACAATCAGAAGCCGAAGAAAAACTGATAAAAAGGAAGCGAAAATATAAGTTTTGGACAAAGCACTATATACGTTTTATAAACAAACATACACATGCTACTATGCTAGATTTTAAGAGCGCATTGTTCATGCTGACCTTTACTTCTCTCCTGTTTGTAGGATCTGATTGGTGCAAGCTCCTCCGGGGATGTGACTAGCCATGCTATGCTGCATGTAATCACACTTAGTTTGCTTACCCTGTATAGTTGGATGTCCTTTATTTGACTGTTCAGAAGGTTTATACTTTAATTTTCTTCTGTTCATGTGCTGGCATCACATGACCTTGAAGAAAAGAGCATGAATCGGTAGTTTCTGTACTGCCATACTTTTGAAATATGTACATCCCCTATACAAGAAAGTAATTAGATTTCAAAATATTGGGCACTGTTCACAGAACCTCTGGCACCAAAGCTCAACCCAACAAGATTATTTTGACTATTTAACCAAGATTGGTTTCAGACAGTAAGAAATGAAAAAGCAAGGTCACAGAAAAAAATGTTATTCACAGGATAAATCAAAGGAAGTTCTATACGTGGTGTCCGTTGATGAAGCAATCAATGTTAATAAACTAGGAACCAATTGTGGTTATAGACTAGGTACCAGGAGTACCTAATGTTTATCATAAGGAGAAGATCAGTTTATGCACAACTTATTATCAAAACGCCATTGCCTAAACACAAACTATGCTTATTTACCAAGATCTATCCCCTCGTGAAATAATAAAGTGAAAAAATTCAAACTTGAAAAGGATCTTTCTGAAGTCTGATTAGGAAAGTAGCTCAAGATACAACCCGACACTTCCCATCAAGATTAAAAAGCAAGCAATATTGACACAAACCCTGGGAATATGCTCAGGTTGGCTGGCTGAGTGCCAAATTCACAAACCTTAACAAAAACAACAAAATTTTCACAAATCAACCCAGTTGAAGCTAAAACTCTTGAAAGCTAATCTAAGCAATATAGAAATAGAGACTCAGTCCTCATCTATTATACACTTATTTTACCACTTAACACTGAATTTCAGAATTTAAGTGTTTTATAGAATTATATGCTAATCATTGAAGTATCTAAAAATGAGGTATATCTGAAATCTGATTTTGTCACTAAACAGGTTTTCATTTTTTTTTCGAAAAAAAGGACAATTGTTTTCGATCTTCAGAATATCTATAATCTAGATTAACAAATATATCTTTTAGACTCCAGCTCCAGTTTCCTGATTTCAATTTCAGTTTTAGTTCAGGCTTCGGGATCATTATTTTCAATAAAGGAGGTCTTGTCTTAAATAATAAGTGAACCTATTTCTGAACACTGAATGTTTTCAGTGCAGGACACTCGAGCAAGAAATAATTTTGGACAATTTATTTTCAAGAATAACAAATAAAACTTTTTTACTCTTTTGTGCAACAAAAGAGTAACAGATTGCCATTTACAAACCAATCGAGCAAGACCAATCAGTGTCAACCAAGTCAGAGCAAGACACTAGAAAAAGATTAAGGTGGCCATTGGTGAAACTGAACTAAGGTCTAAATTGATTTTAAGTGCTGAAGAATAAAGGATGTGGAATACGAGGGAAAATTTGTAAAATTGAAAAGAAAGCTAAAGCTTAATGTCTTATTGTACTCAGATTCCAGATAAAAGTGAAAACTTGGACACTGGAAATCCTAAAATTCAATTCAGTTAATAAGTGTTGAGACAAAGTTTTACCAAACATCACTAAGAGAAAAAGAACAACATAGACTGGCCCTGCTTACTCATTAGTTACTTTGTTCCGCCACACTCTGAACTTCTTAGATGATTAGATCCAATATAAAATAAAGACACACACATCAAGAGTGTATATACCAAGTGGGTTTCAACTATTTTGTGCAATTCCAAAGAGAAAACCAACTGACACTTCATGGGTCGGGGTAGTTATATATCCTTGAAGAATTCAATAGACTTTCCTCTCAATACATTAGCGCTTCAGTTTTATCTACCTATTCTATTATAGTGCAAATACGTGATAGTTGTTGTGAAGCATGTTTGCCAAATTTCCGAAATTACCCGTTTCATTAGTTTTCTCGTAAGTGGTAGATAAAAAAATGTAGATTTCCTCTTAAAAATGCAACTATTGTGGTGTAATAGACTATCCTTCTTACATATTTCCACTAAATAACTCATATAAAATCTGATTGAATAGACTAATTGAATAAAAGTGAATTTATTTTTAATGGTTGAATCATGACAATGTTATATGTTTTCGTATTAAGGACATGGAGTTTCAGGGACATGCAATAAACGTTCATCTCCACCAGTTTGATTAAAAAAGAGAAGAAAATGTAAAAAAAGTCCCTGTAAAAAAAGTCATTATGATTTTAGTCCTTGTATTATAAATTTAGTCCCTTTCCAAAACCCCTATAATTGTATTAACATGCATTATGCAAGAAAATAGTTAAATTATTTAAACTACAGTCTTAGACTTTGCTAAACATCTGGAGATAAGAATTTAAAGACATGATCCACTGAAAACAATTTTCTATTAACGTCCCAGCTAAACCCTTTGCATCCATTATATTCAAGTATTCAACAAACCTATTTGCACGGTCCATCCAAGTGAACTGATGCAGGACAACCTAGCCATCTCGGCTAGCCTTGTCATCAAACCTGAGCCACTTCTTGGGCCAATTATTTAATTTCTTAATAGCCAACTAGTTAAATACTAGGAGAAGTTTAGTTTAGTTAGGGCTTTATTATTTCTTTAAGGGTATTTTAGTCTAAGGGGTTTATTATTTCAAGTATTTAAGTTGTTGAACATCTTGTTATTAATCAGTTTTTAAGAGTTTATGAATGAAAGAGGCTGTCCTAGCCGATTTTCCTTAGCTCTAACAGTTCTATCTCTCATTCCTCTCAATATTTCTTCTACTTTATCTCAATCTCTTTCGTCTTTTTTCTTATCCTCTTAGGGTTTCCGCACCCTTTCATCTTTTTCTGCATTGACTTCCGCTGCAACGCAGATTTTTCTGCATTATGAAGTATGAACCATGCAAGGAAAACAGAGCATTTGTTGGTGGTCAACTAGCATGTTGGTTTTATCCTCAATATGATCCAATAATACTTTATAAGCAAACAGTTTCAACTTTCAACTATTATCTTACTAATAAGGTTACCAATCAATGAAGGTGTTGATAATACTTCATTGGAAGTCTTAGAATGGTTTGATTTTTCTCAGAGTATTTTCTCCATGGTTAGAAAATCATGAACACTGAAATCAGACCTAAACTCAGCTCCATGTTTCACCATAGAGGCATAGACCTGGAACATAAGGGTGTATGAATATCCTAACCCAGGGTATAAACTTTATCCTTCAATGTGAGGTGAAGGTATTCCTTACATGTCAGCGTTGAGAGGTAACATATTTGGGAAAAAAGAAGAAGAAGGAAAACTAGAGATATAGTCTTATAGACCACCAATCTTTGTTACTGTGATGGTCATGCCAAATATTACAATGTCTATATGTGATACACATTTTGATACCATGGACCGATGAATATTTGGCCCACCCCTAGTGAACTCAGATCCAATACCTAATAATCACCCATCCTGCTGATGTTCGAATTGTGGGTCTCATCTATGGGTCAACTAACACATATGTTGTGAAACGTGTTAGTACGCCTGACTGTAATATCTGGTGTAACAAAAAAAATAATCAGGTCCTATTGAAGAGTAGTATAGATAATTCAGTTTTGAAGAGCATTTTTGAAAATGAAGTTCCTTCAGTGAGGTAACCAGAGTCCGAGACAGTTGTCAGTCCTAGAAGGGAGATTTTGTAAATGGTATACTTATTTGGTGTCTGTCCAACTAATTGGTCCTAGTACAATTGCCAGCAAAGTGTTACATTTAGAATTTGATGTTGGACTCCAGATAAATATTTTTCAGTAGATTTCATTTAATAGCTTATCAAAAAAATGATATTTTTTCTTAATACATATTTGCAAGTCTAATACAATTTTTTTTTGTAATTGACTAATAGTACATATAGACCAATGAGCAGAGAGCATTGAACAACATTTAAAAGTAAACTGATGAAAAAGAAAACAACATTTACAACCACAGGACGCTTTTACCTCTCCACGAGAAATCAAGGATCACTCTAACCACATGATCACTTATTTTCCTTGTGCTGCAGTAGATTGGATGAAATAACAAAATTAGAAACCGAACCCATTTCCTACTCACTCATGGAAGAAGAAAAACAACTACAATGAACATTCCAGTACTACGTTACCTCAGAGTGAGAGAGGATATCACTTTTACAGTTGTATTGAGAAAGCAGATCAATACTATCAAATGTTACAGCGTAGTGAACATGTCAAGTATCAGTTGCACCCAGTTGACATAGAGACACCTGTATGAAAATCAATAAACTGATATGAGTCCCTGACCAAGTGACATTGTTCATACCCAATAAAAGAGCAGAACCAATTGAATTCTTTGCATACCATAATTTATACCAACCGCGATTGACATAGACCAGCAAGGGGCGCATCTTATCTCTCCATTGTAGCGTAAGCCAAACGCCATGCATCATGGAACCATATTTTTAGCTCGAACAGGATAGATTGTACACAATGTAAGGGACAACAAAGTGCATACAATTTGTTTTCTCCATCACAGCTTACCTTGTGATATCCGATTGGTGATTAAGTCAACCAAAGGAATCTTGCTGAAGGATGAAAACAGATAGGCTGAGATATTCACATTCCTCAAATTACTGACAATCTGACATCATTTACTTCTCGCTTACTGACCTTGTGGTTATCAGATTTAACCTCCTCACCTAAGGATTGCAAAATCCGAGAAGCCTCAGAAACAACTCCTCGAAGTAGGTACTGATCTAATAACATTGAGTACCTGAGAGCAACTTGGAGATTTTGTTCATCAAGATTGCAAGAGAAAAAGTTCTGCCACTCCCTTGATCTTCCTTCCATGCAAACACCGTGCAGCAGGGCAGCAAAAGTAACAGAATCAGGTAGGCAGCCCTTTCCCATCATCTTAATTCTCAACTCAAAGGCAGTTTTGAGCATCCTATGTTGGCAAAGGCAAATAACTATAGCATTATAGGCTGCTATATATGGGTCCCATCTATCCAGCATCATCCTCCTAAAAGTTTCCAAGATCAGGAACATCTTATTCTCTGGAATCCTATCTCCTTCCATGGAAACAAGATCAGAGGCATTATTTGTGAACCCATTGATCAGATAGTTGTACGTCACATCATTAGGAGCACACCTATTAATCAGCATTTCTTCAAAAAACAAGGCAGCCTTTGAAAGTTTCCCCTCTCTACAAAAGCCACCAATAAGAATGCTGTACGTGACAACATTTGGAACCAAACCACAATCCTTCATCTCTTTAAAGAGCTCTTGAGCTCTATCAGAACCTCCATTCCGGAGAAACCCATTTATTAGAGAAGTATATGTGATCACATTTGGTTTGCACTTTCGCATCACCATTTCATTGAACACCTTCAATGCTCCATCCATGTCATTTTGTTTTACATACCCATCTATAACAGTGGAATAGGTTATCTCATCTGGATAAAAGTGCTTCTTTACCATTCTATCAATGCATAATTCTGCATCCTTCATCATGCCAAACTTACAGTAGCCCTTGATCATAGCATTGTAACCAACAACGCCAGGCTCGATACCCTTTTCGACCATGAACTCAAAGAACTTCTTTGCCTCATCAAGATCACCATGTCTAACAGACCCATCAATCATCGTAGTATAAACAAATGTATCAGGTAAGATTTTTCGGTCAAGCATCTCCACAAGCAACAGCTTTGCAGTTGGAAACATCCCTTTCTTGCAAAGTCCACTCATCAGAACATTATAAATACCTGCATCCGGAAGCACGCCCCTGTCGACCATTTTCTCACGGATCGTCAAAGCAACATTAACCTCACCTGCATTTACAAGCCCATGAACAAGAGCTCCATAAGTTACCAAGTCAGGTTTATGCCCTCTTTCCATCATTTCAATTAGCAAATTTGAAGCCTTAACGAATTCTCCATTCCTGTTGTACCCACAAATAAGATCAGTATAAGTAAACTTATTTGGCATCAATCCTCTCTCCACAGCCTGCCCTAGAAGATCATTGGCCTCCTGAACCTTACCCTCTTTACATGAACCACAAATCAAAATATTATAAGTTCTAATATCCGGCTCACAACCTCTTCCAACCATTCTCCTGAAAGTCTCCATTGCTTCAACCACATAACCATTTTTAAATCGAGCATCAATAAGATTATTATAAATTTGCACATTAACAGTTAAACCCCTAGTCATCATTTCTGACAGAATCTTATCAATCACCTCAAAATCCCCTTTCTTGCAAAACCCATTAATCATTGCTCCATAAGTAGACAATGTAGGCAAAAAACCCTTCAATTTCAATTCTCGAAAAAGCTTATAAGCTCGTTTAACATCACCTTTCCTGCAATACCCATCAATGAGAGTGTTGTAAAAAACTATATTTGGAATACAACCCTCACCCCACCTATCTTCAATCAGTCTTTTACCTTCTTCAACCCTTCCTTCATTACACAAACCTCTCACCATTATACCAGTACTATAGTTATCTACAAAATTGCTCCCACCACTATCATCTCTTCTAAGCATTTCATCGTATACTTGACGTGCAATATCAGTTCGACATTGCTTAATAAGTGCATTCAGCAACCCATTACAGGCAAAAACGTTAGGAAAAGAAGAATACTTTTGAACTAAAATTGAGTAAAATTCTAAAGCTTTATCCACTAATCCAGAATCAGAATAAACTCTAATAAGAACATTAAGAGCTTCATGGGTAACTGATGTTTCATCATTTTTCATATTCTCTAACACAGTTTCTATCTCTTGAAACCTTTTTGATTTAGCTAAAATCTTCAGAAGTGACGAGTAAGTTTGAGAATCCGAAGAACTCCATGGTCGACGAGAAATAAAATCGAAGAACTTTAGACCTAATTCGACGTCACGAATTCGGTCGAGCACAAAAGGAGCAACGTCTGAGACTACGATCTCTTCTTCGGAGAATCGGGTTTCTAGGGTTTCTTCCCATTTTTGGTGGGTTTTAAGGATATCTAAGACGTCGTTTAAAAGTCTGTTGATTTGGGGTTCAGGGGGGAGGTTCAGAGAAGGTCGACGTTTGGGTTTGTGCGGAGGTTTTACAAGAGAGAGAAGGTTTTTAGACATGAGAGAAGAGGAGAGAGAAACTATGTGAAGCACTTCCACCTGAAATTTTGATTTTCTCTCGACTGTTATTCCATTGCTATTGCTCCAAAAAAATAGGCGCTAAATTTAGAGCAGAAACTGAACCAGGCCTTCGACAAATCTAGCAGAAACTATGTACTATGTATGTACACACTGCAGCACTGGAATTCCTATTGATCAGACACTGTTAGGTATCAGTAATGCTATTCGAACCAATTTCGAAGCCTTCTCGGGCACACGATCTAATGGATGAGTTTTGTTGAAGATATTTTCTTCAGGATGATTATCTTTATTAAAAATAAGTCTATTCTAAAATTAATATATTCATCAAAAATTGATTCAACGAAAATAAAGATGATCTCCTCACGTTTATTTACAATTTATTATTTAAGGATTTAGAAATTTTAGAAGGGTCCCACTAGAATGAGAACTAGTTGCATACTAGTCCGACTAGGATGAGAATGAGTTGCATACTGGAACTATGCAGCCCATCTCGTCAAAAGTAGTATAGAAAGAAAATTGTACTGGTAGTTATTACTTCCCACGGAACCTTCATAAATCAATTGCAACTCAAATGATCCTTGTACCCCTAACAACACTTTTAGTGTCTTAAACTTCTAAACGTTTTCCCCTTTTTTTTTTTTTTTTTAAACTTCTCTAATCTTCAATCTTATTTTACAATAACAAAGACTAGCTCGTTTAAAGTTGTGGCAGTGAATCAAATAATGTTTTATAAACCATTTCAATTTTATACCTATTGAAAAACCACTTAATATATTGAATTTTGTATCGAGATATATTTTTATTCCAATTAGTTATTATCAAACTAAACAAGGAGACACTAGCCAATCTGCACAAGAGAATGGAGACCTTTTCTCACCTTTTTATTGTTAGTCGATCAAATCTAATATTTGAAATGGCCTTGAGAATTTGGTTAGCCGAAGAAAACTCTGAAAAATGGTCCATGTGTTACCTATATTTTTTATATAATAAGAAAGTGAGAAAAATCCATTAACTAATGAGAAACTAAAAAAAAATCATTAAATAAGAAGAAAGTGAAAAATTTATGCAAGATCCTAATTTTTTATTTTTAGTTATTTTAGGGTTTAGTCCCTAGTTGATAATCGAAACTGCATTTCATCCCTCCATAATCCAAAAAGCTGACTTTAGTCTCTTTTTGGACGGAAAAACACAAAGCACAATTAAATGACGCACGTTTTCTAAACACGTGTGGTTTATGGATAAAAACTACCCCTCACATGTTAAACACGTGAGGAACTTATGTAAAATTAATTTTATATATCGAAAATGCATCTCTCTATCTAACAGCTAGGGTATTATAGTGTGATCGATAGCCACAACAATCACAGTTAAGCCACAAATATGACCGTTGGCAAACAATTATATCTTCTTCTTCAAATTTTATAAATAGGATTCATGGCTGAAGTTAAAATTGCCAAGTTTGAAACTTAATATTTCTTGTTGAAAAGCCTAAAATTTCTCTAATAAAGGGTAAAAATCTAGGTTCTTCTTCCTCAACTCCCAATATTGTTCATTTTGTTTTAGAATGGGTGGAGGTGGTGAATGTAACATTTACACTAAGGTATGTTAGGATGTGAAAATCAAAGATAACTCACTCTTTTTAGCATTTCATGTCGGTCTAGTTGGTTAGTGCATTGATTCAATCTTTATCAATGGAGGAGGATAAACTGAAAAGGGATGTAACTCAAATTAATGTATTTACAGAAGGGATTTAAGACTAATCTAATTTTATATTTTTCGATCTATTTTGACAAATCAAACATTTGTAGAAGGTGGTGAATCAAGCATTTTCACTAAGGTATGTTAGGATGTGAAAATCAAAGATAACTTGATCTTTTTAGCATTTCATGTCGGTCTAGTTGGTTAGTGGCTTCAATCTTTATCAATTGAGGAGGATGAACCGAAAAGGGATGTCACTCAAATTAATGTATTTACAGAAGGGATTTAAGACTAATTTAATTATCTATTTTCCAATCTGTTTTGACAAATTTTTTAATGTGTAACCACCATAAGCAAACCATCCTTCAACTTACCCAGGAGAAGCTTCCTCTGTTGCTATATTGATCTCAGCGGAATCATCTAAGCCCACACTCTTCTTCTCCAACTTGAACTAGTCAAAGCCTTTTATTTTCCCTCTCTAAAATACACTCTAAGCCTTCAAATCAACATAAATCAAAAAATCTAGAACTAGGATTTCCTCTTTTTTCTTTCCTCTCTCTATATCTATAAGATGAAAACGATAGAGTTTAGATGTACCCTTTTTCCTTTAAGTAGATTAAGTTGGCTCAAGTTATCTCTTTAACTTAACATAAGTCGTCGATCACATCGCAAGACCCCAGCCGTTGGATAGATGGGGGCATTTTAGGCTTAAAGATATAAAGTTACTTAAGTCCCTCACATGGTAAACACGTGAGGGGTAATTTAGTCCAGTAGGCACACATGTTTCTAAAATGTGCCTCATTTAACAGTTTTCATCTAAAACGGGACTAACGTAAGCTTTTTAGATTATAGAGGGGTGAAACCCAATTTCGGTTATTAACTAGGTAAACCCTAAAATACCCTTATTTTTATTTAACTAGCGATAACCCATGCCTTCAGCACATTCTATAATTCGTTGCACGTTTTCTTCGTCTAAATCGTGCATATGGCATATGTCGACATTCCTTCGGCATACTGACCATGTGTCGTCTACACCCCATTCATACTTAATATGGACGCAAAATACTTTTTTTTTCCATTTAAAATTTGATATTGGTGACTGGTCTCATTTTGAAGATCTTCGCGAATCATTTTTAAAAATATAAGTTTTGTTAAAAACAAATTTGTAGATTAAAAAGTATGACATTTATATTTTTAAAAATTTAAAGTTAGATAAATTTCTCTCTCCTCCACATGTTCATATTCTTTATTACTCCACGTGTACATACCATTTTTTATCTACAAATTCATACTAATTAAACACTTTTTAGATACTCTTTATTTACCAATTCCATCATTAATTAGGAAGTTTTATATGTTTGTCCTAGTCAGCGAGGTCGACCCAGATTTGTTAGACGACAAATCTTGGTCGATCTTTTCCCTTCGACTGCGAACAACCGATGAGAAATCGTTTCTCGTATTCCTAACTGGGGGTGGAATCGTCTAATGTACTTATGGAGTCGCCACCTGATTAATCTTAGAATCAGGACCTAGTTTTGGAAAATTATTTTGTTTTAACAGAAAACTTAGCGATCTTCCGACTAGTTTGGTCTACGTAGAGAGATTCTCGGTAAGGGAATCCTCGTATGGGTCGGGAAGGTGTCACTACACCAAAATGGGCTTTTTGTAACATATTGTTTTGAGGCTTTGTCACGATTATAATCGTGAGGAGCGTTATTACGTTTATAATCGTGACAATCATCCATTAAATGTTACAAAAATTCTATAAATTAATGCTAAAAATATTGTCACTCATATAAATGTGACAAGCAAACGTGGACCCCAAAAATATTTTAGGACTGCTCGACTATTTTGGCTCCCGCTTGTTTTTTCATCTTCCACTTATTATTTTTCTCTCCCGCTTACTTGACTACTCTCTCCCACCACTACTACCATCGTGCACACCCCATTGCTACCAGTGTCGCAGGTAACCCTCTCTATGCTCTCTTTCTCTCGAGATCTCTGAACTCTCTTCTCTCTTTCAAATCTCCCCACTCTCTTTCTCTCGATACCTCTCTTCTCTCAAATCCCTCCTATTCTCTCTCGATTTACTTTCTTTGTCTCTCTCTCTACTCTATCTCGTTCTCCGTTCTCTCTCATTCTCCCTGATCTATGTGCTTTCCTCGCTCCCTGCTATCTCTCTTTCTCTCTCTCTCTCAACTCCCTTCTTTCTCAATATACTCTCTCTCTGCTCTATCTCGTTCTCCATGCTCTTTCTTGCAGTCCCTGATCTCTCTGCCCTCCCCGCTCTCTCTCTCTCTCAACTCTTTCGATCTACTATTTTCTCTGCTATCTCTGCTCTATCTTGCCCTCTCTCGCTCTCTTTGATGTCTCTCTATGTGTCTCTCTTTATTTCTCTCTCATTTGTTTTATCTCTTATTTTTTCTTAAGTTCATTGTAGAAAAAATTTGAGTTTTCAGAAATCTTTTGGTTGAAGAAAAAATTGGGGTTCAGAAATTAGGGCTTTCTCTATATTGGGGGTTTTAGAAATTAGGGCTTCAATCATAGTTTATCTAATCATTGTAAATTCGTAATGTTGTTATTTTTCTGTGCATAAATGTTAATNTATATATATATATATATATATATATATATACACCCTTTAGTGTGTAAATAAATCCCACCCCAAACTAGGGGCAAAAAAAGAAAAAGAAAACAAACACAAAAAAATACAAAAAAAATATATGGAACAATAAAGTTTTAAAATCCCCAAGTACATAAAGAAGAAGGTAAAAATAAAATGATCCAAATGTCCAAATTTGAGCCTTTTACTTTCTTTCTACCTTGACCTAAGCCACATTACAACTTAAAAGACCCTTAGGAGTTCTGTGAGCAACATGAGCCTTAGTAGAGGGGAAGGCAGTTCATCTCAAAAAAAAAAAACAAAAACGTAGTAAGAAAAATCAAGACTTAGGAAAATTTGATCGATATTTATGAGTTTCGAAGTACTACCTCCCAAAGAAGGAATGAACTGCAGACTGGCTACAAGTGAAAGGATAAGCATACACTCAAAAGTGGCAAGGTCAAAATATTTCTTAATCTCTGGACGAGCTAGAAATGATTTAACTAGATGAAGTGAAGTTTGTCAAGAAACGGGTAGAACAAGGAGATTCAACCTAAGAAGACTACGACCTACTCTCGTAAATCTAGTTATCCAAATTTTTCATCGTCGACAGATAAATGGGTTTAAGCACTATTGTTGTTTTATAAAAAAAAAAAGTTTTTCTATTTCATTTTCTCCAATTGAATTTCAAACCATAGAAAATGTTTTGTTTTTAGAAAAAAAAAAAAAACTGTTTTGTTTTCGAAAACCTTGTCTCGCGAGGAGTCTATGAGGACAAACCTAGGATACTAAAATTATGATATGCATAATTATAGTTAGGCATCTGAGACAACATCCTCAAAAGTCAAGTGACATAAATGAACTAGTCTTCACAGGTGCAGGAATTAAAAGACAGGTACAGAAGAAGCAATGATAATCTGTTCAAAGATAAAAGAACTTACAATCGGCTAAAGAAATGCCAGAAACACCGGCAAAGAAGCCAGTCAGAAAGTCAATTCATAAGGTCAGAGTTTAGAAGTCAAATATCAAGTCGCCAAAGGAAGTTGAATGGAGATTGAAGAATGAAAAATGAATGGTGCCCGAGAATAGAGGTAAATAAATAAATAAATAAAATGTTTTAAAAAAAAACACCTAGCAATTGGATGGAGTGTGCCCATCTCAACTGATAAAAAGAAAAATTTTATAGGCGTGTTTGTTTAGCTTTAGGCAAATAGGTAAAACTACAAATTATTGAGCTCAAACCAAAAAATAGGCTTGACTTTATTTAGGCAACACTTAAACTTTTGAGTTTGAGGGTTATATTGAAATATTTTTTCAGCTTATGAAATTTGAGAATTGTGCTTGGACTTAGAATTTCGAAAGCCATAGATTATTAAGAGGAAAAAAAATAAGAAGAGAAGAAAATTCTTGATTGTGGAACCGTGCATTTCCACCCCTTTCCAAATCAAGAGGAAGGGGAAAAATGAAGAAAGATTCGTTTATGAGGGGTATATATTGGGTATGGAGTCGCCACCTGATTTTACGGGATCAAGACCCAAAATTTAGGAAATCACTTATTTTTAAGCTTTTCGGAAAATTAGTGATCATCAGTGAATAGTCTGTGTTCAGAGATCCAAGGTAAGAGAATCATAGTACAGGTTGGAAAGGTGTGAGGCACCTGACAACTGCCTAATCATGAGATCGGCTTCTACTTCATGTCAGGAATTTGGGATCGATCAATCCGCACACTTTAAGATGAACTAAAATATGAAAACAAAAATGTAAATAAGGAGAATAAATAAACCAACTACAACGTAAAAGATTTACGTGGTTCGGCAAGATTGCCTACATCCACAAGCAACGATAAACTTTTTTACTATAATGAAAAAAACGAATTAAGAGTGATTGGACTTGATTTCTCACTCAATAAAAATATACTACAATCGCATAGTTGCCTTTGCAAACAACGGAAATACGGGTCGATCCGCAAGGACTAAGGAACAAGTAATTAATAGTTTAATTAGAAGCTAACTACACTGATTAAGTTTTGAGATTGATTTGAGAATATGAATAAAAATAATAACAAATAAAAATAACAAAACTTACTGCAATTATGAGAAAACTAGGATTTCAGATTCCACTAATTATATGCATACCATGAATCTAAACTTCTTTCTCTATTCTCTCTTCAAATATAACTCAAATCTAAACAAATTAATGCCATGGGTTCGGACGGTATTTTCATTAAAATTCAACCTAGATTAACCAAAATGATATGATTATCGTCACTTTAAAAAAAAGGAAAACTCCAATAATTAATTGTCAAAGCTAAGCATATAATATCAAAACAAGAGTTAAGCATATTATATCAAATCTATGCACAATTAATAAAGGTGTATGTACTAAGTTCATTAAAAATCCAAAGTGTAGTAGTTAAATACTCTGAGAAAATAAATCAATTCTGTTACGAAAAATTATTACGAGAGATTAAGATTGAAATTAAATAAATGGCATGCATACAACTAGCTTCCTCTTCAATCCTAGAGAGGAAGTTAGCGATTCATAGATGTAGAGAGAGAGAGAGAGAGACAAATTGAATTGACATTATTTAATTGATCAAGAAACTCAACTTACAAGAGTAGGAAATGGTTACACTTTTGTCTTCAAGTCTCCTTCTTTAATACACAACTCTTACACCACCCTTTCAACTCCCCCTCTCTCATAATTACAAAATAACAATCAAAATTAGGCTCCCAGCGGTCTTCCCCTCTCCACTATTTGCCATCACCACTTCTTATATAGAAAAATCAGCCCATTAAAAACTCTAACATTCCTTCAATAAGTCAACCCAAGATCTTCACATTTCCTTCTTTTCTTTCTCCATTCTTTTATAGTCTGTTTGGATAAGAGATTTTAGGGAGGAATTTTTAGGGACCAGGGATTTTGAGGAAAAATATAACATGATTTTTCCACCAAATCCCTGGTCCCCACAAAATCCCTCCCCCAAATTCTTTGTCCACACAGACTATTAATGAATTGGTAAAATAGGTAGTGGAGTCCATAATCAGTAAAAATTGTGTACAATTTAGTAGAAATAATTTTTTTACTAAATTGCTAGATTCAATTAAACTTGGTGGAATTTATGTGGGTTCATTTGAGATCTTGACAAAACAGGTAGGAGTATTGGTTTGTCTAGTGCTTATACGGTTGGAAATGGGACCCACAAGGTTTACAATATTTTCTTCTCGTCATAAAATATATGGAGTGATGGAGTAACTTATTTTCATTAGGAAATAATTGGGAGATTTGCATGGTTTTGGGAAAGTGGGGTCCACGTGATTTGAAACCAAAATTGGTTTTGCTTGCTTGGTACGTAGGCCTTATTGGCAAGTCTGATTAAAGAATTGTAGGGTCCACTGGTTTTGAAGGAAAAAAAATCAATTAGTAAAACCAAAATTGATTTTCTAAATGATTTTATTCAATTTCTTTGAGGAGATTGTATTTGGTGGGGTCTGTATCAACAAGAGTATGGAGGGAGGTATAAAATCACTTCGGCTTCAAATGCGGGTCCCAACTATCCAAATCTTAGGTGTTTTTTTTTTTAACTACCTTAGATCCTTGACCAAATTTGACTCCTTTGTGTATTGAGCACATGTACTCCGATTTTTCTATAAAAAAAAAAAAACTAATTAGAAATGCACAAATTCGAGCACTACCTAATACATATTGATGGTTACTCATGTAAGAATTAAGCACTCATCAAAGAACAATTACAAGTCACTCACTTTCAATGACAGCCCACACTCTAAGCTTCACAACCCTTGCAAGAGTTCACACACCCTTAATATTGAAAAGCTCTCACAAATTTCCTCTCACTTTTTGTCCACATAAAAAACCCCTAAAAGACCCTTTTTATTGGTTTACAAGAGGTATCCACGAAATAGGAAGAAATCTAATCTAATAAAGACTCAAAATCGCACTTTAGAAAGTGTTCTGTGGGGGTTCGAACCCAAGTTCAAACCCCATCTTCAACTGATATGCACAAGGCCTATCAGATGCCATCCGGGTTCGAACCTCAACTGACCTCCTTTTATAGGTTTTTCCAAAAAATCTTACAAAACTTCACCTTTTTGGCCTCACGGCACACCGGTAGGATATTGATTAAGTCCAAGTAAAGTTTTAACGTAATCAATGGTACCACGTTTATCAGCATATCTGCATGATTCTTCTTTGTGTGAATATTCAATAACGTAAATTCTCCACCTTCTATAGTATCCCGCACAAGATGATAACGGACATTAATATGCTTCGACCTCCCGTAAATGTAACAACCCGACCCTTGAGCCCATGACTTGAACCCAGTCCACCAGACTCAAACCCTAGTTCATTAGGGAGAATTTTTTGAAATAAATTCACAATGCTCTTAAGGACAAACTAGAAGATATTATTGAGGGTTTTATACCGCCAAAGACAAGATTAACAGGGATAAGTCTAAAGCAAACCCTAAAGAAAAGTTTTCAATGTCTACATTGAAGTTTGGTTTTCGAGACTAGATCCCTCTGGTTTTCATTCTTGTAACTAGGTTCTACGTAAACAAGCCACAAGACTTTACATCAACTTTCAAAATAAAATTAACCTTTCCATCTCATTTCTACAGACTAGAGAGATTTCATCGAATCTATTTCCAAACTCACAGCTACTCTCTCTCTCTCCAAGGACTCACCATAGGTGGCTATTCAAATAAAATTCTTAAGGTTCACATAGGGTTCTACCATAACTCTTAAAGTAAATAAAAGTTAATTTTTGTATTAACGAAATCTACTTAACATAATCCATAGTAACGAATTTTGTATTAGACAAATATTCGTTTAAAAACCTCTACTAACTACCATCAAATGAAACCATTAAACGAAGAGAAATAAGAGTTTAACATCCCCATCTCTGATTAAGTCATAGTAGTATTATTAGTATTCACTTGGAGTGGGGTAACCTACTCCGCCAATCCTTAATCGAGCAAAAGTTTTCGCGAATCTACGATCTGAGTGAAGTCCTAACTCCTGAATCTATGGAGAATAGGAAAACTAATGAGTAAAATGCAGTAGGAAAATCTAACAAATAAAACACAAATGAAAACATACTTATTCCACAGCCCTTGGATACCCAAGAAAAATCTTTCCACTCACCTTGCCTACGACACTTGAATGTATGAAATGATAACTTTCACGTGTTTTTCCTTAAGCCTAATATGGCTTGAAACACCTTTAAACATAGTACATTAACTTCTCCATGCATAGCCAATTAGTAAACATAAGTTAACCAGTTTTGGCTTATAACCTCCATCCAAACAATCTGTCACGCTTTTTAAGTAATAGGTCACAACACCATTTTTAGCCTTAAAACGTTGTGAAACTGTGACAAATCCTCACTAAACTATCACATACATATTCGAAATGTTATAGTCATCATAATATAGAGATGTGTTATCGAAAAACATTAATCATATGCTCACACACAGCATACACCACGTTAATCCAACGGAAACAACAACATTATGTAGCATGAACAGTAAAATGTCACTTTATGACAGCAATAGTAAAACATCAGAAAAGCGTCATTTTTTTATTAATATTTATCGTTTTACGGCTATTACGGGAGCTATCCACGATCATGAGATCATCTTCTGCGGAGACCCATCATGAGGTATCACCATTTAGGCACGCCTATAGGCTGGTATCATTATTAGATCCATTCATTTCACGCTTCCATTTCCATGCTTATTGCACATCATATGATAGTATGCATTAAACGTGCAAATATTAGACAACATGCTTAAAAAATCGAGAACATTAACATGATTAGATCTGAACCTTATTGTAAATATATTCACATATAAAAATATACAAGATGATATTCCACCAAAGTCATTAAATAAATCATTAAAATATTTTCCATTGTATTTTTATGATTATACGATGAAACGATAAATATTAATAAAAAAATGATGCTTTTCTAGGTTGGATTGGTCGCTGAAGGCCTCGTCGCTAAATATGTTAACGACGGAACGAGGGCCGCCGGTAAATAAAATTACCTTTAGCGACGGGTTTGGCCGCCGCTAAAGGGGTTCATATTTTGGTCAACCACAACTTAAAACGACCAAAATGGTGGTCGACCAATAAAAATACCGACGGACAAAAGCCGCCGCTAAAAGATCTTTTACCGACCAAGTTTACGGCCGCTGCTAAAACATCTTTTACCAACCAAGTTGATGGCCGCCGCTAAAACACCTTTTATCGACCAAGTTGACGGCCGCCGCTA
>MVGT01001046.1:152196-169763 GCA_002174775.1 Macleaya cordata | reverse complement strand
ATTAGTCGTTAGTAACATATATACGAGTCATCAATAATTATGGTAATGCTAAAAGGTGAGAAATATATCTAATTTAAAAAAACCTAGAATTCAAGTCATAACACCTTTGTATTTAAACAATTAAATAATTACCGGGGGCCACAAAAGTCGCCACTAAAATATACTTTTAGTGGCGGAACAAAGATATGGCCGGTAAAACGTCTCTAGTTTTAGCGGGGGCCAAAAACCCCCCGGTAGAAGCTTCGATTTTAGTGGCGACTAAAATAACCCCCGGTAAAAGAACCTTTAGTGGCGGTCAGAAAAAATGGCCGGTATATGTGAACATATACCGGCGGCTATTTTAGATCCGTCGAAAACATTTTGGCGCCGAACTTTCCCGCAAAATAAATCACTGCTTTACCGACCACATGTATAAAGCCGCCGGTAAAAATATAGAGTTAGCGACGGCTCGATATGTGGCCACCGGTAAAAGTTTATATTAGCGATGGTTGGCTATATGGCCGCCGGTAAAAAATGTATATTAGCGACGGCCTATGTATTGGCCGGTAAAAGTGCTCTTTAGCGTCCATTTTACTGGCCGCCGGTAAAAACTTGGCCGCTAAAACCCAACTTTCTTGTAGTGACACTACTTATTTAAAAACTGCAAGCTCACAGTGTCAACAATATGAATATTGGCAACTGCAGGTCGATCCCACAAAGATTTGATATTTTGTAGATCTAAAGAAAGCTTAGAATTAAAGTTCTAATCTAGTGGAGATTGATGATTGAAAGATTGAATAAGTAAGCAAACTAAAAAAAATGATTTGATGTAAACAATGAAATAAAATCTAAAGTTTTAGAATCCACCATAACTACTCATAATTAATTCTTGTCATTCTTTTAATATTCTCCATAACAATAACTCAAAACAATAGAAATAAATTTTTATTGATCCAAAAAATATTACTTTAAAAACTCAAGTGAAAACTTAATAAAATATAATCTCCTTCACCTTAAATGAATCAATCCTAAATATTACATGACAAATCTAAGCATAAACTTTCAAAGATATTTCACTAAGCATAGCTTTTAAAAATAAGTTCATATAATTAAATAATTGATTTTCAATGTTAGAAACCAAGGTTTTAATAGAAATCTATTAGTTGAAGCGATATTAATTAAACATTAAGAACACACACGGAGAAATATTAAAATATTAACTGAATTAACTATTCATAATTGTGGCTTCATCCTCAACTCTAGTTGAGAACTTAGCCGAGCTTGGAGAAGAGATTGAAAGAAAACATTGATCAGAATTTCATTAATAAAATAAAAGACTTACAAAGTATTGGAGTTGGCTCTTCCCCAGCCTTTCTCCTTCCCAAGAATTACAACTCAATTTCTCTGTCCCTCAACCTTTTACATTAACCTTTATTGTTGGTTTTATATGTTTCAAAATGATTTAAAATAAAATTAAATAAATTTTAAATACATTTATTATTTTTTAAACAATCGTACATGAATATGTTTTAAATGAATTTAATAAAATGCATGTGCACAATTCAAATGCATGTACTTTATTTAAAATACCGCACAAGTTAATATGCATGAAGGTTTTAATGGAGTTAATTAATCTTTTAATTAGTTAATTAAATGAGCTTTTAAATGTGGATGAGTTCATCGAGGTATTTCTTTACCTATAAATAGAGGTATTCTCTACTTTGGTTGATCATCGAAAAAACCTTCAGTGCATTTACTTAAAGTATTTTGAGTTCTTCATTAATTGGGCATTTTGTAAAGAGACAAGTGTTGCACCCAATAGAGGATCGTGCAAATCTTCTGTGGTTGGAACGAGTCCAGGCTTGGTTGAATCCCGGAGATAGGGTTGCCAGAATCCCTTGCACTTTGTGGGAGGCTTCGACTATCTTCAAGAAGCGTTTTACGCGCCTCCTTGCCAAAGATTCGAGTTTTATTTAGCCATTTTCTAAAAAGAAAATTCATTTTCTTATAATATTTACAACAATTTGAAGATAAGTCTTTCTCCCGAATGGCTACTGTAAACTCCTTTGGCGTCGTTTCTAATATTTCACCATTTGGAATGGTAGCTTCCGAATCAAGTCGATTTGATGGAAAGAACTTCAACCGATGGGTTTACAACATGGAGTTTTTCCTTAAACAAGCCAAATTATTTGACGTTCTCTCCACCGATTGTCCAGTCGTTACAAGTGATGGAACTGAGCAAGAAATTGCTGATCAAACTGTTGCTTTGCAAAAGTGGAAAGATGATGATGCTCTTTGTCGTCATCACATTTTGAACTCACTTTCTGACTCTCTCTTTAACCAATTCTCGAAGAAGACGAAGACTGCTCGTGAACTTTGGGAGATGATCAAAACCGTTTATCTAACAGATGAATCGGTCACTAAAAAGTTTCAAGTTAGGAACTACATTGAGTTCAAAATGGTTGATGATCAACCAATTCTTGATCAAGTGAAGGAGATACAAGAAATTGCTGATAAGATTACTGCCGCGGAGATGACAATTGATGAGAATTTTCATGTAAGTGTTATCACCACAAAGCTTCCACTTTCTTGGAAAGAATACAAAAATAAGTTAATGCACAAGAAAGAAGATATGCCTCTTGATCAACTCCTACACCATCTTCGTGTAGAAGAAGAATCAAGAAGTATAGAGATAAAAATGATAATATGATTGCCAAAGCCCATATCATTGAAGGAGTAAAGAACTTGACTATTTCCGAGAAGAAGATTGGACCAAAGAAGAAGAATTGTAAAAAGAGTTCATCGGCTAGTACTAATAAAGTTACCAGTCATAAGAAAAGAAATGGTTGCTATGTATGTGGCAAGCCTAGTCATTTCGCCAAAGACTGCAGAAAAAGGAAGAACATACAAAGCGAGAAGAATGACAACAAAGATGAAAACCTAGTGGCAGTGATTTCTGAAGTCAACATGGTTGGAGGAGATGCTGAATGGTGGATTGACACTGGAGCTACTCGTCACGTCTGTAGTGACAAGAACATGTTTGTCACCTATGATTTGGTAGGTGATGGTGTCAACATGTATATGGGAAATTCCTCTTCCTCTAAGGTTGTTGGCATGGGATCAGTAGAACTCAATTTTACCTCAGGTAAAACGATTCTTCTCCAGAATGTTCTTCATGTGCCTGACATTCGTAAGAATTTAATTTCTGGAAGTCTTCTTAGCGCTTATGGCTACAAAATGGTTTTTGAGGCTGATAAGCTTGTCATAACCAATAACGGAGTCTTCATTGGAAAAGGTTATGTTATATCTGGTATGTTCAAACTAAATACCATGAATAAGAATATTATTTCTGCTTATATCGTTGACTCTATTAACTTGTGGCATGGGAGACTCGGACATGTTAATTTTAAGTCTATCAAAACTATGGCTTCACGAGGGATCATTCCGAATCACAATACTGACATACCAGAGCAGTGTGTCGCATGCAGCAATTGTAAGATCACTCGGACATCTTTTAAGAGTGTTCATAGATTATCTAATGTACTCGATCTAATCCATACAGACATTTGTGAGATGACTGGTGTTTAGACGAGAGATGGAAAACGATATTTTATTATATTCATCGACGGCGTATCCAGGTACACATTTGTTTATCTCATTCGGTCTAAGGATGAAGCTTTTGAAAAATTCAAGATATATAAAGCCGAAGTAGAAAACTTCCATGGTACTCAGATTAAGACATTGAGGTCTAACCGAGGTGGTGAATACTAGGACACAGAACTAGCTAAATTTTGTGAAGAGTTCGGTATTCATCACCAGACTTCGGCTCCTAGAACACCAGAACAGAATGGTATTGCAGAAAGAAAGAACAGAACCCTCACAGAAGCTACTAATGCTATGTTATATAGCTCAGGTGCTCCCTCAAACCTTTGGGGTGAAGCAATCCTTTCTGCATGTCATATTTTGAATCATGTACCTCATAAAACAATTAACCAAACTCCATATGAAGTATGGAAAGGGAGGAAACCAAACTTAAGTTATCTCAAAGTTTGGGGATGCTTTGCACAAGTGAATTTAGCAATGCAACATACTCCAAAGGTTGGACCCAAAAAAACTGACTATGCTTTTATCGGTTATTCCATGACTAGTAAAGCATATAGGTTTCTTAATCTTGAAACTCCACCACCACATACTATTATTGAGTCAATCAATGTAGATTTCTTCGAACAAATTTTTCCATTTAGAAGAAATCTAGAAACAGTGGGGGTAGAGTTGTCAAGTTCTCAAAAGAGAAAGGATCCTGAAGTTTCTAAGGCTATAGAACTTCGAAGAAGTGTTAGAACTCGGACACCAAAAACTTTTGGATCTAACTTTGTCTGCTTGATCGAGAAGGATCCCACTACCTTTACCGAAGCTATGAGTTCTAATGATGCTCAATTTAGGAAAGAGGCAATTGACAATGAGATGCATTCAATTATGTCCAATTATACTTGGACATTAGTAGATCTTCCACCAGGATGTAAAACTATTGGATGTAAATGGATTTTTAGGAAGAAACTTAAGGCAGACGGTACAATAGACAAGTACAAGGCACGACTGGTTGCTAAGGGATTTAAACAACGAGAAGGTTTCGATTATTTCGATACTTATGCCCCAGTTGCTAGAATCACCACAATTAGGTTGATGATTGCTTTGGCTGCTATAAAAAATTTGATAATCCACCAAATGGATGTCAAGACAGCGTTTTTAAATAGAGATCTTGAAGAAGAAATCTATATGAATCAGCCAAAAGGATTTGTTCTTCTGGAAAATGAGAAAAAAGTTTGTAAATTGCTAAAGTCCTTATATGGACTAAAGCAAGCACCAAAACAATGGCATGAAAAGTTTAAACAAACTTTACTGGAAGATGGTTATGAAATCAACAGTGGTGATTCCTGCGTTTACAACAAATTTGTTGGAAACTGTGGAGTTATAATCTGTCTTTATGTAGATGACATGTTGATTTTTGGAACAGACATTGATAGCATTAATGGAAAAAAGAGGTTTCTGTCTTCCAAATTCGACATAAAGGATTTGGGTGAAGCTGATGTCATATTGGGAATCAAGATTGTTAGTCATAGTGAAGGGATTGCCCTCACACGGGCCAATTACATTGAGAAGGTTCTCAAAAGGTTTAATCATTTTGATTGTAAACCAGCGCCCACTCCATAGTGTAGCTCAACTTGAGTACTCCCAAGTAATTGGTAGTTTAATGTATGCTATGCATTGTACTAGACCTGACATTGCATATGCAGTGGGAAAGTTGAGCAGGTTCACCAGTAATCTAGGACAAATACATTGGGATGCGTTGAAAAGAGTTCTTAGATACCTTAAGGGTACAACGGACTATAGATTACACTATGGAAATTTTCCGACTGTACTTGAAGGGTACAGTGATGCGACTTGGAATTCTGACTTAGACGAATCAAAGTCAGTGTCTGCCTGGATATTTTGCCTAGGAGGAGGTGCCATCTCCTGGAAGTCTAAGAAGCAGACGTGTATAACTCATTCCTCAATGGAATCAGAGTTTATTGCCCTCTCATCTGCAGGAGAGGAAGCTGAGTGGCTTTGATCAATATTGGTAGACGTACCAATTTGGAGTAAGCCAGGGCCAGCAATCACAATTTACTGTGACAATTAGGCAGCACTGATGCAGGCGTATAGTGTGAACTATAACGGAAAATCCAGACAAATTAGATTGAAACACAATCATGTACGTAGTCTGGTTACTGATGGAGTGATCGCCATTCAGTATGTGAGGACCAAAGAAAACATTGCGGATCCGCTGTCCAAAGGACTTGGTCATGACATGATAATAAATACATCGAGGGGAATGGGGCTGAAAGCCTGAATTTAATTATACTTGGGGATACCCAAGTATGAGTTTCTCAGGTTCAATGGGAAAAACAAACCAAGATCACAATTATATGAAAACACTACTTATATATAAAATTTCTCCATTCCTATGATGTATGTAGTGTAATTCCTATAGATAGTAGAGGTTGAGATATTTCTCTTAATGAATCTATAGATCATCTGGATTGGAGTGAATACATGATCACTCTTGATAGATTCACCTAACTGAGTGTGGAAATTGGTCATTTCCTATGAGATACAGGCTGTCTTTAGAGCTCTCAGTGAAACGGGATTAAGCACAGACCATATAAAGTGCTGAGCTAAATACACAATGTTCTCTGAAAGGAATGTGTGTGTGATAGGATTGACTTGTCTACACGAGTTCTTCAGTTCAAGGTCCCATCCACTGAAGTTCTCTGACTAGCTTTGTTTTATTTACACTAAGTGAAGGTTCAAGTCCTCAAGACACCTTCATTTATGCACAATACTTTCCTTAATGCCCAAATTATTTTCTAAAAATTACATTTTGAAACAAGTGGGGGATTGTTGGTTTTATATGTTTCAAAATGATTTAAAATAAAATTAAATGAATTTTAAATACATTTATTATTTTTTAAACAATCGTGCATGAATATGTTTTAAATGAATTTAATAAAATGCATGTTCACAATTCAAATGCATGTACTTTATTTAAAATACCGCACAAGTTAATATGCATGAAGGTTTTAATGGAGTTAATTAATCTTTTAATTAGTTAATTAAATGAGCTTTTAAATGTGGATGAGTTCATCGAGGTATTTCTTTACCTATAAATAGAGGTATTCTCTACTTTGGTTGATCATCGAAAAAACCTTCAGTGCATTTACTTAAAGTATTTTGAGTTCTTCATTAATTGGGCATTTTGTAAAGAGACAAGTGTTGCACCCAATAGAGGATCGTGCAAATCTTCTGTGGTTGGAACGAGTCCAGGCTTGGTTGAATCCCGGAGATAGGGTTGCCAGAATCCCTTGCACTTTGTGGGAGGCTTCGACTATCTTCAAGAAGCGTTTTACGCACCTCCTTGCCAAAGATTCGAGTTTTATTTAGCCATTTTCTAAAAAGAAAATTCATTTTCTTATAATATTTACAACATCTATTTATAGATTTTACAAGCTTTGGAGGAAAAAAAATTACAATAATTTTGGCTACGAAAATATCTTCTCAAACTCAAATTGGAAACAAGAATTAGAGCATGATCAAATTGTTTCTCTCTTTGAAATGTAGTCAAACCAATCAAAAGATCTCTTCCAAAATCTCGATCTTTCTTTCCTTGATGAAGAGTCTGCAATATCTCCTACTAATTTGAAATGGAAAGGTTCCATAGGTTGGTGCAAATAAGTGAGACTGTGGGGTCCACACTGTTTGATCAAATCCTATTTTTATTAGGAAGTAACGATTCTGCATGGATTGGGTGGGGTCCACTTGAGGTGTATTAAGGCGAATCATGGTACGTACTAATTTTGAGAGGTAATTTTAGGAATCAAATTTTATCAACCACTATAGGACCCACAAAAATTAATTCTTTAAATTGGTATGATGTCATCATGACGTCACCAACAGGTAGTCTCATTTTTCCCTGCTTAATAAGACCTTGATGCAATAACTTGGTTCGTGCCAAACACGTGTGTGAAGTAGGAGGTGGCCCTTATCTTGTTTATAGGTTCCCTTAGCAATTTTACTTATTTTCGTGATCCGTAATTTGTTCCAGTCCCATCTTAATGCGACCCTCTCTAACTGTAGTATTTTGCTTGAATTACTGCATTGGTAAGCTTGTACTCCAATATTCTGTAATAGCCTCAAAACAACTATAAAAACCTAAAATTTAGTACTAACAAACTATAGATCACTGGAATTTGGGTAACAATTATGTGTTGATCATTTAATAGAGAGATTCAAGTAAAAGGGTTATAGACTTAGAGAGGGGGACGGCTAGCTCTAGGGTTTTTTTTGTTCTTAGTTGAAAATGGGATGAGGGAGAATAGAGGTCGGCTTGGGCAGGTCATACTCTCCCTCTCTCTCTCATTCTCTCTCTCCAAATCGATATCCCCTTAGGTTTCTAAGATTTTCTAATATCTACCTATTTTGGTAGTTTTTCACTAATTTAAAAGGATGGGCTATGGTGTTAAATATGCTTGATATACTAGGGTGTTTGACACTTTTTAAACATACCAAGTGTCTAGGTAAGTCAATCCTAAGGTTGGTATTTTTCACCATGTGCCTATATACTAACTTAGGAGATAATTGTCTAGATTTAGTTGTTAGTTTAAATTTAGGAAGTTTAAGAAAGATTAAAAAAGCACATGGTGATTAGGTTCGATCTCTCCATTGTGGGTAGGTCGACCACCATACCTTAGACTTGGTCAAATGAACATCATCTAATGGTTCTAATTCTAGGGTTAAATTTAACAGTCCTTAGTTCATACTAATATGTCTATAAAGGTAGAAACAACTTTTATTATTATTCATATCCATTTATGTCACATGTAAATGGACATATAAATGGATCAAACAACCCAACAATCCATGTTGATGATCATTAGAGCATCTCCAATGCAATGTGGATGTGGTAAAAATGGATATACCACGTAGGAAAAATACACTTTTCTCAAAAATAAATTCCTCAAATGCTAATGTGAAGACAAACTTTGAAGCTGAGTTGACATTATAATGAAAAGGCATTGGTGGAATGAGAAGACATTGGCGTAGAAAACGAGGACATTGCGAAGCCCATCCTCTAATTCTACATGTTCAACTTCACAATATCCTCATTTTTCACGCCAATGTCTTCTCATTCCACCAATGCCTTTCCATTATAATACCAACTCAGCTTCAAAGTTTATCTTCACATTAGTATTTGATGAATTTTTTTTTAGAAAAAATGTATTTTTCCTATGTGGCATCTATTTTTTACCACATCCACATTGCATTAGAGATGCTCTAAATCAAACAGCCCAACAATCCATGTTGATAATCATTAATCAGGGGAATCCTCAATCAGATTTAGTTAATAAGATGGTTTCTAACATTTATATTGGTTGCCTGATCAACTGCTCTCATTCTTGGAGCAGATCCTCTGTCCCTATTTGCATGTACCCTCTATGTGTCCACGTTGATTTAATTCGAACAAACATCTAATTATTTTATAAGATTATTCTCCTGGCTATATAGATAACTCTTGCAAAAATCAGTCATTTATAGAACTTTTATCCCCATCAGATGTTGATCGGAAAAAAACGATGATAATGAACGGTTTTTTTCAATCAACTTTTGATAGCATGCATTAGATGTCTCAGAATAAATTGATTTTTTGTGAGAATGATCTACATGGCGAAGAGAACAATCTTACAAAACAAATCAGCCATTATTAGTTCACCTCCGTGCGGGCCTCATAAGTCAAAATAAACGTGAGCATATGGAGGGCACATGCAAATGGGGGCAGATGATCTGCTCTCATTCTAGACCTAGTAGGTGATAGAATATCAAAAGTATTACTTGAAGTGTTTTGGATACATAACACAATACTTAGGCAAGCCTCTTATAGATAGAGGTTTTACACATTACAAAGACTCATAAGCAACGTGGGACTAATAATAGAACCCAATACAATAACACTCTAACAGTAGGGCATCCCAAACGTTTCCATAGATAGTGGTTCTTCAATCTCACTCTTGGGTGACGATCATTCTTGTTAATTACTAATTGAAGACATTAAAATGTTTAATTGTGAAACGGTACCTCTCCCTACAAGTACTGTTTGTTGGAACTTGGAAGAGTTTAAAAGTTCATCTATAAAAAAGGGAATATCAACCTAACAGAGTTTTCATATATACTTCAGACTTCTTCAGTTAACAAACTGCAGGCAGGCCGGTAGGAATGGCTTCTAATAGCAGTAATAAGGGAGTTCGCAATGACCGCAACGACGTACGTATTTCGTCCGACGTTCGTTTTCTCTGATTAATTAATTGCATACTCTATATACAATTTTGTCTTTGTTTCTCAATTCTCTTTCTATCTCTCTCTAGCACTTTCTCAGTTGTGTGTAAAAAGTACTAATGCATGCAGAGAAATGGAAAGGACAGTACTGATGATAATGTGAAGAAGATGCTTCGATTAGAAGGGCAATGGAAATCCATACTTTTGGAAATGGAGGAGGCAACATCAACGATCAATGAGATGAAGAAGGGCAGTGATGGTGATATAATGGAAGAGTTGAACTGGCTCTCAAAAGTTATGGAGGTTATGAGTCTGAACGCTACTTATATAATTGAGACAAGTGACGTTCTGAAACTAGGTCTTAAAATGTTACCTCAAGTAATTAGCACTTCCTTACCCTTTTTTTTTTTATACTTTTATAAATAAAAAATCCTATTGATCAGTTAGATCAGTATACATGTTTATTCATATATATAATATTTTCAATCAATTTGATCTTATATAATAACTGTGATTAATTAATTGTTAATCACAGAAGGAAGCAGAGGAGGAGTTAATCACCATGAATGATATGATTCAGGATGGTCGTAAGGAACTGAAGGAACTCATGGAAGTAGTTGGTTTGTTGAAGCTGCAGAATAAGTTGAAGCAACAACATAAGCAGGAGTTTACTAAATGAATTTAAATTTTTGTGATTTTTATAGATGACTTCATGAATAGTCATCTATATATTTTGTCTAGAATTTTGCTTCTAGTTCCAGAGCATGCTTAAAATTAAGACTCAAGAGGGCTAACAAAAAGTCATTAACAATTATGTATCTTTAGATGGGGTGGCTAGTGTTTGAAGAAAGAAGAATATAATATCGATCTTTTGGTATGATTTGCTTTCATAAGTTGTTTGGGTAAATTTTATTTTGTTGATTTTTGTTATATGGCAGCAACTTAATTAATTCATAATATTAGTATTCACTATAAAAATTTCAAACGGCTAATAACCACTTGCTCAGGTGGTTAGCATCCCTCCTTATAACTTAGAGGACTTGAGTTCGAAACTCTTTTGCTGTAGTAGGTACTTCTAAATAAAGCTGTTGTACCTGTTGGTAGTGACCTTTCTTGCATCCGTTGGTGGGTGCTCTTTCCTGAACCTGTTGTTGGTACCCTCTGATGTGTCTGTCTGTTGATGGAGACCTCTGTCAGAGATGATGTTTAAAGACAGTTTATGTGCTTATCACACACTTCTTGTGGTGTATCTAAGCCTTGTTGTAACTTAGGCATTAGTCCCTCATCAAAATAAAAATAAAAATTTCCATCGGTTTTGCTGGAAAAAAGTACACAATATTGGGTGAAAACCCTCCTTTTATAACGATTTCATGGGGAGGACAAGCACTTTTTGTTTTGTATGCCTAATCCCCGCTTTTTAGCGTTTTGTAAGCAAATGAGTTAGTTTCTTCTATTATTTTAAAACTGTAAAATTTTGTTACCTAAACTACCCTTCCCTTTGCTAAAAACGTAGACTTCTAATTATTTTTACTTGTGGGGATCGATGACGTGGTAGAGAGAAAATAATATTTTTTTAAATTTAAAATGCTACAACTTTTAATCTACAATTTAGATTTTAGCCAAATTTATAGTTTTGAAAAGCATTTTTCAAGATCATTAAAATGAAATCAGACAACAATACTAAATTAAAAAAAAAATCTCTGTAATTAGACTATAAAAACCCATAACTAGTTGCGATAACGCAAATTATAACTTACATATGCAAGTTATAGTTTGCATAATCTATTTTCATCTATTTTTTGCATTCGCTTCGTAAATAGTTTTTTTTAAATAACTTAATGCAAATTATATTTTGTATATAATCTAGATTTTATAGCTTCCTAATGGGTTTTAAAAAAAATTAACTATATGTAAATTATAGTTTGCATACAATCTGAGTTTTATAGTTTTGTGAATGTGTTTTTTTTTTATAAAAAAAAATTGACTATATACAAATTAAAATTTTCAGTATGCAAATTATAGTTTGTATACTTTACATAAGTTTATTGAGAATCTGCACCTTTCTAAGTTTCTATTCAAACAGATTGCATGATAAAAACGTTTATAATTTGCGTAGTAAAAAACGATGCAAATTATAATTTTCATATGCTATTTTAAATACTTTTGAGCATCTACACTTTTCTAAGTCTCTATGCAACTAAATTGTATAAGAAAAAATAAAAAAATTACATTTTAAACAATGCAAATAATAATTTGCATAGTTAGAAATAATACAAATTATAATTTGCATAGGATATTTTTACATACTTTTGAGCATTTGTACTTTTTTTTTATGTTCAGTAAAGTATTGTAGTTCATGGTATGCAAGTTTAAAGGTAACTGGTATTTGCAAATTAAAGTTTGTATACAATTATTTGATTTTATAGCTTAGTAAATGGGTTCTTTTCTAAATTTTTTTTTTTTGAATTTGGTATTCATGTGTGATATGGTTTTAAAGACCTTCAAAATGCTTTCCAATGGTATAAAATTTGTTCAAATTCGATTTATATTTTAAAAGTTATGGTCATTTTTATGTTAAAATTCATTAATTGGGGTTTGCTAACGTGCACCGCCGTTATTCAGCCGATGCGTTTTTCGTCTTTTTACATCGCGCTAACGTGTGCCGAGGACTGTCCATGCATTAAAAAAAATGTCCTCCACTTCAATATTTTTCTCATGCAAGATCATCTTACTCATTTTTGGAAAAAAGTAATGCATAGTATGTTTCAACACACTGGTTGTAAAAATCTATTCTTACCCTTAATTTCCCCCTAACACTTTTACAAAATTACCCTTGTCGGTTTACACCTCCTGTACACCAGCTATGGCCCACGAGGAGACGATCTAAGGTTTCATCTAAAGTTGATCCAAAATAAATCTAAGTCATCTATTTTAACAATTGTTCTCATATAAATGTTGGGTAAAAGGTTTCTGAACGATGTGTTTTTTATTATGATCTACAAGAAGAAGAAGTAGTTAGGCTCTTTTTTTTTTCTTTGTGCTGGCGGTGGAGGAGTGGTGAAGATGAAGATGAAGATGATGGTGATGTTGGTAAGGTGGGATGTACTATTTAATATTAGTAGGGTGAAGAGAGAAAGTGGGTAAACTTGTTCATTTCCAAACATTTTGAGAAACTCGAAACCCTTCTTTCATATTCATCACAACAAACGTAATTTATTAGGGTTAGCTAGTTCACAGGCGCTACGGGTTCCTAGTATATAATAGTGATATGGACCCACATCCCACGAACGAAAATGAAACAAATCAATTAAGAAGAATTGATGAGAGATATGCTCATATAAGTCCCATCCCACGAAAAGAAAAAGTGAAACAAAGCAATTAATAACGAACTGATGAGAGATATGGGTCTACATCCTATGAATGAAAGCTGAAAAGGAATTGACATTAACAACTTTTCTCATAAGATCTCCAATGTTTGGGGTCAGTGGGCCACAAACCCGCAATTATGAATTATGATGGATGGTTGGTGGGCAAGCCCCAAAACCTTATTGGCAAGCTCCTCTATAGGCAACCCTAAATGTCCATAATCTTATTAGCAATACCCATTCTTAATGACACTCTCTCATTGTTGTCAAACTATTTTAATTCTAAAATTACCTTCATGATACTTATTATGCGGTTGCACATTTCCATTATGTACTTTCTATGGGAGCCGTTTTTGCTTTATTTGCAGGATTTCACTATTGGGTGGGTAAAATCTTTGGTCGGACATACCCTGAAACTTTAGGTCAAATCCATTTTTGGATCACTTCTTTCGGGGTTAATCCTACCCTCTTTCCCATGCATTTCTTAGGGCTTTCGGGTAAAAAGAAAAAAAAGAGAGATCGTCCAGTACATCCATTATGAATTTAATTCATTCTGTTTAGTCCACCAAATTTTATATGAGTCTATTTAGTCCAAAAATAAAATTTAGACAGATCTGCCCTTTAACCAATTAGTTATGGAAATTAAAATTTGACCGAATAAGAATCTCTGTTTCTCTCTCTACATTAATAAGTTTACTTTGCTGCTTTCGATCTTCACTTATTTCATTTACTTCGATTGATCGATTATTCACAAGATAACAAAAGATCTTGATGATGATGATGAGAGAGAAAGAGAGACATATAGTTTCTACCATCACCACTGAGAGAGTAAGAGATCGGGATAGAGAAGAGGAGAAATATAGGAGATAGAGAGAAGAGAATAAGAGATAATGGAAAAAAATCTGGTTAGAAAAAAAAAAGAGAAAGGGAAAAGAAGGAAAAGAAGGAAAAGAGAGGGACGTGAGAGAGAGAGAGAGAAAAAAAAGAAAGGAAAGAGAAAGAAGACGAAAAAGAACAGAAAGAGATAGAAGAGAAAAGTTTTGCATGAACTCATGCAAAAACGTTTTTGCATAAATTTCGTGAATTTTTTTTTTAAAAACTATTCTTGACTGGTCTAATTTCAAAGATCTCAAAAAGTGCTTTCCAAATATATGAATTTTGTCAAAATCCGAATTTTAGTTGAAGAGATATAATATTTTTAAGTTTAAAAACGAAAAAGATAACTATATTTCTCTCTCATAGAGTTGTACATGTTTGAAAATGCAAAAACGTTTTTGCATGAACTCAGGCAAAAACGTTTTTGCATAAATTTCGTGAATTTTTTTTCAAAAACCATTCTTAACTGGTCTAGTTTCAAAGATCTCAAAAAGTGCTTTCAAAATATATGAAATTTGTCAAAATCTGAATTTTAGTTGAAGAGATATAACATTTTAAAGTTTAAAAACGAAAAAGATAACTACATTTCTCTTTCATATAGCTGTACAAGTTTGAAAAAGACAAAAAGATGATTGAGAAATATAATAAGGGTAAAACAGAAACATTAAAACGAAGGAATTGACTAAATATATTTAGAAAAATTTAAAAAGGACTAAACAGATTCAAAAAGCTTTTCAGTCTTATTAAAAATTTTGTGTACTAAATGGATTTAAAAATTTATATATTGAATGTTTTGGCCCTTATCCCTAAAAAAACAACACATTTGTTTTAGGTTTACAATTTTAGAGAGAGAAAGTGAGAGAGAGGGAGAAAATGAAAAAGACAGTTGAGAAGGAGGAAGAGAATGGGAAAGAGAGAAGGAGAAGGAGAGATCCATACATGGTCTGATGGTCTTCAGATACCTCTGCACGTCCAATTTCAGAACTTTTCGTCGAAGGGGCTAATTAAAGGAAGATGAATATAAGAAAAAAGAACATAAGAACTTCAGATAAGGCAAACCCTAAACCTAACTCGATCATAAACCCCCTCCACATAAATACAAAACCTTAGAAGAGAACAAATTGAAGCCTTCAAGTAGCTTACGGAGGGAAAAAAAATAATGCCTTAAACCCTAAAAGGCTTCGTGAAGTCTAATACAAAACCTGTAACTTGACCAACCCGTAGAAAGAGAAAGAGAGACAGAGGGAAGAAAAAGAAGGAGACGCCGGTTTTTTACCCAAGTTTCAATTATCAGAAGTTCGCCGTCGATTTTCAACCCAAGTTTTGGTAATTTGCTACCGATTTTAGATCCCAATTTCGGTAATTTGCCGATGATTCTAAAAACGTCAAGTAGAGACCAATTTTTTTTTTCAAGGACATCTCGACGCCGTTTTCATCATACGAACTCGGCACTGGAAGTCCGATTTGAGTCGTCTTCCATGTTTGTTTTTTTTACTATTGATCAAAGTGGTCTGAGATTTTGGATGTGGACTGAGATTTCGGTGGTGAGATGAGGATTTGTGTTCTTGAGCTGTTGGGCATCAAGAGGGTCCAATCCTTTAGGTTTATGAGAGAAGAAGTCGTTAAAGTGATCGATAAGATAAGTCGTTCATCGGGTGTGGGAAAGATAATTAATTTAAGAATAGATGAGATGAAGAGAGAGAAGAGTTTGATTTTAACGTTAAGAAGTAGAAGGGAATTTAATACATACCAAGAAGAAGATAACAACAATAGAAGACAATATCCCACTTCCAGGGGGATTACCTCACAAACATGATTCAATTGATAATAACTTCGTACATATCCTCCATCTGACAACTACTACTACTTTAAATAATAACAAGTACAACTGCATAACCAACTAACTACTTCAGTACATATCTAACAATGAAACTGATTATTACAACTACCCCTTCCTACTGTTGACATGTGGACCTGATGTGGCAATACAATAATGAGAGCACATATCAGAATTTGGGTTCTTCAATCAATGGCATCCAAATTCTATTAGAAGATTGGGACGTCGGTGCTTTGGGGCGATCGGATTCTCCTCCCTCCTTCTCTCTCTAAAAAAGTGATTTAACCATTTTGGGGTTGCCAACAATAATTGTGCAATCAATTACAATCGACCAAGTCCAACCTAACGGGTATGCCAATAAGATTATGTGGGGTGCTTTTAAAATTTTCCCAGAAAAATTTGTGGAAAGAACTCCAAAATCGCACTTAACAATTGAGATTTCAGATGGAATTCTGAAATCTGTTTTTTCTTTTTTCCTTTTCTTCTTTTTTTCTTTTCTTCTTTTTATCTTTTTTTTTTTTTTTTTAGAAAAACAATTTTTAGGTGTTTATTCTTTTGCTTTTTTTTTTTAATTTTTTTTTTTTTTTTTTACAGTTTCACTCGACCATTACCACCGACCACCATGGATTCCGGTTAGAATGTCCGATCTATTACTTGTTGGATTCAATATATGATTGTTGTTATTTGGACAAATTTGTGGATCTAGGTTGGTATCAATAATTATTTAATCGGAAAACGGCTCAAACATCCAAAATTTAGAAATTCCTGTGCAAAAACTCCATGAACTTTTCAAAATAGCCAAAACCCCACAAAATTCTCAAAATCAGATGAATTGACATTTTTGCTCTTATTAGATAAGAGAGATACTAATTTTGACCAGCTCCTAAATTTGGTAATAAGATATTATGAAGCAATAAATTAGGGTAATAAATTAAATCTTTCCTAAAATTTTTCCTTCAATTAGATTATATCTAAATTATTTTAAATTTTCTACCTAATTAAGTATTTTCAATCCAAAACTAATTTGGATGCTAAAAAAATCGATTAAAAAATTTGTTGAGAACTTTCAATTTATATGAATTAAAATATTTTTTGCTAATCAAAATATTTTTTGCATAATTAAATTTAGATTTGTCATTTACAAAGCTAGTTATGTGAAAGGTCCATGAGGTTTTTCATATTTTTTGTTTGTCGATTTTCGTGTCAAAAGTTAAACTCAACAAGGTCAATGTAACTTGAGTTAGAGCTAGTGAGTCTAGGTACGCATCGAAATGATGGAAAGACTCCAAGAAGCTCAACGCACTATAGAGTTTTTGGCAACACCCCTTGGAATGCAATTGCTAATTTATGAAGTTGCTATTTTTGAGTCCTTCTTGGACTAGGATTTCTACTTCATGGATACCTCTTGTAAACCTATAAATAGGGAGGTCCTAGATAGGTTAGAGGTGTGCTAAAAAGTGCCATGAGGCCAATGTAAAGGTGTTGGAGTTCCTAAGGTTCAAGAAGAGGTAAACCTAGGGTTTTGGTCTTCTTGTGTAGTGAGGAATCCAAAAGTGTGAGAGACTTATTGAGAGAGAGAAAGGGTTTGTGAGGATCTAGGGTTTGAGGGTTTCTTCATGGGGGTTGGGGCCCCTGCCCCAACC
>MVGT01001046.1:127756-146172 GCA_002174775.1 Macleaya cordata | reverse complement strand
TTACTATGTACAACCATGGAGATAGACTTTCAAGGTTGAAGATGATGTGAGTGTGCTGTTGGGAGTAGTTTAGAGAGTCGATCTCTAATGGATTCTCGTTGGTGTTCTCCGGTAAGTCTTGTAACATCCTTGATGTGTGTTTATCTGGTTGGTTGTGTATAAGAAGCATTGTAATATGTTCTTGATAATAGTGGAAGTTTCTCTGGTGCGCCGATTTGGCCGTGGATGTAGCCCGTGAGGGTGAACCACGTATATCTTGTGTTCTGGTTGATGCTTGTTTTTGTCTTCGTCATTATATTTTCTTGTTGATTCATCGTTATTAAGTCTCAAGATCCTTAAGCCTGTTCCGCTGTGCGTCGGGGATGTGTCGTTGGTATGACGAAATTCCTAACACGCACCACCGGAAAACATCTTAGGATGGTAAGTGACTTAGATGCCTAAGGACCACAGGTGGTTAGTTTCCTTTTGACCAAAGTTAGGTTTTTCCAGAGCTCAAAAGGTTTTAAAAGACAAATTTTCTGAAAAACAGCTCAGTGGTTTCGAAACTGCCCTGATGGATTCGATACCAACCCTGCGCTTTCGATACCACTTCAAAAGTGTCTTCAGGACACTTTTGGTTTCGACACCGCTCTGTTGATATCGAAACCAAAACTGCCTTTGCTGACAGACAACTTTTGGTTTCGATACCATACTAGGTGGTATCGATACCAAAACTCTCCTCGGAACAAATGAGTTTTGGTATCGATACCGCCCCTCATGGTATCGATACCGCCCCTCATGGTATCGAAACCATTTGCTGGCTTTCTTCAACAGATGCTGCACGGTATCGATACCACTATGACAGTATCGATACTGTCGCCCAGATCCGCGAATCTAGGTTGTCATATTGAGCTGGAAAGTACCTTTATGAGTTGTTTTCTCCATTTATGTTTTAGGGAAGAACATGTGTGCGTGGGAAACAACTTCTAGTGGATTGAGAGGCTCAATGGAATGTTTTCTCATCCTCAATAATGTTGTCTAGCATTAAACCCAAAATAGCTTGTTTATTCCTTGTTTAGAGCTAGACATTTCATTATAAATAGGGTTGATCTCTTCATTATTCAATTAACTAATCACCCTATACCTTAACAAGTTATTGGAGAGCTTCAACTCTATATCCTTAGCTTCCAAACTTGTTAAACTTGGTTCTATTCTTCCCACTTTAAACCAAAAACTCAATTTTTGTGTGCTGGTGGGTTTTCGGTGGTTGAGCTTGGAAGTGACAAGCTCGTGGTGAAATACTTAAGGAGTCAAATATTGGTTCAAGGTGCGGGACTTGCGGAGTTCAAGTTGGAGAAGCATCAAGGTCTACTGATGTGAATTTAAACTTACCTAAATTAAAAGATTAATTTAAATCAAATAATACTCGTAAGTGCACGAATCATATATAGATATGGCTCGTATTACGAGGTCGATCCCATGAGGACAAGAATAAAAAGTATCAAACTAAATCTAAAATTAATTAAATCCTAATCCTAGCAATTCGAATTCAGAGATGATTTAAAAACTAATGATTTAAATAAAGCAAGACAAATTAAACAACTAATTATAAACAATTGAATAAATCAATAGGAGAAATTACTAAGGTTTCGGAATCCACTTTGTAGAACCCACAATAATATTATGTATAAATATTAATTTTTTTCTTGTTAACCACATACTAGGCTAGTAATCAAACATGCTAGTATGGAAGATTGAACATTAAAACGCTTTTCAAAACAACCTAATATATTATTCCACTTCACTTGAAGGATAAAAAATAAATTAACCTAAGTATTCGAAAAAATCGAAAAAACATAGATTATCCACTTTTGATTTAATACGTTGTAAAACCAAGTTGATAATTGGTAGAAACTATCCCAAACTACTTGTAAGATCATCACATGTGTCCGAGGTTTCATCCCTAACAATTATACGAAGTACAAATAATTAAAACATTAATACCACTTTTGAGAAGAAAATTAAACATCCATACACACCATTATTGTATCATCCACAAAGCTTCATCCTCAACCTTAGTTGAGGGTTTAGTTACACATAATTGAAGAAATAAAATAAACAATTAAATAATATTTCATTGAATCAACTAAGTGTACTCACAAAAATTAGCCCAAGATTACACTTCAATTTCCACCGCTCTCTCTCTCCTTGTACTATGATCGACACTAGGGTAGCAGCCCCCTCTCTTTCCTCTGCTTTTCTTTCACGAATTAAACCTCTTGCTTTTTTGCGTTCCCCCCTTGTACGATGGCAGTACCCTCTTTATATAAACACCTACATCAGCCTTCCTCTTTTCTTTCTAATTCTAATCCTTTCTAAATTGGATTCATCAAATCCCATGTTTCCTTGTATTACCCAACTAGTAAAAAGTCAAAGTTAATATGAGAGAAACAATGAATACAATGCTGAATTGGTTATGACGTGGGCTCCACTCAAGTTCACAAGATAAATTCATATCGTTGATTTCGGTGAACTTATTTTTGGCGGGGTCCACTAATAAAAGGAATAACAGTTTCTTTTTTTTTTCTTTCTTTCATCTACAAACACATGTTTATGGCATAGGAAACAAACAATTTGATGACGCCAGCATGATGTCATCAAATTGCTATATTATATTTGAAATCAGTTGATTTCTTTTGGCTTCTTCAGACGTGCAAAGAGTACGTGTTCAATCATAGCTGCCCTTATTAATTTCTCCAGGTGCCTTCATTAATTTTGCTCCATTTGGTACGAGAGGGCCCACAAGTTATATTTTTGTGGTCTCCAAATAATATCTGCACATTAACAAAAATACACTTAATTAATTTAAATTAAATTAAAATAATTAACTAACTAATACAAATATAGGGTACTAGATGTAATATAAATATGATTATCATCTACTGAAAGGCAAATTCCTGGAGTTTGAATTTGTGGAAGAACTGTACACCGTAATTGTTGGGTAGAGGGAGTCGTAATTCGTGGCTATCGAGTGGTAAATCGGTTTGTAAGTTTTCAATAACTTTTAGTGGATCATTTCTAGACTAGGTCCCGGGAATATTTCCCAGATTGGGTTTCCTCGTAAACAAAATCTGTTGTGCATATTTTTATAACTGTTATGAGATTGAAATGTTCGATTCTTGTTCTTAATTCCGCATATTAAGAATCGAATAAGCCAATACTCTTGGTTAGAGATTTTAGTTTTGATCTTTATCACCTGTTTAATTTTATTAGGTGATTGTGTGATCCTTAACTTTAGTCACATTGACATACGGTTAATCCAACTAAATCGTAGGGCACTTAGACTTTCAATTGGTATCAGAGCAGGTTTGTTGGGTTTAACAACTTAAGTGTGATCCCTATTGTGACGAAATAGATTAAAAAAAAAGGTAGTGCTGTAAACAAACCACCATTGTTCAATGGTAGCAACTATCCCTATTGGAAAGCTAGAATGAGGGCTTTCCTTAAGTCCCTAGACCAAAGAGTTTGGAGAACTGTAGGAGTGGCTTGGTCTCCTCCTACCATAATGATTGGTACCTAAGACAATTCTAAAGAAGTTCCTAAACTGGAAGACCAATAGACTACCGATGAGACTGAGGCTGCTACAAGAAATAGCAAAGCTCTCAATGCCATCTATGCTGCTATAACGGCTGACAAATTTCGTCGCATATCTAATTGTGAAATAGCAAATGAGGCGTGAGACATTTTAATGGTAACCCATGAAGGTACTAGGACTGTTAGAATAACCAATTTGAAACCATTAGAATGGATGACAACGAAACCTTAGATGAATTTTATGCCAAATAAAATGACATTGTCAACAACTCTTTTGCTTTGGGTGAAGTTGTTTCTAACTCCAAAATAGTTCGTAAGGTTTTGAGATCTCCTCCCGAGAGATTTCAAGCCAAAGTTACGGCTATCGAGGAGAGTAAAGATATTGATGCTATTCTCCCTGAAGAACTTGCAGGGAATTTAAGGACATTTGAGGTTGGTTTCAAATCTTAAAGAAAATCAAAGAACATTGCTTTTACAGCCTCAAGAAGTTCCAAGGAAGAAAAAACTTCTCAAGTGATGAAGAAATGGCTCTTCTCACAAGACAATTCAAGAGTTTCTTGAAGAACAAAAAGGAGAAGTTTCAATAACTAAGATTTGGTTCATCTTCCAAAATAAGGCCATATGACAAAGTCAAGAACTTTGATAAAAAGTTTGAGAAGAAGAACTCCATAGAAGTTAAATGCTTCAAATATCATGGTTTTGGACACATGGCTAATGCATGTCCAAACAAAGCTCCGACCAAAGCTAAGAAAGCAATGAAGGTCACACTTGACGACTCCGACTAATCCTCCAATACTAGTGAGTCTAGTGATGAAGAAAAGGAGGAAATGAAGGCTATGACTGCTACTCTCTCTCAAATATTCAAAAATGCTGACACTTCTAGTAAACATGAGGATAGTGATGAAGAAATAGACCCGGAGGAATTGTGTGCCAATCTTCTCAAAAAGAGCATTGACATATCTAAGGAGAACAAAATGCTGAATGAGAAATTGACATTCATGCAAACTGAACGGGATGAAGCCATGATTAAGTTGCAAGAATGTTCCAACAAAATAAAGCAACTTGAAGAGGAGATTCAAGGCTACTTATCAAGATTAACTCTCTTGAGTTGGATCATGAAAAAGCCTTAGATGAAATCAAGTCTCTTAATTCCACTCTTATTGTAACCAAGAGAGACTCGGTCCTATCAAATGGTTCTAATTTTATATATAACTTGTTGAATGCAACCAAAACTGCAAATGATAAGAAGGGATTGGGTTATGATGCTACAACGAGTTCCAACTCACCACAAGGAACAAAGTTTGTGAAAGCCAAAGAGCAACATGTTCAAAAGATCCCTCCTAAGAGTACACCCACCCAAATAAGAAAAAATCTTGGTATGGCAAAAGGTATTTATTTTGCTGAAATGTGTTCATATTGTGGTATTTCAGGTCACTTGCAAAATACTTGCAAATTTTATATAGAAGATGCTTTCAATGCACAAAGAAAAACAAACCTTCTCTATCAATATAAAAAATTGATAGCAAAAGCAAGGAACCTTTCCGGTGAGATCTCAAAACTCAAAAAGAGTACATAAGGTAATGTACCCAAAGGTAAAACTCCTTACAACCCAAAAAAGGAACAGACTAAATTCAAAGTAGTTCTTAAGACCACTAAACCCACCCAGGACAATACAAAAAAAAAATCTGTGTGGGTTAAGAAGGGTAAGTTGAAAGCTAATGTTACTTTAATTGCATATAAAGTATGTAACTCACTTGATTGGTTTCTTGATAGTGGTTGTAGCAGGCACATGACTGGTGACAAATTATGCTTTAGTCACTTCAAAAGTCAAGATGGAGGAGTTGTAACATTTGGTGATGGTAGCACCACCTATGTCAAAGGTAAAGGTACGATTAAGTTACCCGGGGTACCGGAAATCAAAGATATACTTTATGTAGAAGGTATGAAAGCTAACTTTCTAAGTATTAGTCAAATTTGTGACTTCAACCATTTAGTGAAATTTACTTCCGATCGCTATGAAATCATGAATGGTGATGGTAAATGTGTTATAATTGGTAGGAAATCTAGTAGCAACTGTTATATGATTAATGAATCTCCTAACCTTAAATGCAATTTATCTAAACTTGATGTTACCCACTTATGGCACCAAAGACTAGGTCATGTCAACTTCAAAGACCTAGCAAAGATCGCTAACAAAGAGTTAGTTTGTGGGCTGCCAAAGGTAAGTAAGACCATTGATGGAATTTGTGGACCATGCCAAAATGGTAAACAAACAAGGAGTCCACATAAATCATCAAATATTATTATAACCACCAAACCATTACAATTAATTCACATGGATCTCATGAGTCCTATGAGAACCGAAACTATTGGTGGAAAACGATATATACTTGTCATGGTAGATGATTTTTCTAGATATACTTGGATTTCTTAGAGAAAAATTTGACACTTTTGATGAATTTTTTATTATATGCCAAAGAATTCAAAATAAGCAAGATTGCAAGATCAAACAGATTAGGAGTGACCGTGGTATCGAATTCAAGGATTCAAAAGTTGAAGACTTTTGTAATAAAAATGGCATAAAGCATAAATTTTCTGCACCCATAACTCCTCGACAAAATGGGGTAGCTGAAAGTAAGAATCGTGTAATTCAAGAAATGGCTAGAGTGCTTCTGCATAGCAAAGATCTAGCACAAAGATTTTAGGGTAAAGCTATGTTTACTGCATGTTACTTAGTTAACCGAGTGTATCTAAGACCAAAACTCTCAATACCCCTTATAAACTTTGGTTTAACAAGAAACCAAATTTAAGTTACCTTCGTGTTTTTGGTAGTCCATGCTACATCCTTGGGGATAGAGAAAATACTGGAAAATTTGACTCCAAAAGTGATGAAGGAATCTTTATTGGGTACGCTTTGGATAGTCGGGCCTTTCGTGTCTACAACAAAAGGACCGAAACTATCATGGAATCTATTAATGTTGTTATTGATGATTCCAACACCTCTTCATCTTCAGATGCAACTGAAATTGATAATCTTGTTGAAGATAAAACAGCAAAAATTGAACATGGTTCAGTTAATGATGATGAAGCATCTACTTCACAAGTTTCAAAGGTTAAATAGGCCACTTCACAAACCTTGATCACCAATAGCCAAGAAATTCAACCTAGAAGTTCATCCCAAGAACATCCAACCACTTGAGCTCAAAGATTACACAATCCTAATGAAATCATTGGAGGGATTGAAACTGGTGTTCAAACTAGGAGGCAAGTTCAAAATATTGTAAATCATGTATGTTATGTTTCCATGTATGAACCTACTAATGTGGTTGATGCCTTGCAGGATGAAAATTAGATACAAGCAATGCAAGACGAACTTGGTCAATTCATGAGACAAGAAGTGTGGACTCTTGTACCTCATCCCCAGAATACCAATGTCATTGGTACCAAATGAATCTTTAAGAACAAATCTGATGAATTTGGTACTGTTATAAGAAACAAGGCTAAACTTGTAGCGCAAGGGTATTCTCAAATTGAAGGTGTAGACTTTGATGAAACCTTTGCTCCAGTTGCAAGACTAGAGACTATAAGGTTACTATTAGCAGTTGCTTGCCATTTAAAGTTCAAACTCTTCCAAATGGATGTCAAAACTGCTTTTCTAAATGTCATCCTACAAGAAGAAGTGTTTGTAGAGCAACCAAAAGGATTTAAAGATCCCATCAATCCTAATCATGTCTACCCCAACCATACTTATTTCAAATTCCTTACTCATAAGATTTTAGAAGGTTTTAGCTTGTTTGGTTGAGGTAGAACCAAATACTATGTCATCTATATAGATTTGAGCAATAAGAACATCATTTCCAGCCCATTCTTATAAGCACCTTGGATTTGCACCTTTGCTAATACCTTTGATTATTTTATTCAAATTAGAACAAAATTAGACTCGTGTTAGACCAAATTAGACTCAAATTAGACCCAAATTAAGGCCCGGGTATGATTTTGTGTGCAAATCCGGGGTGCCTATAGCATTACCCTTAATAAACATGGTTTTATCAGCTCCTCCTCTTGAAAATCCTTTTCTAAGAAGAAAGGTAGTCAATCTATCATACCATGCTCTTGGAGCTTGTTTTAAACCATAAAAGACTTTCTTTAACTGGAAAACTAACCTTCTTTCTTAGATTGCAGGTTAAGAAACAAAAAGATAGGATATTTATATCTCAATCAAAATATGCCAAGGATCTTGTAAAGAAGTTTGGCTTGAAATCTGCAAAAGAAGCTTGCACACCGATGGGAACCATTACCAAGTTAACAAAAGACTTAGCTGGACAAGAAGTAGATCAAAAATAATATAGGAGCATGATAGGAAGTCTTCTTTATCTCACAGCTAGTTGCCCTGATATTTCTTTTAGTGTAGGTATTTGTGCTCGCTATCAAGCAAAACCTAAAGAGTCCAACTTAACAGTAGTTAAACGAATTATTCGTTATGTTAAGGGAACTCTTGGATTTGGCTTGTTGTACACTAATGATATAAATGCTGAAATAATGGGCTATTCTGCTGCAGATTAGGCAGGAAATGTTGATGATAGGAAAAGTACTTCAGGAGGCTGCTACTTTGTTGGACATAACTTAGTAGCATAGCAAAGTAAGAAACAAAATTCTCAATCCTTGTCAACTGCTGAAGCAGAGTACATTGCTGCAGGTTCGTCTTGCACTCAATTGTAATGGATGAAACAAATATTATCTGATTATAGGATTGAACATGATATTAGGACTGTACTTTGTAATAATACCAGTGCCATAGATATTGCTAGAAATCCAGTGCAACACTCTAGGACTAAACACATAGACATAAGATATCACTTCATTCGTGACTTGGTTGAAAGCAAGGTGATTTGTCTTAAGTTTGTTCCTACTGAAAAACAATTGACTGATTTACTTACTAAACCTCTAGATATTCTTAGGTTTGAACTCCTTAGAGGATCTATTGGTATAGTTATTGTTAACTAGTTGTTCTCGTCTCACTCCTTCCCTGTTTTTGCATTGCATATCTTTTTGGGTTGAAGAGTGAGTCTTGATTATTAGTTTGCTTTTAAAATCTCTGCATTCTAATAATATTATGTTCATAAGTGGTCTTTGTGTTGAATGAGTCTATCGTTTGTAGAATACTTGAACATATAAGAGATTACATAGATTTGATTTATCTTGCCTTATTTTAATATAGCATGTGAATCTCTACATTAAATATACATACTCTATTGACTGATCCATTATTTCTTGTGCACATAAAGAGTCTCTTGAGTAAGTGTGATTTTATCCTAGTTGGATCATTGGATAAGTGTTGAAAATAAAGCTTATGATTCATTGATGGACTAAACCAGCTAGTTGGACTATCTCTTCTAAGATGGTGTGTTTGATGAAGTTCAAAAATAACTTTCAAATATCTTGTGAAGTCTTCACCAAAACAGTAAGCTCTCATTAAAGATCTTTTGAGCTTGGTGGCAACACAAAAGAGTGAGTTCTCGTAAAAATATTGAACTCGGTGTTTGAACATCAAAAAGAGTGAGATCCCGCAAAAAGATTTGGAACTCATGTTCATTTTCCTTCATCTTAACCTCATAGTGATCCACTTAGTCTCAATATGGGTACTTTCTTGGTTGTGTCTCCTCAGACAAGAGATGCTTGCTAGGGGTGGGACTCGGGCGAGTTGGGCGGGTTAGAAGTTTTGGACATGCCATGCCCACACTGTATCTCATTTGCCCAAAATGCCCATATAACCCACAAAACCTATAAGAGGCTTACCCATGCATGACCCGAGTGGATTTCTCGGGTTCTTCAGATTTCTTGGGTTCTTCGGGTTGCCCATGTTTCAATAAATTTAGGTGATTGAATAAAATTATTAATACAAAAAATTAATAAAAAGAAATAATAAACTTAAATAAATAAAATATCCTTTGTAGGATCCGCAAAAAAAACTTTAGCCTCCGACCTCGAGTGACCGAAGAAAAAAATGGTTTCTTGTATTCCTAACTGGGGGATTGAATCGTTTAATGTACTTATGGAGCCGCCACCTGATTACCTTGGGAATCAGGACCTGATTTTAGAAAATCGTTTTGTTTTGATAGAAAACTTGGCGATCTTCCAACTAGTCTGGTCTGCGTAGAGAGATTCTTAGTAAGGGAATCCTCGTATAGGTCGGGAAAGTGTTAGGCACCTGACAACCGTCCGATTATAAAATCGGCCTCTATTTCATGACTAAGGGTATTTGGATGGAATCTTATTATCAAAATTAATTAAATTACATTAGCAAATATTATGTATAGGAAAAAGTAAGTTTGGCCCCATTTTAATCTCATGTTTCATGCAACTGAGGTTTTGGGGGAAAAAGTAAATATATACAGTGCCACATGCAAATCCATCATGTATGTGACCAAGCAAATTGACACGTGAACTTCGTTGTCACGTTCAAAAGCTCATGGGGTGTGCTCCATTAACACCCTATGAACAAATAAAATCGTAGGTGGACTCCGTTGCCACCTAAGATTGATACGTGTAAATGGACCTCATTGTCATTTACGACCGTATAAAGACCGTGGAATCCATTACCACAGACTTTGAGAAAATGCACGTAGACTTCTTTGATACATGCAGAATAATCATGGATTTGTGTGTGAACTTCATTGTTACACACGTGCCGAAACTTACACGTAAACTCCATTTGTCACATGTCGGCATCCATATTGTACAAGTCTTTCTTTAGCTTGTACTCCGTAAAGTGATACATGTAAATCCATTATACACGTAACATATATCATTTTCAATTTTAAAAACAAATGACACGTGCAAATTTGTTATGCTCGTGACCCAAAGTGGTTTTTATGGTGAGACATACGAATCCGTTATGTACGTAACACCATAATGCTTTTTCTTTGCAAAACTTGTGTGATACGCTTTAGGGAAGATCTAGAAATTCTAATCCGTTAAGAATTTCTAATCCCTAGCATTAAGCATAATCCTTTTGTGACATGCTTTAGGGGAGATTTAGAAATCTTAACTTTTTAAGAGTTTCTAATCCCTAGCATTAAACATGATCCAAATTCTAATACAAATGACTTGATTAATAGAAAATTTTATTTTTTTTCTTTGTTTGAGAAAATTAATTATTACAAAATTGGGATTATTTTAAAAAGATACCTAACTAATCAAGGAAGCATGACCATTGACATATGTGGCGGCGCAAGCACGAATGCCCTTTTAAAAACCAGTCTTTGGTGGTCTTACTTGATCATTTTAGGCACATTCCTAATTTAACCCCAGAATTAACACACCACTCTAGTTTCTAATGCAGCTATATACTAGAAACAAGCAAATTCTAACCTTTAGATTTATATAATTCTAGAAAAGGTTAACCTATTATTATTTGTTGGTGTGAGGTTTGCAAAACCAAAAGGAATGGAGTGAGCCAAGATAAAGGTATGTTCATTTAGGGGCCCAAAAGATGAAGTGGGTAGAGGAACTCATGAAGAGATAAGTTTATAACCCACAAAATGAGCTTAACACTTAATTAAGTGTATAATGGGCTCAAGAAACTTAAAACGGAATGGGCCTGTAAGCCCAATTGATGGATTAATGAGCCTAACACTTAATTAAGTGTATAATGGGCTTAAGAAACTTAAAATAGAATAGGGCACGTAAGCCCAATGGATGGGTTAATAAGCCTAACACTTAATTAAGTATATAATGGGCTTAAGAAACTTAAAATGGAATGGGCCCGTAAGCCCAATGGGTAGATTAATGAGCCTAAAACTTAATTAAGTCTTATTTGGTGTTTAATTTAATTTTTAAGGGTAAAAAAGTTAAGTGACAAATCTCAATACAAGTGAAACCCTAAACCTAGATTTGTATCATGGCACACCAAGATTTGTACACACAAGTACAACAAATAATTTCCTGAATTAAAAGTAATTCAACCATTGGTGCATATATCACCATCTAGCCTTTACAGGAATATCATCAATTGAACGTACTAGAAGGTGAGGTTTAAAAGTAGATTTCTCATGAATCATACAAACTTGTTGCGTACCTGCGAGGCTTTTCTCCTCTACCTGTGCATCTTCATGTACTTGTCCCATATTCTTATTTTTACGCGTAAGCACCAAACGGTAAGCTTTGGCAGTCATACGCTTCTTTTCCCTAGGTTTCTTAATGAACCTCTTCTTTTGGTTCAACTTTATTAGTTCTGACACTGAAAGGCTTGACTCAGTGTTTCCAAGAGAGGAGCGAGGGTTAAGAACTGACAATTCATGGACTACGCAAATGTAGACTTCTTCTTCCAGTCATTTTTCGACTCCTACCTCAATTTCCTGCCCTGGGACCTCTACTGAACCAACACTTTGGAATAAGTGACTTACTCCCTCGAGTAGGGTTTCATCCGTCGGTTCATCCTTGTGTGTTGGGGCCGCTTCATCTTTCCTTACGAGTACAGCTTTCTGAAATCTGGTTAGCTACGTTTGATTCACCTTTGCGGATGAACCACTCATGATATTTTGGTTGCTTTATCTAGTCGATCCCCTGTGAGACATATTCCTTATTCTTGATTTATGCTCGCCTGCTCTTTTCAGTGTTGGACTTTGTTATTTCTTCTTCCGTTGGCTGGTACCCCAACCCGAGGGTTCCAACCTGCTCTTCCTTCTTGATGCTCAGAGGTTCTGTCCTTCTATGAAGAATTCTTTCTAGTCCCATTCCTGGGAAAAAGTTTTGGGACCTCAAGACATATGCAATTCTTCTATTTCCATGATTAAACCTGCTTGGTATTTTCTCCCGCCTTGGTGGCCTCCTCACAAATAAGTTGACCTCCCCTTCTGTAAAGTTGCATAATTATTTCTCAGGCTCGATAATTGGGACAATATTCTTGCCCTTTCGATTTACAATTTCTTCGGCCTCGTCATTATCCCCGAAGATGACCACCATCCGATCCTTGAAAGGAAACTTGACCTTTTGATGGAGAGTGGAAGCTACTGCTTTATGTTGGTGGAGCCACGGCTGTCCCAATAACATATTAAAGTTCGCCTCAATGTCTATTATAAGGAAATGCACCTCAGTGTATGTCAATCCTGTCAAGATTGACGTAGAAAATTCTCCTACAATAGACTTCTTACCATTATTGAATCCTTTCACTGTTCTAACCGTTGCATCTTCAAAAGATATATCGGCACCGCTTAAGCCCATGATCTTAGCCATTTCCAATGTGCAGATATTTACCCCAGAACCGTTATCGATAAGTACCAGCGGTATTACCAAGTGGTTCCATCCAATCATGATGTTTAACGCTCAGATGTGCCTTGCCCCTTCACTTGGCAAATCTTCATTTGAGAATGATATTGTTGGCATGCCATGGATATGAGTTACTGTCGCCACTAACTCATTTGGGGTAATCACCGTAGGCACCTGGATAGAGTTTAGAGCTTCGAGCACTGTATCTTTATGCTTTGTGGATGCTTCAAGTAGCCCCCAAATTGAGACGTTGGCTTTTGTCCTCCTCAACTGTTCGACGACCAACTCATCACTCTCTTTCTTCTCTGTTGTTCTTTGTTGAGGGATCGAAAATAGAGGTCCTCGAACTGTAGCAGCTGGATTTTCTGTCCTCAGATTCATCAGTTTAAATGTCTTTCCTGCTTGTGTCTGATGATGTACCTCGAACTGTAGCAGCTGGATTTTCTGTCCTCAGTGGATCCTCCCATAGGTGATTTTGAGATCTTGGCGGTTTGATCAGATCTTCCATAGCAAGAGGAACTCTTCTCACCACAGTGAATAAAGGTTCTGCTTTCTTTGTCTCTGCATTCATGACATTGCTTTCTTGTTTTGATTCTATTGATTTTGCTATTTCTTTGGTTTGGATAGGCCATTGCTCTTCTAACTTTTTCTTCGCCATGGCTGCCATTTCATCGAAGGATATTTTTGTATGACTGGATTCTCCCGTTTGATTGGTGTTGCACTTCTCTGGTAGAAAATCCTGAACTATCATAACTCCATTCGTCTCAACCTATCGGACTTGACTGATCGGATTCATTGGCCCTTCAGTTTTGATGTAATTTACTGTCTGCTGACCCTCAGGCTAATGTACCGGAAGAGGATTTGTATTAATGTTCAGCTTGGCTGGTAGCTGAACTCCTTTCATGGTGATTGCCCCTTGTTCCAACAAGTCCTGGATAACATGACGTAAGGCTGGGCAATTATCAGTTAGGTAGTCGGGTGTCTGATGATATTGACAATGCTCATTGGGATTGTGCCAGTACGGAGGTGGGTTCGATACCGGCCTTTCTTTCAACGGGGTTACCAATTCTGATTCTCGTAACCCTAGCAGAAGCATACTAATGGAGTGAGTTAACTTTGAGAACTCCCTAGGCTCATGCCTTTTGAACCCTCGATTTTACTGATTAGACTGAGTCGGCTGATTTTCCTGCTGATTGCAATGAACTGGCTGATTCCCCTGCTGGGCAATCTGAAATGATATTTGTTCTTGCGCAGCCTGTGCTACGTTCTGCCCCTTATGAGAAGCGACATAATTGATGTGTTCTTTACCATTCTTCTTTTCCTTTGATTCTGGTGATCCTGCCATTGCTAGTATATACCCATTATTATAGAGTCTTCCACATTGGTTGCAGCTTGAATAAATTTTTTGAACCTCTTTGGCGTAACAACAACCAAAGCAGCTTGGAAAGCAGGACCCAGACTTTTCCTCAATAGCTCGATTTGTTCTTCCTCTGAAGGTCTCTTTATCATGCTTCTCACCTTCAGTCTCCATTTTACTACAAAGTCGGTGAAGGATTCATTAGACTGTTGTCGCATGGCTTCAAGTTGCCTTCGTGTATCTCTTCCATCTGTTCTATAAGTAAAATGTTTTATAAAAGCATCTGCCAGCTTAGTCCAAGTGGGGTATTTAGTCCTGTCCAAAGTAATGGACCATTCTAGCGCATTTCTGGTCAAACTTCTTCGAAACAGTTAAGATAACATGTTATCACTTATGCCCAATAGTTTGATACAGTCCATGTACATTATGACGTGTGCCTTGGGCGAGCCTGATCTATCATATTACTTCATCTCAGGATACTTGAAGTCATGTGGCAGTTGTTCTTCTGGACATTGGTACCAAGAGTTGATGTTATAAGTGGAACCTCCCTCTAGGCGGTTCAATTTTTCTTGTACCTGCACCATCTCTCGAGATGAAATGGTCTTCCCTTTGTTCTTTGCATGCCACTCATCATGTAACTCATTTTCGTCATCGGATAAACACTGTAGTGAAGGGGCCTTCTTACGTGCGACGAGGTCCGAAAGCTTCTGTGTGGGCGAGTGCCGTTTCCTTTGCCCTTGCATCTGTGACCGAGGTTTGTGTTTTCCCGACATTGTCTTTTTCCACAAGTGTTGATGTACCGACTGAAGCCAATTTTTCAGACACGATCCTTTCAATAGCTGGTCCTAAATTTTCCTTCATGATTTCCTCAAAACAGGCTCGGATGCTTCTCTTCATGTCTGTCATCTCACCTTCATCTTCCCGTTCTCCCATTTTCATTATATTGTTAGTACTTGCACTGTTCGATATATCTGTTGTTGTACTCGCTAACCGCTCAACCCACTTCAACCTCTTGGACGGTCTGTGCCAAGCTTTTTCAATGTGTTTTTCTGTGATTTCAACTTGATCACCTAGTACCTTCAACCTTTATAAGACCACATTAGAACCACAAGAAATCTCTACGTGAATCATGCATCGGGCATTTGTGAGATATTAATGCAATTTTTTTGAGTTATTCCTAGAGATACAATTTGCAAACAAAGAATGGGTACGTACAGTGTATATGTGCATACCTGAGAAGTGTATGATCATAAGATTCCATAAAAATACCCTTAAACATTTATCGAGTCAGATTCACAACTCCCCAGCGGAGTCGCCAACTGTAGGATCCGTAAAAAAATAACTTTAGCCTTCGACCGCGAGCGACCGAAGAAAAAAATGGTTTCTTATATTCCTAACTGGGGGATTGAATCGTTTAATGTACTTATGGAGCCACCACCTGATTAACTTGGGAATCAGGACCCGATTTTAGAAAATCATTTTGTTTTGATAGAAAACTTGGCGATCTTCTAACTAGTCTGGTCTGCGTAGAGAGATTCTTAGTAAGGGAATCCTCGTACGGGTCGGGAAGGTGTTAGGCACCCGACCGTCCGATTATAAAATTGGCCTCTATTCATGACTAAGGGTATTTAGATGGAATCTTGTGATCAAAATTACTTAAATTACACTACAAAAATTATGTACAAAAGAAAGTAAGTTTGGCCCCCTTCTAATCCTATGTTTCATGTAACTGAGGTTTTGGGGGACAAAGTAAATATATATAGTGCCACATGCAAATTCGTTATGTATGTGACCAAGCAAATTGACACGTGAACTCCGTCGTCACGTTCAAAAGCTTATGGGGTGTGCTCCGTTGACACCCTATGAACAAATAAAATCTTAGGTAGACTCCGTTGCCACTTAAGATTGATACGTGTAAATGGACCTCATTGCCATTTACGACCGTATAAAGACCGTGGAATCCATTACCACAGACTTTGAGAAAATGCACGTAAACTTCCTTGATACGTGCAGAATAATCATGGATTTGTGTTTGAACTTCATTGGTACATACGTGCCGATACTTACACGTGAACTCCATTTGTCACGTGTCGGCATCCATACTGTACAAGTCTTTCTTTGGCTTGTGCTCCGTAAAGTGATACACGTAAATCCATTACACGTAACATATATCATTTTCAATTTTGAAAACAGATAACACGTGCAAATTTGTTATGCACGTGCCCAAAGTGGTTTTTATGGTGAGACACACAAATCCGTTATGTACGTAACACCATAATTTTTTTTCTTTTCAAAACTTGTGTGATACGCTTTAGGGAAGATCTAGAAATTCTAATCCATTAAGAATTTATAATCCCTAGCATTAACCATAATCCTTTTTTGACATGCTTTAGGGAAGATCTGGAAATCTTAACTTTTTAAAAGTTTCTAATCCCTAGCATTAAACATGATCCAAATTTTAATGCAAATGACTTGATTAATAGAAAATTTTATTTTTTTTCTTTGTTTGAGAAAAATTAATTATTGCAAAATTGGGATCATTTTAAGAAGATACCCAACTAATCAAGGAAGCATGACCATTGACGTATATGGCGGCGCAAGTACGAATGCCCTTTTAAAAGCTGGTCTTTGGTGGTCTTTCTTGATCATATTAGGCACATTCCTAATTTAACCCCAGAATTAACACACCACCCTAGTTTCTAATGCAGTTATATACTAGAAACAAGCAAATTCTAAACTTTAGATTCATTGAATTCTAGAAAAGGTTAACCTATTTTTATTTGTTGGTGTGAGATTTGCAAAACTAAAGGAAATAGAGTGGGCCAAGATAAAGGTATGTTCATTTAGGGGCCCAAAAGATGAAGTGGGTAGAGGAACTCATGAAGTGATAAGTTTATAACCCAAAAAATGAGCTTAACACTTAATTAAGTGTATAATGGGCTCAAGAAACTTAAAATGGAATGGGCCGGTAAGTCCAATTAATGGATTAATGAGCCTAACACTTAATTAAATGTATAATGGGCTTAAGAAACCTAAAATAGAATAGGGTCCCTAAGCCCAATGGATGGGTTAATGAGCCTTATACTTAATTAACTGTATAATGGGCTTAAGAAACTTAAAAGCCCAATGGGTGGATTAATGAGCCTAAAACTTAATTAAGTCTTATTTGGTGATTTATTTAATTTTTAAGGGTAAAAAAGTCAAGTGACAAATCTCTACACAAGTGAAACCTTAACCCTAGATTTGTATCATGGCACACCAACATAATTACACCAAATAATTTCTTGAATTAAAAGTAATTCAACCGTTGGTGCATATATCACCATCTTCATGTCATTTTATGGTGATGTTTACCATGCATCTATCATTCTTTTATTTTCAAATACATCCATCACTCATCATACATCATCATGATAATACATCCATCATTCTCATATTTTATATTAATGAGAATATTAGAAAAAATGTGTTGATCATATGAGATCGAATCATAGTTGTTCATGACATTAATAAGCCTAACAGATCTTATATCAATTCAGAGAAATTGAATGACCATCTCATTAATGCATTATCAGTACAAACTTTATAACAAATCAAATCCAAGAGACTGAAATAAAAAAATTAAATTCACCAACCTTCTAAAAATAGAATCCCATGACAAGATTAGAGTTAGATAAGAAATCCCAACCTCTGCTTCAATTTAGACTTCCACAAATAAAATTTACACTAATTTATTTCTCCTCCCTCATATTCTTCTCTAAATTCTCTATCTTTTCCTCCGATTCTTTTTTCTCTCAAATTCTTCGCTAAATTTTTTCCTCCTTTTACAATAGACTGCAAACCCTTATTTATACACATTTTTACCACAAATTATGGCTTCAATTATCAACAAAAACAGGCTACAAATCATGTAGGCGCCTACCCACCGAAATTTTTTGGACGAAAATGTGGACTGCCATTGTTGCCGCCGATCTTGACCTCAAAGAGAAGAACGAGAACGAGAGGCGAAGAGAGACAGAGACAGAAGAGAGAAAAGAGAAGATAGAGAAGAGAGAAGAGAGACCGAGTAGAGAGAGAGAAGATAGAAAGGGATAAGAGTGACAACACATCACGCGTTGTCTCTTTTATTCTTTTTTTCTTTTTTTATTATAAAATATTATATTATATTTATACTTTTTTAGATTTTTTTAAAACAAAAGTCTTACCGTTTTTTTTTTTT
>MVGT01001046.1:111532-127749 GCA_002174775.1 Macleaya cordata | reverse complement strand
TTTTTTTAAAACTTTACTTTTTTTAAACAATTTTTACCTATTTTTTAAAATAAACTTTACTATAGATAATATTTAAACTTTTTAGATTTTTTTAAAACAAAAGCGGTACGGTTTTTTTAAAACTTTACTTTTTTAAAAATAAACTTTACCTTTTTTTTAAAATAAACTTTACTTTATATAATATTTAAAATTTTACTTTACTTTATAGTAATTTTTACTTTACTTTAATTTACCTTTATTGTATATTATAACTTTAATTTAATTTATATAATAATTTTTTTATATATATATAAATTCTGATAACAACCGTAAGTTTTTTTTATTATTTTTTTATTTTCATTATTTTAAAATGAGTGGTTCCTTAAATTGGTTCTAAATTTGGTCCAAATCTGATTTTCATCTTAGTTTCAAATCTTGGATTTTGTTCAAATTATGATTGAATGTTGATTGATTTAGATCAAATTTGTTCTACAGTTTATACGTATCTCGAGAAATACAAATCAGATGTGAACACTCACAGTACACTTCACATTCTGGGTATTTTGACGTTTGGGGGCGAAATTTGGTGTCTACATCCTTCATAGTTTAAAAAGATAAACAAACTAACAATCTACTCACATAATAAATGAAAATTTTAAACAAAATATAGCAACAACGAAATCCAAATCCATAATTGTCTTTATACTATTTTGAGTTTTACTTATTTAGTAATATTATAATTTTACTTTACATATAATGAGACAAAAGGAAAGTTTTTATTTTGGGTTTTAATACCTCCACCCTATATTAATAACTTAATATATTTATCCATTTATATCTTTCAAAATACTTAGTAAAATTAGAGTTTTCTTTTTCTGGTCACATATTTCTATGTTAGAAATCAATTTAAATCTTAATATATATATATATATACGTTTCTCGGGTTGGGCGGGTTGCTTGGGTTGGCAATTATCTATGCCCATGCTTGCCCAAATTTGACTACGGGTTGGCAAAATAATGCCCATACTTGCCCAAATGCCCAGCAACATTCGCCCATGCTTGCCCAAATACCGGGTCGGGTTCGGGTTGGTCGGGTTGACCCAACCCAAGTCCCACCGCTAATGCTTGCAAGTTCAAGGAAAATATTGGGATCTTGTTGGTGAATTATGTCTCATGCAATTGAGTACTTCAAAATTTCCTTATTATACTCAAACATGAAGGTCTGTTATAGGTTGATGTGTGAGATGGTTCTTCCATACTGAATAAGGCTCAGATTTGAAGAAATCAGTAATATGGACAACCTTGTCTTCTTTTTCTTTTAGGATGATCTCACATAATGAAATTGTTCTCTCATCACACACACATATGGATTAAGATTGTGATGATTGTGGTGATACTTATTTGAGAACTAGCAAGGCTATGCTGGAATAAGGTCTAGCAAAATCATGTTTGCATAAATCCATTGTGATTGTATTATATTGATGATAGCCTTGGTCAACCGATTAATCACCCTAAAAACACTCATTTTAACCAAAAATGTTTTACTTATAAGAAAGTGTGATTTTAAGTGATTTTCAAATCATATTCTTGCCTTGAACACATTGTTTGTTGATTTGATTAATTCAGAGATATGGTTTAAAGTTTTAAAATTTTTTTTCTCATTTCTAGGTTCGGTATCGAAACCTCCTTACTGGTATCGATACCACTTGTGTTCCAAATCAGTTTTGGTATCGAAAGCGCCTGGATGCTTTCGAAACCTGTGGTTCCAGGATACTTTTGGAATCGATACCGCTTCAGAAGGTATCCATACGGGTTGGCTCATAGACCAACATATGGATTTCGATTTCGATACCGCCTTCACGGTATCGATACCATCGCAGTTTTTGGTGTTTTAAGCATCGATTTAAGGCTTTTATTTCATATTTTCACTCCACGGTATCAAAACCCAAACCTATTCTCTCCCTATTCCGATCTAAACCAGAGAAAGAAATCGAATCATAGGGCTTTTGTTCTTCAATCTCGTCGATTTTTTGCTTGGTTTTGGGTGTTTCTTGGATCTTCACTCGGGCGTTCTTAGGTTTTGGAAGAAGATTCTTCGATTTTTTGGATTTTGTCGTCTTTGGTAAGATCTTTTCTACCTCTTCCTAGTTCTTCTTTGTTCTTCTCTTACTTTTTCCTTCACTTATCATATCACAATGACAAATGGCAAGAGATCATCGACTGGGAAACTCCCAAATCTACGGCTTCAAAGAAAGCCAAACCCACTACCTCCTATGTTGTCGACCTAGAAACAAGGGAGAAGTTCTCAGCCGACAATTGTCATAGGCTTTACATTGAACATTTTAAATCTCAAAGCCTTGTTGTAGAACGAACAATTCATTTTGATCCTCTCAATGATATCCTCTCTTCTTTGAAGAACTTGTTGGACTTTCGGGGTTGGGGGAAGTTGTTCCAAGTAGAAGGCAAAGCCTACCCTCGTCTTGTCAAAAATTTTTACTCCAATTTTCAGAACATTGATAGGGATATTCCCTCTTTTGACACCATGGTGAGTGGGAAGGTTTTCTATGTAACACCCACTCTTATAGCTTCTCTTCTAGGCATAGTAGAAGATAAAAATGTTATTTCTTGGCCTCCCGTGCCTGAATCAGATGAGGAGTACCCTCTCTCCTATAAGGAGATTGTTGTAGAGTTGTGTGGCCGTCAATTTTCCTGGACAAAGAAGTTCCCCACGAAATATTGTCCTTTGTGTATCCATGTGTTAGCCAAGATCGCCGCTACCAATCTACTCCCATGTAAAGGGAATACAAGCTTCTACAGCAACCGGATGGCAGAGTTCTTGTACCACCTGTGCAGGAGGACTCTTATCCTTATGTCTGAGTTCATAGTGCTTCAGATGATTTGGATACATAAGGAATCTTCTCAGAACCACTCTCTTCCCTTTCCATGCCTAATTTCTCGGATTCTAGATTATGAGAAGATCAAGCTCGGAGCTACAATTGTAAATCGAAGTCACGGCCAACTCAAGGGCAAGGCTCTCGCTAATCCACCTGCTGCTCCTCCTGCTCCATCACAGAGCTCCTTTTCTAGAGCCACTAGGAGAGAGATTAGGCGTCAGGCATGCCTCGAGTAGGCTAAGGCAGTCAACACCACCCTGGCATACATGAGAACATTGGCTCCAGTTATCAATGCCATCGCAGCCAAAATGATAATCGAGGGAGCTATGTTCCCGCTTGAGGAGGAGAGGAGTAAGACTAGCCATGATCGCCCTCTTGAACCTGAAGATAACGGAGAATCTTCAGAGAATTCTTCACTCAATGGGGATGATGAGGAGATGCCAGGAGTTGTTGCTGGTGAAGATGTTAGTGATGATGATGGTGATAATGAGAGTAGTAATGATGATGCTGTTTAGACACATCTTCTGATTAGACTTTTTCTTTTCTTTTATGGATTGAACTAGTTTCTTCTATTTTTTATTATTATTCAGCTACATCTCAAAATAATAATTATCTTACTATCCTTCAACTCAGTTGCATATATTTGATGAATGGATGATATGGCTTCTATTTGATTGTTTTCCTCTATGTGTGAATACTTAAATGTATCTTGCATGGTAGTTTTTCCCACCTTTATCCATTTTTGACAAAAAGAGAGAGAAGTGATTATTATTCTGAATGATTTATGTATGATATATATGTTTATGGGGTAGACAACTCATTCTAAATGATTTATGCAGGAGATATATATTTATAGGGGAGAGAACTCATGAGTTCATTCTTATAGGAGGAGAGAGAAAAGAGATTTTTGCAGGGTATTGTTTTGAGTTTAGAACCTATTTTTTTTACCCTGTGTTGTGTATGAGTTTTCTGCAGGAAACACAAGAAAGACAAACTCCAAGTATCAAGGTGCTTAGATTATGGGGGAGCTTTGTCTGTGGTCTTATTACTTGAGTTCATTATAAGAGAAAGTGTTGGGTGTTATTTATTTAGTTTTATCTTATGTATGGTTTTTGTCAGAAAATTGACAAAGGGGGGAGATTGAAAGGTCCATGAGGTTTTCTCATATTTTTTGTTTGTCGAATTTCATGTCAAAAGTTAAACTCAATAACTTGAGTTAGAGTTAGTGAGTCTCGGTATGCATCGAAGTGATGGAAAGACTCCAAGAAGCTTAACTCACCACCGGAAAACATCTTAGGATGGTAAGTGACTTAGATGCCTAAGGACCATAGGTGGTTAGTTTCCCTTTGTCCAAAGTTAGGTTTTTCCAGAGCTCAAAAGGTCTTAAAAGCAAATTTTCTAAAAAATAGCTCAGTGGTATCGAAACCTTCCTGATGGTTTCGATACCAACGCGCTTTCGATACCACTTCAAAAGTGTCTTCAGGACACTTTTGGTTTCGATACCGCTCTGTTGGTTTCGAACCCAAAACTCATCTGTATCGATACCAAAACTGCATTTGCTGACAGACAACTTTTGGTTTCGATACTATACTAGGTGGTATCGATACCAAAACTTTCCTGGGAACAGATGAGTTTTGGTATCGATACCGCCCCTCATGGTATCGAAACCATTTGCTGGCTTTCTTTAACAGATGTTGCACGGTATCGATACCACTATGACGGTATCGATACGTTGCCCAGATCCGTGAATCTGGGTTGTCATCTTGAGCTGCAAAGTATCTTTATGAGTTATTTTCTCCATTCAAATTTTAGGGAAGAACATGTGTGTGTGGGAAACAACTTCTAGTGGATTGAGAGGCTCAATGGAATGCTCTATCATCCTCAATAATGTTGTCTAGCATTAAATCTAAAATAACTTGTTTATTCCTTGTTTAGAGCTAGACATTTCATTATAAATAGGGTTGATCTCTTCATTGTTCAATCAACCAATCACTTTATACCTTAACAAGTTATTGGAGAGCTTCAACTCTATATCCTTAGTTTCCAAACTTGTTAAACTTGGTTATATTCTTTCCACTTTAAACAAAAACTCTATTTTTGTGTGCTGGTGGATTTTCAGTGGTTGAGCTTGGAAGTGACAAGCTCGTGGTGAAATACTTGAGGAGTCAAGTATTGGTTCAAGATACGGGACTTGCAGAGTTCAAGTTGGAGACGCATCAAGGTCTACTGAAAGGCAAATTCGTGGAGTTCGAATTTGTGGAGGAACTGTACACCGTAACTATTAGAGCGTAGAGGGAATCGTAATTCGTGTCCATCGAGTGGTAAATCGATTTGTAAGTTTTCAATAACTTTTAGTGGATCATTTCTGGACTAGGTCCCGGAGTTTTTGCCATATTGGGTTTCCTCGTAAACAAAATCTCTTATGCATATTTTCATAATTGTTATGAGATTGAAATATTCGATTCTTGTTCTTAATTCCGCTTATTAAGAATCGAATAAGTCAATACTCTTGATTATAGATTTTAGTTTTGATCTTTATCACCTGTTTAATTTTATTAGATGATTGTGTGAACCTTAACCTTAGTCACATTGACATACGGTTAATCCAACTAAACCGTAGGGCACTTAGACTTTCATTATGTAATGCCAATATTGGTTTTGCAAAATTAAAATTTGTTTTGCCAAAACAAAATAATTTAGAAAAAAAACTTATTTTGCAAATCCATAAATTAATTTTTCATCATTGAGATAAAATAGATTTTAAACGAAAAGATAAATAAAAAAAATTAAAAACAGTCAATTTAATAAAGTAGTTTGTTGAAGATAAAATCTTCAAATATTATGAAGATAAAATAGATTTTAAACTAAAAAGAAAACTAAAAAATTAAAAACGGTCAATTAAGCATAAATTAAAGGAAGGAATCTTTTTACGATATTATTTTTTAATTAAATAAGGGTAAAAAGAGAATTTTTAAAAAAAGATTTACTGGCTAGTGGAGTATATACAGAAATATCATCCTTTAAAAAATAAAAAATAGTAAAATATAAAAAAATGGGGGTTTTGGCTATTATGAAATGTTTATGGAGTTTTTGGTATTTAGCAAACAAAAATAAAATTTTTGAGCAAAATTATATTATTTAATTTTTTATTTTGCCATGTGGGTGAGGTTGTAGAAGATAGCCTGCAACACATTTATATAAGTTCAACTCAGAAAATTAGTGTTTATAATTGCTCATTGTTGAAAAGAGAGAAAGAGAGAAAACTTTTTGAGGTCAAACAATTACGATAAGATATCCCTTAAAATTTTGAGGGCATTTCCCATTGTTTTTTTTAAAACTTGGGATACCTCTGAGTATAGGAGGGAACAGAAAAAAAAAATGAGGTCACTTAATAACAATACTTAATTGATACCAAATTTCTATAATTGAATTCTAGTAATCCATTCCTAGAATTTCTGAAAATTATTCTTTTTTGTTGTTGTTGACAAACTAATTGAATTACTATTCCCTATAATGCAGGAATTGAAAAATAGTTTTGAAAAATGATTATAATACCCTCTAATTTTTAAATTCTATTTGGTTTAAGGAATTTGGAATTTAATTATAACATAATTTTTATAATTATTTTTACACCTTAAATTAGTATTATTATAAATAATAATTATAAAAATAAAAGTAATAATAATAATAATAATAATAATAATGACGATGATGATGATTAAGATGATCATAATATTAATAATTATTATATTAGTAATATTTATTGCTAAAATGATGATTATCAATAATAATTATTAATTAATTTTAAGTTACCAATAATTATTAATTATTTATTTTCAATTAATTATTTTTTATTTAATATTAATTTTAAATTAATAATAATTAATTAATAATTTTAAATTAATTAGAATAATTTATTATTTATGTATTGAATCTATTGATGGTGATAGCATGGTGGTGATGAGCTAGGTGGCGATGATGAGGTAGTGGTGGTGAGGTGGTGGTGGTGATGATGAGGTGGCGGCGGTGGTGGTGGTGCTAATCATGGTTCAAAATCTCGTTTCGTTTCGAAATGTTTCAATCGCTCATTTCAGTACATAAGTTTTTTTTCGGTTTGTATCGGATTGTTTTGCGATACATACCTATACAAACCGATACATCTGTAATACATATTTTAGAATGTTTCGGGTTGTATTGCGTTGTATCGAATTGTATCGTGTTGTATCGTTTAGGAATCTTTCAGAAAACTTTTTGAGGTCAAACAATTATGATGAGATATCCCTTAAAATTTAGATGTTTAGTAATTCTAATGTTTCGAATTGTATCGTATCGTTTCGATGAATGTTTCAGTTTTTCAACATACCGAAATATTCGATCGATGCGAGATTTTGAACGTTGGTGATAATAATGGTGGCGATGGTGGTGAGGATGTGTAAATTTTATTAGTACCTTATTTTTTTTAAAGGTTACTTTTGCCATTTCAAATATTATAAAGCATTTTCTAAGAATTCATTTCAATTGCACTCTCCCTCAGATGCAATTAAAAAGGGGTATTGATGTAATCCTCCCAATTCCTGAGGAATTCATTTCTAAACCTTGAAATATGCGGGCACTTAGTCAAATTCCATTACGGGCTTTCTGTCCAATATAAAAAATCTTCGAAATTAGTTAGCTCCATTCTACGGAATTATAACGACTCGAGATTAGGGTTTAGAATTTATTACCCATCAGTCCTAACAAGGTTAAGGTTTGCTTTAACTCTTTGCAGGTTAAGGTTTGCTTTAACTCTTTGCTCTCTTTATAGACCAGGGTCAAACTAGTTAAAATTACTAGGTTAGATTTAGAAAATGATTGCAGACAATTTTACCCATAGTTAATTACTTAGGAATCCATCAACAAGTGTTAGCTAGTTTAGCTGGTAATGTATGTTGTTGTTGATAACATAGACCTGGGATTAAATCCCACTTACATCGAATAAATTCGAAAATGTTGGAGGGTGTGCATAATCTAGGAGCGTAAGAGTACTCCCTGTCTTTGATGGTTGACCTTTCGGTGCTTGCAGGTTGACGGTTTCTCTCTCCCATCTCTCCACCAGTACGTTAGTGGTGTTTTATCACTTACGCCATTAATTGTACTTGTAATTGGGCAACAGTTCTATTATAAAAAAAAACTTATGTAAGAATCCATTAAGGAAAAATAAATGAGAAACTTTACTTGCAACCAATTATGTTATTAATTCTAGCTTTACCGTTCTTACACTAGATTTATAACAGTTTTTTAGACCCACATTAAGATGATGATTTAAGGGATGATTTTTTTGGATGATCTAATCCTCACGTGTAGTTTATCTTCAAAAAAATTACACACCATTAATATAAAAGTTTTCACCCCATTAAAATTAGTTGATTCTTCGGTGCTTGCAGGTTGTCAACTTTTCTCTCCCATCTCTTAGCCATGTTAGTGGTACTTTCTCACTTATGCCCTTACTTATATTTGTAATTGAACAATAGTTCTATCATAAAAAAAAAAAGAACTTAGGAATCCATTAAGGAAAACTAAATGAAAAACTTTAGTTGCACCCAACTTTGTTATTACCTCCTTACTCTTCTTATATTAGATTTACAACAGTTTTTGAGGCCCAAAGCATTAAAATAATGATTTTTTTGGATGATCTCCTCACGTGTAGTTCATCTTCACTGAATAACATACCATTATTAAACTTGTCACCCAATTACAATTGGTTGATCCTTCGGTGCTTACAGATTGGTAGTTTATTTCTCCCATCTCTCCGTCAGTTATTGTCACTTTCTCACTTATGTCTTTGTATTTGTAATTTGGCAATAGTTCCATCATTAAAAAAAAAAAAAAAACTTAGGAATCCATTAGGAAAAATTAAACGAGAAACTTTCCTTGCAAACCCAACACTGTTATTAACTCCTTACTGTTCTTACACTGGATTTACACCAGTTTTTGAGACCCACATTAAGATGATAATTTAAGGGATGATCTCCTCACGTGTACTTCATCTTTCACAAGATAATACATTATTATAAAACTTTTCGCCCCATTACAACTGGTTCGAAAATTAAGTATATGAATTATGTAGCTTAAAATACGTTCTACTCAGCCTCCCAAACAAGTCCCCGAATATTTACACTTCGACGTTAAAGTCTCTCAGCAAACACATTGGAGACAACCTTGAAATTGCTAGTCCAAGATAGAGGTGTCAATTGGGCTGGGCGGCCCAGGCACGGCACGGCCCAGCACGGCCACGTGGCAGCCCAGCCCAGCCCAGCCCATCCCATTTCGTTGTCACATCCAAGTACCACGTAACACGTTGGCTTACTGGCCAGTGTAAGGAAGGTGTAATAATAAGGAAAACAAAACTGAGGTAATTAAAAGAGATAATACGCAGTGAAATCTTGACTCAAAAAATTGTAGAAAAAATAGAGCCTGGTTCTAGTGGTTATTACTCACCTGTCAAGCTAATTTTGCCAAGTGGCCTACATCATCAGCTTAACCTAACATCTGGGAGTATAGGATCCTTTTTTCTTGTACTAAAACGGCATTTTTCTTTGTTTTAACTCTTCTTTTACTACCTTCTCTTGTCGTGTCTTCTTCTTCTTCAGATCAAGACAAAAACAGCTCCATTTTGATCTTATTACTTCAAAACACCTTGACTCCTTCCTTCTCTCCCTCCTTATCCTACGCCCACTCCCAGATCTCTCTTTCTCTCTCTAAAATTTCTCTCTCTAAAATTTCTCTCTCTATTGACTGAACCTACACATTCTCTCTCTCTTTCTCTCTCTGCCAATCTCCCCTCTCCTTTCTTCACTCTTTTTCCCTGTTTCTCAATTAGGGTTAGGGTTAGGGATTTCTGAACAGGAAAGAAGAAATGGGGAAAGGAGCTGCTACTGCATTAAGCGAAGGTGTAGTGAAGAAGATCTTGCTATCATACGCCTACGTAGGAATATGGATCTTCCTCAGTTTTACTGTAATTGTTTACAACAAATACATCTTAGACAAAAAGATGTTCAATTGGCCATTCCCAATTTCTCTAACTATGATCCACATGGCTTTCTGTTCTTCAATTGCTTTCCTTCTGGTTCGTGTCTTCAAATTAGTCGAACCAGTTTCAATGTCTCGTGATCTCTACATCTCATCTGTACTCCCTATTGGTGCTCTCTATTCTCTATCTCTCTGGTTCTCAAATTCTGCTTACATTTATCTCTCTGTTTCTTTCATCCAAATGTTAAAAGCCCTAATGCCAGTTGCTGTTTACTCAATTGGGGTTCTTTGCAAGAAAGAAACTTTCAAAACTGAATCAATGGCTAATATGCTTTCGATTTCATTTGGTGTTGCAATTGCTGCTTATGGTGAAGCTAGATTTGATTCATGGGGGGTTATTTTACAACTTGCTGCTGTTGCATTTGAAGCTACTAGACTGGTTTTGATTCAGATCTTGTTAACTTCGAAGGGTATAACTCTAAATCCAATTACTTCTCTTTATTATGTCGCTCCTTGTTGTTTGGTCTTCTTGTTCGTCCCTTGGGTAATTGTTGAATTCCCTGTTTTGAAAGAGACTTCTAGTTTTCACTTCGATTGGGCGATTTTCGGAACCAATTCATTTTGTGCTTTTGCTTTGAATCTGGCTGTGTTTTTGCTTGTGGGGAAAACTTCTGCACTTACAATGAATGTAGCTGGGGTTGTTAAAGATTGGTTGTTGATTGCATTTTCGTGGTCGGTGATTAGAGATACCGTGACACCGATAAATTTGGTGGGTTATGGGATTGCATTTTTGGGTGTTTGTTATTATAATGCTGTGAAATTAAAGGCTTTAAAGGCAAAAGAAGGACAGAAGAAACCTCAGCCTGAGGATGAGGAGGCTGGGAAATTGTTGGAAGAGAGAGAAGGAGAGAGGATTCCAGGGAAGACTGATTCACAGGAATGATTTCAGAGTTTATCTTTATCTAGATAGAACTCTGACCTGAAATCTGAATCGAAAAAAGAGAAAAAAAGATGGGTTCGAAGAGGAGCAAAGAACATGGGTTGTCTCAGTTTTTCTAGCTCAGATGTGTAGGCGAGTTTTTGATTTCGGTATGTTCTATTAGATCTTTGTTTTTTTGTGTTGGCGTTGGCGCTGTTTCAGTCTCTCAGAGAATGGATTCTATTATGTCTGTTGCCAACTGAGTCTATATTTGTAAGTTAATAGAGAGGATCCTGCAAATCCTCTGCATGTTCACTTTGTTTCTTTATTTCTTTCTAATTATAATTATGGATGTTTAGAAACTGTACTCTGGTGGAAATTTTAATATTACTCATTTCTTGTTTCTAGTTTTATGGATTTTTGCCCCTTTTGCTTTTTATTGTAAAATGTTGTAGTTTCAATGTGATAGATGGGAAGAATAATGCAATGATCCTCTCACCAAGTCATACTGATAGATGGTTATTTGACAATATTGAACTCTATTTCTATTGTAGCGTCGCTTGAAGTAAGCTTCTAAATAAGACTTGTGTTACTTGAAATTGGGAGAATTCTAGCTTCTTGAAAATTAAAGTAATTAATAGAAGTTCATTGCACTTTACCCAGTTGGGTGTGGGTAGGAATACTTTACTGTCCCTCACATTACTAGTGTTTAAGGTTTCAGAATTTCCTTGAGTTCGTTATGTGTTCTATTATATAGGCTGGATTGTATTTCTTTGATTTGTTGTTACAGAGGCATTACAATTGACTATCTAGGAGGATGATCTAGATTCTTTTGGATTAATAACACCAAGAAGAAAAATTAATTGTTCTACGACATTGATCATTTCCCGAGTAGGCTGCAGGACAAAGAATTGGGCCAATGTGCATTAGTATGTTGAATCTTATGTTTTCTGCACTGCATTCAGTTACATAACTATCTAGCTATTATAACACAATCTTGCTAGAAATATTTCATCAATTTCTTCATTTATTTCTTTGTTTTTCTCAAAAAGATATATTGTTCTTTGACGTTGCTTCCTTATCATGCCGAGGAGACTGGGTTTGAATATACGTAATTGTTGCTATTCTTCGGCTGTCACACTGTTAGATGAATTAGATGAAATGGCAGGATAACTACATTGAGAATCTACAGATAAGCATGAGACAGACAAGTGCATTTATTCACTTACAATCACCTTTTTCTATACTAGATCCATCCCATTTTCTGGATCTTCCCTACGTCTAACTATGTTTCCAAGTTCGGTGTGATGGAAAGGCCTAATAAACTTCAGAATTGTTCTATGATCAGGCAGAAAATGCTAGATAACAAACTCACACTGACCTGAAAACTCACCTTGGCCTCGTCATTGTTTGTGAAGTTTTTATCATATCTTTCTTGATGTATCTCTTTAATTGTGGCAAGGAGATAGTATATAGTGATGACCAGGGGGACTCCTAGGGAATGCTGGCTTTCACTAGGTGTCTGGAGCATGTATTTTCACAGTGACCTGTAGATTGTACTCAATTGGATTGTGTTGCAGTTTGCAAGTTTGAGTTCTCAAGGGCTTTTGGCCACCTTATGTGCTGAAAATTAAGTCTGTACACTCCTTTTTTGTTCTTTCTTCAAGAGCTTTTAAATTTCCATGCTAATGTACCAATGTTATTGTTAGTTGAATCCTATTTTCATGTTGCAAGTAAATACCCATCTTCTGAAAATATCATGTCATAGTGTCACTTCGACTTCTTCAGTCAAATCTTAATTTCTATCTTCCTTGGCCATCTTGTACTCTTCATCATCTAGGAGTCTATGAATTTCTGAGAGAATTATTTACATTCAATTAAATTCAAAGTCCTATCTTGAGTATTATGTTGTGGGCTTAATTTGATTGATAACCTACAATCTTCCACACTGCCCATATTGGACTCACCATGCCACATAAGTATCTGGCATTTGTTTTATAAAAAGGTCGGGCCAAAAAGCAGCACTCTTTTAACAAACTTTCCTCTTAACTCAGTCAGGCAATAAATCCATGTACCTACCTCCTGCTCTCTTCGATACTCACTCTGATAGGGTATTCTTAACATGAAACTGTCAGGTTCTGAAAACAGAACAATTTTTACTTGCGAGTGAAACTATCACTCAACTTAGGTTGTGTTTGTTTTTTTTATAAAAATTTGACTCATCTGATCTGACCCATCTGATCTGACTCATCTGAATCTGCCTCATCTGAATCTAACTCATCTGACTTATTAAAAAAATATGTTTATTTTTTTTACTCATCTGACTCATCTTCTTGTTAACAATTTTACCCTTCTGTATATTATAGCTTTAAACTAATTAAGCACATAAGAAAAAAAGGCATCTACGTCAGGAGTGTTTATTGGTAATTAATGTTTTTTACCAATAAACATTCATTAACCACCGTGTCACTCACTGCCAAATCCCAATATCACTTTCTCTCTCTCTAAATTAAAAAAATAAAGGCCCTTGTTCCCCTACACTTTCTTCTATAAAAAAAGTTCTAACTAACCACAGTCAAATCCAAAATCCTAATCTTCAAACCCAGAAGACTGTTTCATCCAAAACAACCAAAAAACCAGAACATCTCTCTTTCTCTCTAAAAATGGCGAAGTCTACTACTACTTCGTCGATGAAATCATCGATTCGACCAGAAGATTATTCCCACAGTCCAATCCACTACGCTATTGCTCTAGGTGATCACACAACCCTATCTCGACTCGTTTCAACTCTCCCTCGACTCGCCGATCCCTCCCAAATCTACACCGAGTCAGATTCCCTTGCTCAAGAAAAACTTGTTGATCAGATCTCCTCTGTTGTCGACCGTCGTGATGTTCCTCATCGTATCTACAATGCTCTAGGGCTTCATCTGGAGCTACCTAGGGTGTTTCATGCAGGAACACGATGGAGGAGATGAGGAAAGTTTAGAATTTTTGTCTTTAAAATCGTGGGGGTATAATTGTCTTTTTATTCTACTCAGATGGATGTGAGATGAGTCAGGCATAAAATTATACCTGACTGGGAGACATCTTAATCACTTCTGAGTCAGATGTTTATTTGAGTGGAGCGAGGTGGGGGGAAGCCAAGAGAAGCCAACTTCAACCAATAGCAGGGTCGTGTTCTACTAATCCACAGAAGGCCAAGAAAAACTTGCCACCGCCACAAGAAGAACAAAAGTGAAACAATTGCAGAGAAGAGGTGTGTAAGTTGGTGCGATTTTTAGATCTACCATTTTACAAAACATGTCATATGCTTATGTGTTAGGGTGGGACCCATCACATTTTCTCTCTCAAAAGTGTCATGAGGAGGTTTCTAACTGATGTGGCAGTAGGACCGACCATGCCACCTATGCTTCTGGCATTTGGTCTGGCATTTGGTTGGTCCAAACAGTGGGAACTGTTATCATATCGTCAGAGCCTACACCTTGTTGGATGAGCAGGCTACGATGGTGATGGGGTTGCATAGGGCCCATGTACATATTGTCACATCATTTCGAATTCAGGTCACCATTTGTGGTTATCTGAGAGAATTCACATTTGAAGCTCTATGCAACTCGGTCGCAATCATAGATTATTCGTGCTTGACTGGGACATAAGAATGGAATATTCTCCGTAGACCAATATTTGAGAAGGGTCCTATTTTTAACAACAATAAAGCTTTTTGGCCCGACAATTTTACAAAATAGGTGCCAGATGTTTATGTGGCAGGATGGAACCCATCACTTTTCCCTCCCAAAAATGTTACGAATGGGTTTCCAACTTATGTGAAAATGGGACTCCCCATGCCACATAAGTATCTGGCATTTATTTTATTAAAAGGTCGGGCCAAAAAGCAGCACTCTTTTAACAAACTTTCCTCTTAACTCAGTCGGGCAATAAATCCATGTACCTACCTCCTGCTCTCCTCGATACTCACTCTGATAGGGTATTCTTAACGAGAAACTGTCAGGTTCTGAAAACAGAACAATTTTTACTTGCGAGTGAAACTGTCACTCAACTTAGGTTGTGTTTGTTTTTTTTTATAAAAATCTGACTCATCTGATCTGACCCATCTGATCTGACTCATCTGAATCTGCCTCATCTGAATCTAACTCATCTGACTTATTAAAAAAATATGTTTATTTTTTTACTCATCTGACTCATCTTCTTGTTGACAATTTTACCCTTATGTATATTATAGCTTTAACCTAATTAAGCACAGAAGAAAAAAAAGCATCTACGTCAGGAGTGTTTATTGGTAATTAATGTTTTTTACCAATAAACATTCATTAACCACCGTGTCACTCACTGCCAAATCCCAATATCACTTTCTCTCTCTCTAAATTAAAAAAATAAAGCCCCTTGTTCCCCTACACTTTCTTCTATAAAAAAAGTTCTAACTAACCACAGTCAAATCCAAAATCCTAATCTTCACACCCAGAAGACTGTTTGATCCAAAACAACCAAAAAACCAGAACATCTCTCTCTCACTCTCTCTTTAAAAATGGCGAAGTCTACTACTACTTCGTCGATGAAATCATCGATTCGACCAGAAGATTATTTCCACAGTCCAATCCACTACGCTATTGCTCTAGGTGATCACACAACCCTATCTCGACTCGTTTCAACTCTCCCTCGACTCACCGATCCCTCCCAAATCTACACCGAGTCACATTCCCTTGCTCAAGAACAACTTGTTGATCAGATCTCCTCTGTTGTCGACCGTCGTGATGTTCCTCATCGTATCTGCAGTGCTCTAGGGCTTCATCTGGAGCTACCTAGGGTTTTTCATGCAGAAACACGATAGAGGAGATGAGGAAAGTTTAAAATTTTTGTTTTTAAAATCGTGAGGGTATAATTATCTTTTTCTTCTACTCAGATGGATGTTAGATGAGTCAGGCATAAAATTATACCTGACTGGGAGACATCTTAATCACTTCTGAGTCAGATGTTTATTTGAGTCAGCTAGCAAATCAGATTTTTAAAAAATAAAAAACAAATGGTCTGAAATCTGGCTCGACCCGAATCAGATCCGAGTCAGATTTTAGATCTCTGAGTCAGCAAAAACAAACACACCCTTATTAATGCAATAAAAGTAGATTCTAGGCCCGGGCCCTGGCCTGGCCTGTTATTATTAAGAGGCAGATACGGGATTCAACTTTAGTCCTGTTGATTGGCTTACCCATCCCCCTCCTTTAGGGCATCCACAACGGTAACACTTTCTGCGTAAATCTCCATAAAATGTTACGTAGTGGACTTGTCTAAATGTGAAGAACTACCCTACAAGTCCTTCACGTAAGTCAAATTTGGCTCTGTGCATTTGAATCTCTAGATTTTATAGCCAGGCGGGTGGGTAGGGGGTGGTGGGTCGTTTGATGTTG
>MVGT01001046.1:79337-111305 GCA_002174775.1 Macleaya cordata | reverse complement strand
CGCTGACATTTAAAAAATGACGGTTGTGTCATGTTTTAGTTTTTTATTAATTTTGTTTACCAAACATTAAAACCACCGATTGTTACACGAAAATCTAGGCCAAATTTGGTAAGCCAAATTTGGCTTTTAGCTTTGAACCGATGTGGATGCTCTTAGGCCTGTTATACCTGTTTAGTAGGCCAATTACGTTAAAAACTATTAAAACTTACTTTAGTTTTAAGTTTTTCTTAGGCTGTTTAGTTGGGTATCTAGTCAAACCCCTAATCACACGCAGAAGCAACTATGGATCATCAAAGTCATGTGTAATATACCCGAAAAAATATTTTAAGTATAAAAGAAAATAATAGAAAACACCATCAATCTACAACACAAAGATTTACGTGGAAACCCCAAGTCCCGAAAAAAATCACGACGCACCGGTGAAACATCCACTATCAATGATAAAATAAGTATAATAAACAACCCTATGTTGGGTATGTATACCTCATCACACTCGCCTTACATTGACAACTCCAACCCAAGAGAACTCTAAGAGAATCATACATGAAGAACCCGAATAACCCCTTTGAGGAAACCCATTAGAGAAACCCTCTAATTAGAAACCTCAAAGTTATTCACTTTTGTCTTCAACAACCCTCTTTTTCTCTTTCATAAAATACAACATTTCACCATTACTGCCACCTCTCAAAAACCCTAGAGATGTGCTGCCAAAACTTACCCCACAAGACACTGTGTTTGACCTTCACCCCATATGGAGTTAATATAGCAATTGTGAGATTGGAAATCTCATACTACAGTATTTAGAAAGTCAATAATAGTATGCACATTTGTATTCTATTAAACTGAGGGATCACTCACTTAAAAACGTAACAAATAATTAATTTGTAACATAAATCTATGGAATAAACTTCCTCCCCCACCCCACCCCAAAAAAAAAAACAAAATCCTCATAACTAGTGGAAAGAACGTACCCCCAACCTAAAAAAAAAATTTACTTCCGTGGAACTAGTGGAAAGAACTTATTTTTATGGAACACATTTCTTCGCAATCAAACACGACCTTAGATTTCACTTAAAATTTAGTTTTAAAGTTTTTTAACTTTTTAATTTTAAAGTTTTTGAAGATTAAGTTTTTTTCTTTAATATTAAAAAAATAGATAAAAATAGAAACTACGCCCGAGCACGTACATCCTAGCCATAGCTCGCAACGCTAAGGTCATCTACAATGGTGGTATTTTAGCTTACCAAAATTTACCCTACATATATGAGTTGCACATCGTTTTACAAAAGCCTTCTTCAAATAAAAAATAATAAAACTTGAATAAAGGATACATCAGGCTTTTTTTTTTAAAAAAAGAAATTGTAAATGCCAGGCGGTGTCCCTATGGATGCCAGGCGGTCCATAGGGACACCGCCTGGCATTTTTTAATTTCTTTCTTTTTTTTAAATCCCCACTATGTTCCACTGAGCCCTAAAACCAACAGACGATCTTCACTCCCCATTTTTCATCTGTTTCACTTCTTCTTCATTTCTTCTCTAACTTTCTTCAAATTTTCACCCATTTTCATCTTCTTCATATGTAACCCTATTTTTTCTCTTTTTCACTTCAATTTCCATCCCAACTCATTATCAATATTTTATTCACATTGGTCGGGTTTAAAGGTTATCATCAACTTCAAAAGATTTGAGAGTAGATTTGGTGAAAAAATTGTGTCATTTGGTTAATGTTATCATTAACTACTTAAGGTATGTTCAAAATCACCTATTGTACATATGTTCTTCATACTGTTTGTGTTTATTAATACAATATCAAATTTTATTTTAGGACTATCCATTTATTATAATACCTATCATGTGTTTGTAGAAATGTCTCAACTATGTATTTGAAATCACTTATTTCAAATATACACTTTGTGTTGTTTGTGTTTATATAAAATCAAAATGTAGCACTTTTATTATTTTAGGACTATCCATTTATATTGCCTACAATATGACATTCTCGATCAACCGATATTGGAATGTCAATGCGAAGTAGATTTTACTAAATATATATAAACGAATTGAAGATGATAATAATTATGTTTCATATGGCTTGCTTGAAAACACTGCTGATGAGAAATTTGATACCCGTAGAGGATTTGTTGCCGTAATAAAAATTTACAATAATCTACGGTCTAAGCTCTCCATTGTTGCCGATCACATCGACCAATTAGGCTGGGGTAAATTTTTTGATATCCCCGATATTTTTCGGCTCACCAAAACTCGTTAAAGCATTGGTCGAGCGTTGATGAGACACCACCCACATATTCCACTTCCATTTTGGTGAGATGGAGATTTCACCCCTAGATTAGGCCATGATTATTGAAATTGATATTGGCCTTGGTGACGTACTCCCTTGCAATCCAGTTTTATACACACAAGATTATGTCATTGATAACATATTTTTCGAAATGAGCCAAACTCGTAGTGGTTGAAAATTTGGTGCATTCCCATTGTTGTTCTCAAAATCATACTTTCAACTAGAATATTTAGTGAAAGCGACTGAAAAACTACATGATACAACCATTGTTTTAAGGATAGTTAAGGCCTACTTTATGTTCCTCTTGGGTCAAGTGTTCATTAGTATTTAAAAAACTGAAAAAGAATTAAGATGATGCTACTGTGAGTGTTTTGGTGTGAGTGTTTTGGTTTGAGTGTTGAAGGTAAGAAATATATGGATCAGATAATTTTGAGGAAAGATAAAAGGTCCCGATTAAAACTCAAGGGTTAGAAACAAAAAAGATCAATATTAAAAAAATTAAAAAAAGTGGGGGGCGGGCTGCCTTCGCAATGCCTAGTGCTAGGCACCCTTCCCCCACACCGCCCAACACATTATATAATAATAATAATAGAGAAAACGACTAAATAGTCATTTTTCCCATGTGTTACTACAGTTTGGTCCCAGCTATTTTTTTTTTGTCTAAAACATCTTTTGGTAACTTCTTTTTTACTGTTTAATCCTTTTTTAATTAATTAATTATGTTTTAATCCTTTTTTTTAATTCGTGTACGTTTTTCTTTCTTCTTATTTCTAATTTTACCCTTCTTTCCTTGTTTAAATACTTCCTTTCTTCCTCTTCAATTTTTTCGAACTAAAACATGTTAAAATCTTCTTTTTTTCTTCTTCTTCTTTTCTCTCGTTCTATTTTTTCTGGTTGGACTGTGATTTTGGAAGAGATTGGATTCGATTAGTTTAATTTCATCTTGTTCGTCAAAAACAGGTACTGATTCAGATCTTCTTTTTTGCGTTTTGATTTCTTTTTTTTATTTCGTTTTGAATTTTAGTTCTCGCTTTTCTTTTTTGGTTCCTAGTGAAAGTGAAATACAACCTCCAAAAAATAGAAGGGGTCCTGGTAGGCCAAAGAAAAGTAGGATTTTGAGTTTTGGAGAAGTGCAGAAGAAGAAGACGAAGAAGAAGACAACTGATGTTCAGAAGGCACGGATTTGTGGGAATTGTAAAAAACCTTCTTTCCATAATCGGAAAACCTGTCCAGAAAAGTATTCTTGACTGATTACTTTTTTTTGGAGCTTTCCATTATGTTTGATTCTAACAAAACGTTTAATTGTTCCCAATTTTTTTGGTTTTTCAATCTGTATAAGTGACCGAAGTTGATTGAATACGATATTTTCTATCATTTTTGGGGCATGCAATTTATGTTTTGCATGTGTATTTTACTTTGCAATCTGGTTTGTTTTGTATATTTTATGCAATTTAGTTTTTGCATATATTATTTGTTACAAACACAATATACATGTTTTTCAGTTCTAATATGCTTAAACAGATACACATGTGTTTTCTTTTTGAAATTGCAAAAACCAATTTGCAAAGGATCTGTAACATTGTTTCTGGTTTCAACATTCTTTCTTTTCATGTGATTTTTGCAAACTATTTAACAGTGCAAATTCTGTTTTGCAGACATTTTAAACCTTGCAAATTCCGTTTTGCATACATTTAAATGTGCAAACAGTTTTGCAAAATCAGTTTTGCAAACTTTCACATGCATGCAATTTCTGTTTTTCTTGTGTGCAATTGTTTGCAATTTTTGTTTTGCAAACTATTTAACAGTGCAAATTCTGTTTTGCAGACATTTTAAACCTTGCAAATTCAGTTTTGCACACATTTAAATGTGTAAACAGTTTTGCAAAATCGGTTTTGCAAACTTGCACATGCATGCAAATTCTGTTTTTCTTATGCGCAATTGTTTGCAATTTCTGTTTTGCATACATTTAACAGTGCAAATTCTGTTTTGTAGACATTTTAAACCTTGCAAATTCTGTCTTGCACACATTTAAATGTGCAAACAGTTTTGCAAAATCGGTTTTGCAAACTTGCACATGCATGCAATTTCTGTTTTTCTTGTGTGCAATTTTTTGCAATTTCTGTTTTGCAAACTATTTTTCACAAAACATTAGAATCTCATTTATTTCATGTGGTCCTAACATGTTTTTTTCTGTCCTTTAATGGTACAAATGTCAATAAATATAAGATTTGGCACTTTGTAGTGAACATTCTTTATAAGTTCACTGTACTCGAAATGGACTTTTTCAAAGTTGGAATCCTTTTTTTTTTTTCTTTTCAAAATAGTGGTTGTATTTTATATTAAAAAGTACCGATCTAAAGCTATAAATAAATACATTTTGAAATCTAAATTTGCCCAAAAACTTTCAAAATACTTTCGTTATTTGTTAGTTGTCATGCAAAACCAGATTTATTTGTTCTTTAAGCTAAGTGTTCCTTTGAATCTCACAGATCTATAGAAGTTTTTGTGTTTTCCAGAGAGTCACTTCTTCAGATCTGTTCGTTAATAATGAAAAATAGTTCTTAATGATGCAAAACGAGATTCTTCTTCTCTGTTCGTTAAAGTAAGAGGTTCTTCGAACTTACAGATTCAAGGATGATTTTGTGTTTTGTAGTGAAGAACTTCTTCAGATCTGTTCGAAAATCGCGTTTTGCGTCGTTTCCGGCGACTGGTTCGCTGGAGAAGAAGACTCTTGCAAAATGCGTTTTGTTAGGGTTTTTTTGACTGTGAGTAAGTGTTAAAGCTTTTATACTGTTTCTAGACGCAGTCTATTAACCGCGAGGGTATTTTAGTCCTCTTAAAAGCGCGCGTGTGGTTTCCGTGTTTTTTGGACTAAAGTGTCATAAATGTTATTGCTGGGACTGAACAGTATTATTCCCTATCAAAAGGGACTAAACCGTCGTTCCCCCATAATAATAAATAAAAATTTTTGGAGCGGTTTCCTAGACACCCCCTGGTGCTAGATGCCATACCCCCTCACCACTCAAGCTCAGACGCCCACCTTACACACCGCTCATCTAAAAATCTCTAAATTGAATTTGGAGACATGTAAATATACCTTACGGTTCTCTCTCGTAAGCTAAAATGTAAAATACATTGACTCCACTATGCAACATTTTACCTATATATAACTTACAAAATGAACCACTATGGATGCCCTAACGAGCTTGGAAGAGCGAAGCGTCTGTGATTTATGCAAACTACCCTTCCCGTTAGGCCTTATCAAACATACACCTTTTGGGCCCACCCGACCGTGGAGGCTGGCCCATTTGATTTACATTAAATCAACATTAACACTTCATAATAACTCGTACTTTTTTAGTTTTCACTTTTCACCATATTTTGTTGTTCGTATAAAAATCAGATTTTATAAGAGGAGGGATATTACAATACTATTGTAATATACTTTTTTGTGGGACTCACATGGAGATGATTCAAGGTCTAATTTTTTGTGAAGATGTTCTTCTTACCATTAAGATCATCATATCAAAAAATTAGTCCATTTGGGCTATTCTAAAAGTTCTATCCCAATCAAAAGTATAAGAAAAAATCAACGGTCTTAAAAAAAAGACTTAAATTTGTCAATTTTTCATGGTTTGATTTGAGAGTGTTAAAGGTTTTAGAATGAGTTAATTTTTTGATATGATGATCTTAATGGTGAGGAGAACATCTTCACAAAAAATCAGACCTTAAATCATCTTCATGTAAGCCTCACAAAAAAGTATGTTGAAATAGTGTTACAATATTTTACAATATCGCTCTTCATTTTATAAATCATAAACATTATTTTCATATTTTAGACTTCTTCAACATATATGTACGCGTGCAGGCGTGCAGCACATCTTGTTCACTAGTAAACACTGGTGCAGTAAGATAGAAGATAAACCTACCATGGGTAAGCTCAAAACTGTCCAACTTTTCTCATAGAAATTCTTCTTTTTGGGTTCTTAGAGCCTCTCACTAGGAACCCGTAGTTATTGAAATGTGAAAAAATAAAGTTTATGCAGGGAATTACCTTATGCACGCAAAATATTTAATTGTTGGTGGCACATTTGGCAGCACCATATTCGGTGCCAGTGGCAATTCTTCCTGAGCACTTACCACTAATGGTGCCTTGGTTGCTGGGACCACCTGATGTGGTTGGGGGCACTTCAAGTGTTGCTGGGCCCATCGAACATTGGAGTGTCTCTAGGCCCATTGGGTGTTATTGGATCCACCAAGCTTCTCTAGGCCCACCGAACATCTCCGAGTTGATAGGGTGTCCTCGGGCTCATTGATACCTTTTGGCCCATCGAGCTTCACTAGGCCCACCAAGCATTGTCGGGCCAATCGGGCATTTTCAGGCCCGCTGAGTGTCTCCTTGTCCACTAGGCATCATCTAGCCCACCAGGGGTCATTGGGTCCATTGAGGTCTCTAGGCCCACTAGAAGTCATTGGGCCCACTGAACATCTCTGGGCTTACTGGACCCATCGAGCGTCTTCTAAGTGCCCCACCAATTATTCAAAATACTTTACATTTGTGCTTAGTTTTATAGTGTGTTTGGACAAGGGATTTTAGGGAGGAATTTTTTGGGGACCAGGGATTTTGACGAAAAATTTAACATGATTTTTCCACCAAATCCCTGGTCCCCACAAAATCCCTCCCCCAAATCCTTTGTCCAAACAGACTATTGATTTATTTTTATTGGAGATTTTGGCCAAAAATCTAATATTTTAGGATTTAGCCCAATAAATGTTTTCTTTTAGTCTAAGGCCTCTGGGTAAGTGTGTGTAAAGAGAGTAAATTACACATAGAGTTTCAGTCTGTTACCTAGGGGCCTTAGACTAAAAGAAAATATTTGTTGGGATAAATCCTAAAATAAATTTCAAGAAGGGGTTTTTGACTATATTTTTTCTAAAAATAAATATAGAAACACATTTTAGTACCTCATCCCAAAGAAATTCGTAGCTCCCTACTCTCTTTCTCGTTCATTTGTTCTCATATCTTAGTTTTATACCTCAGTTTTGTTTAAACTTGGTCTAACATTTAGCTAGCCAATACTTCTCAGATCTTTCAGGGTCTAGAATTGAGGTCTCACGTTTCCAAGCCAAATCAATCTAGAGGTTAAGCACCCAAAATAACGCTTCAAATGATATGAAAGAGGTCCGTAGGTCATGCATAATCCAAGCATTAAAAACCCCAAAATGGCTCAAATGATCATTTAGATAGGTCTACATATATAGAGACGGCAAGACTGCCCAATGGCTTGAGCCAAACCAGGCCTGAAGCTTAAGGCTTAAACGAAAGTGGGCCGAAGACCAGCCCCGACTCAGCTCACCCCAAGCCGGGCATGCCAGGCATGCCCTGGCCCATTGCCACCCCTAGATTTACAAGCCAAAATCCAGTTTTTGAATCAAAAATGATTTTTGGACCAACAATTTTACAAAACCCAACCATCAGGGAATGGCTAAGTGGTTGAGCCCTTGGATTTCAACATGGGTGTCATGGGTTCGATCCTCCTGATGGCCACTCTCATTAAATTCTGACTTGGTTGTGTGTAGATGAGAGGGGTCTACTCACACCCCAAGGAATAGTCGGGTGCACTATGTGGTGACCCGGACACCTTGGATTCAAAANTTATAAAACCCATACTAGATGTCTATGTGGTAGGGTGGGATCTACCACTTATCCTTCCCAAATGTGTTTTGAAAGTATTTCCAACTTATGTAGCCGTAGGACCCACCATGCTACATAAATATTGGGCATGTCTTTTGTAAAAGAGTCGGTCCAAAAAGCACTACTGAATAAATAACAAGTCCTTTCAGCTGGCCTTTGATGACCTTTGAGCAGGTCTAAAAGCTAATATTAGAAAAATACCTAGAGCCAAATTGAGGAATGATCAAGTCTGAAAGTCAATATTCAGGATTCAGACTATTCATCTGCATGGGTCCAGGGCAAGTTTGGATTCTAAGCTATATATTCCATTAATAGGACTATTGGACTCCATGTCCATGATTTCTAGGTTTAGAAAACTCTAAAAGAGTAAAGGTTGTTCCCAAAAAGAAAAAGAAAGGAAGGAAATTAAGCTACAACTTTACTATATATAAGGCTAGTGTAGCTAGCTAGCTTATAATGTTCTTTGAAAAAAAAATTCAATATTTTTTGGAAAAAAAGTACTCTTTTCATGAATTAATAAAAGATTTTGTATCACAGATGAGTGGTGAAGAAAGTTTCTCAAGATTCTAGTACAGTCAAAACCATGAAAAAAGGGTTCATATCTCCCAGACTTTTTGGGACAAATATTCTTCCATTCTTTCTTGTTATGGTGGTGGATATTCATCCTCCAAAAGTTGATTCAAAAACAAAGATTCCAATTCATTGTTAGTATATATATTTGATGTGATTGAATTAAATTTGATAACATTATTGTGTTTTAAAAGAGAGATTGAATTGAAATCATACAATAAACACTATAAGCATTTCAACTTCTATAAGTCACCTTTGATACAATAAAAGACCTACTTTTCAGTGCCTTTCATTTTCTAATTATTGTTGTTTATATAATTAATTCCCCATATGCTTAAAAAAATAATATATAAATATTTATGAATGAATGGTGGAAATGCCATGGGAGATAAAGGGAGGTCTAAATTATTCAAGATTAATTACTGAGTAAATTTGACGTCTAAGCCTATAATAAGCTGTCTGGTTTGGGTACAATGAATTGAATTGATTCTCTATATAGCATGGTTACACGTGAATCATGAGCATTGACTGGTATTTTGGATCTATATATATATATATGTATATTTTTTTTTTTAGGAGTTAGGTTCAAGTGGAAATTGTGTTTAGGTAAGCTTATATTAAGCTGAAAAAAAGCTAATAAAAAGTGCTATATTTTATGTTGTAATAGTTTTTAAGAAGAACGGTAAAAAACTACAATATGCAATTGCCATAATCCGTTTACTCATATGCTATTTACTATGCGTTTAAAACTCTTATTTAAACATTTTAGTTTGTGTCTGTTTAGTCTTTTTTAAATTTTAAATATGAGCATAGTTCTCCACTTGTTTTTTGAGTTCCTCTTTTGCTTTTCTTGTTTTTTCAAATCAGGAGCAACTGTTGGAGAACGAAAATTAGTTATTTACTTATTTTTTTTAACTATAAAAATGTTATATCTCTTGAGCTAAAAATTAAATTTCGACAAACTTTATATATTTGGAAGCACTCGTCGAGATGTTCGAAAAAAACCAATAAACAATATTTTTTTTTTAAAAGATTCTTGAAATTTTATTTGTAAAAATATTTTTGCCTATTGTATTAGTAACAGATTTTAAACAAAAGTTATATATCTTAAAAGCATTCTTCAAGATCTTCACTTCTTTTGATATTACCAGGTTTTGAAGTATGCAAATTTGAATTTAAATTCAATCGAGATAAAGAAAAAAGTAGTTATTCTAAAAGAAGGTTTTAGCTTATTTTTGCAAATGCAAAAAATGTTGCAAAAGTAAATTTTCATATTGGTTTTTGTCAGCAAATGAGTGCAGCATTAGCCACCGTCTTGAACGTCGCGAATGGGTGCAACATTAGCCATCGTCTTGAACATCACTAAAAAGTACATTATTTGCTATGGTAGAAAGCGTTGCTAAAGATTGATGCACTAGCGTAATAAATATTTGTCCTTTTAACAAAATATTGAGGACTTATTAGCAACAGCTTAAGCGTCGCAAAAAATCAAATTTTATTTTTTGAATAAATATTTGAATATTCAATGTTCCATAATACCAATTTTTCTGTAATTAACAGTTAACAACCAAATAACAATTTGCTATTGTACCAATTTTATGTTAACAATTAACAACAAAATAATAGGTATACAAAAATTAAATTTATTAATGACGATCAATGATCAATCCTGTCAACATTTCCTACCAACATTATTTAGATGTTCTCTAATTAAAAAAAACACATAGCATTGTGTTTTTTACATGTCACTGTGTGCCACATTTTCTAAACCATACTTAGTTTTAAACAATCAAAATATCTATCATTCTCAAAAGAGAAATAAACAAAACAAATTTGTGCCTATTTTGTGCACCACTCCAAGCTGAAGCCAAAGAACTTGCAATAGTGATGTCCATCTATTTCAAAAAAGAACCAAATAAAAGAGATCTTTCTTTCCATTTAGTGCCACTCCATGCCAAAGCATTATTCTGCAAAAGTAAACAACAAAATATAAATTTTAGTACATTAATAGAACTATCATGATATTCATATAATTGAATGATCACTTAATCAAGGTATATATGAATCTAGTTAATGAAAACTTCTGATTCCATTTGCTGAACTATATTTATATACTTAATTACCATATAAAGTTGAGAGAAAGAAGCAAGAAAAAGAGATTATTAAAAATTAAGATAAAGAATACTCAGAAGAAGAGTGGGCTTCATCCCAATTAACTAGAAAGCAAAGCAACATACATTTTTTGTTCTAAAAATATATAAGAGGACTAAATTTATCTGCGATAAAACTATGCAGAATTGCGAGGAATCCAAACATCATTAGTATAAGCATCTACATAAAGTTTAAGCAACTAGACTATCGCAAACAAATGTTAACATTAATAGCCACACGATAAAAAGATGAAACTTCCTATCAAGATTCAATGGCTTTTTTGAGTTAATGACACAGCTCATCACCAAATCACATCATCTACAACAAAAATAACAACAACAACAACAATAACAGAAGATGATAATGACCCACCATCACCATTATAATCTTCTTCGTCAAGCTTCTACAAAGGCCGGTGGCCTCCAACAAGCTATTGTTTTAATTTTACTACCATATCATGCTTTACATGAGTGTATGCATGAGATTCTATTACTGATATTAATAAGTTCTCTTTTTTTTTGATGATTCAATTGTGTATGAAGGAATGTTGCTGCAACAAGAAAAGCCATTATCTCAAGTGATGAATTACAAATGGAAATAAGTTTGATTTAATTCTTTGTTGCAACAAACAACAACAACAACAACAACAACAAGAAGCAGCCTCTCAATCTAGAAAATTTTGGCAAACCTCAATACTTAGGAAGCTTTTGAAATCATCCAAGCATAATATATATTTCTCTTCCTCAACAACCACCAACTAACTACCATATGTAAACTCGAACATAAGTGAACTGATTTTATTTCATGTTTGTTCCCTAGATTCAACAAATAAGTCATTCTTTGTTTTAGAACATGTGTTCAACTCCTCAATGTTTGTTAAGTTCAAAATAAGATAAAAATTTCGCTGAGTTCTGTAAGACACATTATTCACCTAATTCAGTAGTGTCAATCAGTAATAATTATACTAAAGTAAAAAATTCATACCATGAAGAAGATCCACGGTTAAATTGCGCCATGAAGGTATCCCATTTGGCTGACATATTCGTTTGCCAATTTTGCAGCTCTTTAGTCTTTTTGTTTTGATCTTGCACTTATGTAATAAGCTCCTCGTTACGTTTCTCGGCTTCCTCTGCCTTCTTAATAGCCTCTGTTACAACTCTATGCATACAAAAGTCATGTTGGGTGTAATGAGTAATATATTAGGGAAAATATCAGATCTATATAATTTTTCAATTTAGGATAGTTCCGCCCAACAATTTAACCCTTTTGCTCACCCCTTATACAAATAGACCCAAATACCCGCAAAATTTCGATTCACAAAAAATTTAATATTAAAAAATATTATTAGTATTTGTTTCATCGGTGTCTGTTGGTCGTGTCTGTTGGACTGCTAAACTATTTACCTTTCGGGGGCTCCGCCCCTTCGACCCCCGTTCGTACAATAACAAATATGTAATACTACAAATAATGAAATTATAAATATCTAACAGACCCGAGCTAATGTGCCCTTGCATATTGCCAATAACGTGCCAATTATGTGCCCATCACAATGCTAAAGTGCACAGCACCATGCCATGGCCTATGCCAAAGTTCCCTTGCACACTGCCAACAACGTGCCAATGTCCCATTACGATGCCAAGCAATGTGCCAAAGTGCCCAACAACGTGCCATGGCATGTGCTAAAGTAACCTTGCACACACTGCCAAATAACATATGCCAATGTGCCATCACAGTGCCAATCAACATGTCAAAGTGCCCAGCACCATGCCATGGCATGTGCCAAAGTGCCCTTGCACACTACAAGGTGATGGGATCATCCGCCCACCGTCGAATCATGTCCATGAAATGTATATTTAATTTAGATATAATGTCGATCCCCCTGATAGTAGTACATAACTCAATAATTAGTATTATATTGATCATAACTAATAGCATAAATAAAATATTTTCTATAACCAAATAAGTAAAATAATGGTTTCATTTTTCAACAAAAATAAATTTCGTTGGAAACACCAGCCTAGCTCAGTTTTAAGACAGCTGGTCATTATTTGAGATATATATTAGAGTCGCAAATGATATTTGATTATTTACAACGTAAATAAACGTCGCTAATAAATATTATTAAGAACGACTACAATCCATTGCTAGTAAGAGATTATTTGCGACACTGCGCTAATAAGTGATTACTTGCAACGCATGTAACCTTCGCCAATATTAGGTTATCTACGACTAAAAAGTGCATCGTAGATAATTGAATACTAGTTGCGACGTTCGTATGCGTTGCAACAAGTAAACTTAACATTTCATTTTTTTATAATTTTAAAAAAAACATTGGCGAAGGACGTAAGACGTCGCAAATGATAATTACGATAGTTATTTTATTTTAAAATTTAAAGTTATATTATTTATGATGCTAAGGAACATCACAAATGATAAACGCATTCTCCGCTACCTTAAGACTCTGGCGATGCCAATATTCGTCGCTAATATGTTTTTTTGGCGACGCTTTAGGAGCGTCGCAAAAGGTGTGATCTGTTGTAGTGAGAAGTTAGTTTGCACAATCTATTTAATTTTGTCTGTTTACTGATGGTACTATTACCAAATTACAAGTACTAAAAAAAGGTGTAAAGAGGTAGTTATCGACGTAGAAACGCCACGACCAATTAATGGGTGTTGAAAAAGTACCATAAACGATACAAAGATTCAAAGAACACTGCCATAAATGATGTAGAGAAGTAAGAGTAATCGCGCACCAATATACGAACATTAGAGTCTAATACTTACAGCATATGACACAGAGCTGCCAACACTCCTCAGTTGGGACCAGGTAGCCTTGTAACAGTTACATGGTCCATATCCAATACCTACAGTGAACAATAGTTATTGGTCTCAAACCCAAGACCTCCTACATAGAATGGGGTACCTAACCATCAGAGTGACGGATGGTTCGTTTTGTATATATATTTTTCTTCGTCATGTTTAGGAGTGTGGAGTCTGATCACGGGGATGGGACTAAGGCCCAAGACGCCGTCAAATTTCTGTTAAAAGGTTTTCTGTTTTCAATAGAATTAGGATTTCTAATTCTATTCTGACTCCAATACTGCTCAATATGGTCTGTTTTAAGTGGTTTTCTACATTCTGTCTAGTGTTATTGTACGTACTATGAAATTCTCTGATTATAGTAAATTTATGCAATTTTATTGATTTTAGATTTAATTTTCTTCAGAAATATTGTGCGTGTGCAAATTTCTCTTGTTTCTTATTCTTATTTTCATCTTACTATCATGCTCATGGGGTTAAGGTTTTTAACACACACATTGTTACCCCTTTCAATGATCTGATGGTTGAATTTTGTGAGGATGTACATATTTTGGTCCTATTAAAAATTATGTTAAAAATTTTAAAACGCGCTATATGATCAAATAGGAGATCACCCTCACACTGTCGAATCATCTCCGTGGAGATGATCATCATTATATAAAATTATAATGTTATTAAAACTTCTAACCCTTTCAAATATTAGTTTAAAATTAAGAATAATAATAGACAATTTATAAATCACACAACTTTTCATTGGGTTAGAATATTTAGAGCAATGTGATTTTTCAATAAATTAAGATGATCAATATAGTAAGTACATCTCTTAATACCATAAATTAAAGGGTATTTTAGGGTTTAGTCCCTAGTTGATAATCGAAACTGGGTTTCATCCCTCTATAATCTAAAAAGCTGACGTTAGTCCCTTTTTAGATAGAAACTGTTAAATGGTACACGTTTTGGAAACACGTGTGTCTACTGGACCAAATTACCCCTCACATGATAACATGTGAGGGACCTAATTAACCTTATATCTTTAAACCCAAAATGCCCCCATCTATCCAATGGTTGAGGTCTTGCAATGCGATCGAAGGCGTGTGTTAAGTTGAAAGGAAGATTACGTTTAATCAAAGCAGTTGAAGAGACAAATTGAGCCAACTTTATCTGCTTGAAGGAAAAAAGGGTTCATCCAAACCCTATCGAAGTGGAAATCCTAGTTCTAGGTTTTCTGATTCGTGTTGATTTGAAAGCTTAGAGTATATACTATAGAGAAAAAAGAGAGGGCTTTGACTAAGTTCATAATGTGGAGAAGAAGAGTGTGGGCTCATATCTTCATCTCAAGGTAATTCCGCAAAGATCTCTCTGACAACAGAGGAAGCTTCTCCTAGGTAAGTTGAAGGATAGTTTGCTTATGGTGGTTACATATTAAAAAATTTGTCAAAATAATTTGGTAAAAAGAAAAATAAATTAGTCTTTAATCCCTTCTGTAAATACATTAATTTGAGTTACATCCCTTTTTAGTTTATCCTCCTCCATTGATAAAGATTGAAGCCACTAACCAACTAGTCTGATATAAAATGCTAAAAAGAGTGAGTTATCTATGATTTTCACATCTTAATATACCTTAGTGAAAATGCTTGATTATTCACCACCTTCTACAAATGCTTAATTTGTTAAAACAGATTAGAAAATATAAAATTAAATTAGTATTAAATCCCTTCTGTAAATACATTAATTTGAATTACATCCCTTTTCGGTTCATCCTCCTCCATTGATAAAGATTGAAGCCATGCAATAACCAACTAGATTGACATGAAATACTAAAAAGAGTGAGTTATCTCTGATTTTCACGTCCTAATATACCTTAATGCATATACTTGATTCACCACCTCCCATTTTAAAATAAGATGAACAATACTGGGAGTTGAGGAAGAAGAACCTGATTTTTACCCTTTGTTAGAGAAATTTTAGGATTTTCAACAAGAAATATAAAGGTTCAAACTTGGCAATTTTAACTTCAGCTATGAACCCTATTTATAGGATTTGAAGAAGAAGATAACAATCATATTTGTAGCTTAACTGTGATCGTCGATCACATTGCAATACCCTAGCCGTTAGATAAAGAGGGGTATTTTCAGCATATATAATTGATTTTACTTAAGTTCTTCACGTGTTAAACATGTGAGGGGTAGTTTTATCCAGAAACTACACATGTTTAGAAAACGTGCAACATTTAACGGGAATTCGTATTTTTCCATCCAAAAAGGGACTAACATCAGCTTTTTGGATTATGGAGGGATAAAACCCAGTTTCAATTATCAACTAGGGACTAAACCCTAAAATACCCTAAATTAAACCAGCCTTTGAATCATCTCCATATGCGGCCCATATAGGGACCACGTCAAAATCATGTCTAAATAACATGAAACTGGTAATGACACGAGGCCACAACACTTAGCTCGGTACTAGAGCACATGCATGCATCCTTGGTCATGACACAATGAATGTTGGCACTAGGCACGACACTTCGCACGTTACATGTGCATGACACTGATCATAGCACGGTGAATGCTGGCATTGGGTGTTGGTCATGTCGTGACATTTAGAACGATACCAGGGCGGGCACAACCTTGGTAATGGCATTGTGAACGTTGGCACTATGTACGACACTTCACACGGTCCAATGAAATGACAATGAATACGACACAGGAAATGGCACTCGAAACAATACGTTACAAGGGCAAGATACATGCAGTTTATGGCATGGCAAATATATGTTGGTATTGGGAACGGGGAATGGCTAGGCACTGTACAAGGCCTATGGTTATAAATTTTGTCAAATTAGCGAGGGTCACTAGAATGGCCGGTAAATGTATAAAACATTTAACTGGGGCCAAAGAAACAGCCGCTAATACACCCTTTAGTGGCGGTTCAACAAACAGTCTTCGGTAATGGGTTTGTAGATTTAGCGGGGGTCAAGAGGCCACCGGTAATGGGTTTGTAGATTTAGCGGGGGTCAAGAAGCCGCCGGTAAAAGATGTAAAAATTTAGCGGCGGTCTGATAAATGGCCGGTATAGGTACCTTTAGTGGCGGCCAAAAATATTGGTTGCTATATGTGGACATTTACCGGCGCATGTTCATGATTCGTTGGTAATAATTTGGCACGAAATATTCCCGCAAAAAATTCACATCTACAGCGATGGAAATTCTTTGGTCGCCGGTAAAAAGTCACATTTAGCGATGAAATTTTGATGGCAACCGGTAAAAAAGTTAAAATTAGTGACGCTAAATTTTGGCCGCCGGTAAAACAAATCAATTAGCGGCGAATTTTCGGAACCGCCGGTAAAGGTTATCTATAGCGTCCAATTTACTAGCCGCCGGTAAAATTATGGCCGCTAAAACCCACTTTTCTTGTAGTGCCATTTCATGTGAAACACAAATTCTATCAGTAAGGAACCTTATTTTTTCCATAGTTTGCTACAGATTAGTCGTTAAACAAGCACGAGCAATGAACATGTATATGGTTAACCCTGCATGTTGTTGATTATCTTGTTAAATAGTTCTGTTCTGGTTGTGATGATATATTCCTATCAGGTTTTCAGAGGTACTTTTCTTAGGATATATGTTAGATTTTAATTGGTTTTCACGCATTGATTTTACGGACAATTAGGCTAAAGGGATCGCATGCAACAAACTTATACAGACAGGACAGGGCACTAAAACTTTACAAGTTTAGTCCTTTTTTTACTGTTATGTGAAAAGAAAAAAGAAACACCCATTTGACCATGCAAATTGTAGTTTTCTGATAAGTTCAGGATTTGTGGGCCCAACCCAACCAAGCCGAGAACTGCAATCCATCCAGTCACATAAATTTGACCAAGTCAGAACAAATTTGACCGAGTTTGAGTCCTACCAAACCAAAAGTGTATTGAGTTAGGTGGTGTTTTTTAGGTATCTCATGAATCTGGTTCATGTGAATAATCTTCACTTGCGTTGGATCTTGAAGTTTAAAAATTTTAAAATGAATTTACATGGATTGTACATCAACTCACAATTTCATTTCAAATTCAACCTAATATTTCTTTTTCTGTTCTTTTTTTTTTTTATCTGAATACTCACTTAAAATATCTGACTCTATACCGAAAGGTAAAAGCACTCAAACAAGTCAGATTATTCAAACAAATAAAATTCACACAAATCAGTTTTTGATGCCTAAAAATATAAAAACCTCCTTAATTCCGAGTTTGTTATTTACACGTACCTTATTGGGTCGAATAATTTATGTGCTGATAATTAGTGATCACTCCCGTTAGACCTGCTTAATTAAGTACGTTATGGTGCATCCCTCGAGGTTTTAGAACAAGTGGTAGTTCATGCTAGCTGTCAGGCTATATAGTTCCTATGCATGAACCTAATTGTGCTGAGGGCTGGGGGAGTGTTAGATAATTATGTTATGGTGCCTCTCTATAATAGTTCTCTCTTTTAGAGTAAGTTGTATTTAAACAATAACTAATTAAACATGCTTTTATTGTCATCAACTCATGATCACCTCTCTGAGAAGAAGAAAATTAAGCCAATTACACAGAGGAACTGACAATTTAATTTACATGGACCAGAAAGAAGACTAGATCAGTACATAAGAAATGAACCATAACAACAAAGAAACCAAAAAAAAAAAAAGCTAGAGAGAGAAAACCAAGAACACCAAACCATGCAAGCATGCAAAAGCATTTCAGTACTGCTAATTAACTCACAATCTAGTTAGCACTTTTCTTCAGCTGCAGATGAACCATTAACAGAAACTACATTCCCCATCTGCAATGCACGGTTCTTTTTGTCATTGGACTTGTACCACATTGAGCAAATAAGATAGAATCCAAAGTTAATGAAGCTTAACACAGCTAGAAGTCCATAGAAGAGATCAAGTCTGCCATTGTTGATGTTATCAGTTAACCATCCATGTCCATCATGAGTTCCAGTCACTCTCTGCACTACTGAGACCAAGAAGCTACTAACAAAAAACCCAAATGAGAGAGTTGTGAGGAAGAGACCAGTACTCATTGTTTTCATTCCTTTTGGTGATTGAGTTATAAAGAAGTCGAGTTGACCGGTGTAAATGAACGCTTCGCCGGAGCCTATGAGGAAGAATTGTGGGATCAATAGAAAAACACTTATTGGTAGATCACCGGTGGAATTGGTGTGGTCGGTTGATTTTGCTACCGATAAACGTTTCACCTCAACGAGGGCTGCCACTGCCATTCCTGCTATGGACATTATGAGGCCAATGGATATTCTCTGTAGGTTCGTAAAACCTGCGTATGCAAAGACATATCAATTAGTAGTATGTACCTGCTTGCATTGTGTTATATATTAGGGATAATAGGCCTATTTTCATAACTATAATATTGACAACTTTATCTACAAGTTTGAAAGTTTAGAAGAAGTAGTTGTTGAACACAGTATCAGAACAAACGATGCATAGAGGTCAAATGTTTAATTTCCATTGCTAGCACGAAAAGAAAAACTAATTAAATAAAAAAAAACCTTGCCCTGGTATTGAGGTGGAGTACTATTAGAAGCAGTGGGACCCACTTTTAAGTTCGCATAAATATAATATTGATAATTTTTTCTACAAACTTCAGCTTTTAGATAAAGTGAATTTATGTTTTCATTTGATATTTCCATACCTTGGTTCCCCTTCCATTTCTTCCACAAAGGCATGATAACACGGTCATTGACTGCAAGAGTGATCAAAATAGCTCCTACAAAGAAGACGGTAAGCGACCCAGCCGGAATTTGGAAATTTCCTATTGATCTCTTCATCGTCGACGCTTGCTCTACCGAAAAGGTGATCATTTGTGCATAAGTAGTCCAGAATATGATTGTAGTTGCCCAAATTGGCAACAAACTGATCATCATTTTCACCTCCTCCACTCTAGTTACTGAACATAGCTTCCATGGGTTTGGAGCTGATGAGGAACTAATTTTTTCGTAATCTCCCTCGGCGACAATGGCAGCTTTGTCCAAGCAACTACAATTAACATAGAGATCAAGAAGTTCATTAGTAATTAATCATAAAAGCCCCGCAAATACATCGATTTTATGTGGATACATTTATAATTTATCTAATCACATAATGTGACAGTTGATGAGGTATATATATGCCAGTTGTCATTCCATCATGTGGTCAGCGAATGTAGTCAGATAATTTAAAATGTCTACTCACCGGAATTGATCGGTGTGATGGATTCTCGTCGACTCGGGCGTATCTTCATATAAGTTGAAATTAGAGGGTAAATTAAGATTCCTTTTCTTAATAGCAGCAACTATAACTTGAGAAATGTGAACAATAGGGCTTCCTGCACTTTTCTTGTATCTATATCTCTTAGTTCCTGATAAGAATATCAGAACAGCTATGAACATTGAAACAGAACAGATTCCATAAGCCCAACTTCGACCAACTTCATCTTGTATGTAAACAAGAACTGTTACAGCCATCAAAGTTCCTGTGCTGATGAGGAAGAAAAACCTGTTAAAGAAGTAGGCCATTTGGGTTTTCTCTTTTTCGTCTTTTTCGTCGAATTGATCGGTTCCAAATCCTGATACACTCGATTTTAGGCCTCCGGTGCCTAACGCGATCAAGTATAGAGATAAATAGAGAACACCCATCTCAAGTCCATTGGCTTGTTCACATTTTTTGGTCGCGATATTGCATGGGGGTGGACGTAATTGTGGTAATCGCGTTGATATCGCTAACAAGCCCGTACCCTGATTAATCAACACCATTAAATTATATATCATGATTAATATTAAAAAGATTTTTTTATTTTTTTTCAAAAACTAACGACTTAAATTTCAAACTTCTAATTCAACCTCACAACCATTAGAAACCGGAAAATGATTTTTGGACAGACCAAAAATCAGAATTGGTGTTAGTAGCCGATGTAGCAAGTAGAATTCACTGCTATTCTACTCTAAACGTGGTTTGTGGGTTTTTCTAACTGATCTGGCAGTAGGACCGACTATGCCACCTATACTTTTAGCACCATTCTGACTTGGTCCAAATAGAATTACTCTTAGAAACCACCCCTTGACTTTCTTTATATTTTAGCATATATATATATTGAGAAATTCGATTTTGTTCACACTTTTAATATGGGTGAACAAAACCCATAAAATTTGTTTTTTATTTTGTTGTTTAAATAAAGAAACATATCGAAGTTGTAGGTTATGTTCACCCACGTCAAAATTGGGTGAACAAAATTACCACTTACCAAGGTTTGGACTAATGAGAAGATGGCGATAGTCTTGTATCGGCCTAAGAAAGAATCTGCAAGGAATCCCCCAAGCAAACACAGCAGAAACGACGTCCCCATGAAATCTGTTACAATATTTGCCGAGGTCGTACTTGGGAGATGCATGGTCCCACCCAAGTACGTCACCAGGTTCACCGCTATTCCCATCGTTGACAGCCTCTCGCATATTTCAATCCCTGCGTGTCCATTATCAACAAACATAAAAATCGCCAACCCAACTATATATATCGGAAGAAATTGTGTCAAAATCAACTAATTTTAAATTATAAAATTATATTATTATTATTAAATTTTAAATAATATTACTATTTAATTTTATTTTTTTTTTTTCATATTCTTATTTCTTTCTAGCAAATAAATGAACAAAAATATAAAATATTCTCATTCAATTGAGTTATAGACATCCGACACTTAAAAAGTACCGCATGCAAATTAAATAAGATTGATCTAATGGTTAAAAATATTCTTCACAATATTAGAAGTTTTGAGAGCTCAATTCAACCCCTTTAAGTTCACTCTGACAATAAAAATTTATGGGTAGTATGAAATGAAACGCGTCGGGTGCTCTAAGAAGCTCCGACATCACGCTTATAAAAAACCATAAAATAAAATGCTGCAAGGTGAAATGAAGTATCTCTTGCAATTTGCCAATCAAATCAAAAAAAAGATACCTGAAATGAAGAAGTGAATTAAAGTTAAAAAAAGAAGAAGAAAAAAAAATGGTCCAGGCGTCTAGGCAGGGTGGTCTATAACTATAACTGAGTGGTCCTTGAGATTTGTGTGGTGCAAATATATTTTAGGACCATAAATATATATCAGTCGTCTGATACTTTTAGACGACATTGCTATTTGCTATAGAGTTTCCAGTTCACTACGGATGACAGAGAGAATATATCTCTCCTTTTCAAAGGAAAAGAGTATGATAATTTATTAATAGATAAGTAAAAACAATTAATAAAACTGATGCTTTGGTCCCATTTTCTTTTGGTATCTTCTGAAAAAGAGAATAATATTAAGGAAGTGTTTTAGGTTGACTTTTTTTATATTTATAGTAGATTTTTTTTTTCTTTTTCTTTTTATGTAATATGGGAACTGATATTTCAGCCAAACATTTTATTAATTTAGTCTCTTTTATCTGTCAATTCTATGTACAACAATTGAAAATTGAAGAAGTAATTTGTCTGATTTACAGAATCGACAATTAAACTATTAATTTATAAAATCTATATTGTTGAGCTTAATTATATTTACTACATAATGGACTGATGAAATTTATTTTTGAATCTTCAAAACTGGTGACAAATAACATGGTGGGCTGATGAAATTTGTACAAATTAAAAGAAAAGAAAAGAAAAAAAAATGGAAGAATCAATAGTTTAGTTTAATGGAACCTAGCTATATATATTCGAGGAGTTATAGTATCGCATGCAGGCCTAAGCTTAATGACCTAAGCAGAATGCCATTTGGTCTAAATCCTACTTGCATATAATGGGACACAAAGTATAAGTGTTAATTGTGTGGAATTAGATCCTCTTTGCCAACTCCAAGTAGTCGGATTAATTAAGGCTTTCATAAAATATTATACATGATCATAATGATGCTAATATTAATAATGACAATTAACCATGATAATATCTAAATTTACTAATATTGCTACCTTTTAATTTGAACTTGATAAGAAACTCTTGATTAATTCCGATAACAAGATATTAATCGACTCTGTTAACAATCACTTACTCGAAAAGTTTGAAAATACGTGAAAATACATATAACAAGAGCTTATGACCGCGAAAAAAATACGATTCATAAGATTGGCGCGCTCTAATAATATTTATGATAAGTTCGTGAGGTGATTTTGTACGTGGTGATGGAAATTAAAGAGGGAAAACAAACCTAATATTAGAGCGGCGGGAACCCAACCGCCAGTTTTCGACCTATCGGCTGGGAAACCCTTGTAGTCGACGGCATCGGCGACGGCCCAACCCATCTTTCCCTCCTGTGAAAAATTTTAGAAATATAATTTTCAATGATAAATGGGTAAAATTCAAGATAAAATATATAACTCTGCTTGTTGAGAACACCATTGACCCAAATAAATTGGAGGGAAAAATGAATGAGATAACTAAGAAAAGTAACACACCATTTTTGTTGTTTTTTCCAACTCCCACAGCAACAGCTAGAAAAGAAGATCTTGTTGTAAAGCTAAAAGAAAGCTAAAGAAACTAAGTAGTAAATGACCCTCCCCCCTCTCTCTCTTTCTCTCTCTCTTATTGTATGTTCAAGTCACAACTTAGCTGTCTTGGGAGCTTCTCATTATATAGGGCAAGGTCTGAAAGCTTTTTCACCTCACAGTGACCTCCACTATCAATTGAGACAGATCATTGAGCTTGTGCATTGATAAAGGTGGAGATAGATTATGTTTATCAGAATGTAATTGGAAGCTTCTAGCTAGCTATGTTGGTTTTTTTTGGGGGGATTTTGATATTTATTTATTTATGTAATATAAAATTAGTGATGGTGATATTATTGGGGAGGATTGTAAGAGAAAATGGAATCTTGAACATGCAATGCCCATAGCATATTCATCATACAACAAACTCTTTTTGTTGATGGATGGATAGGTTTCTGGTTATGGGAGCTGTGAACCACACCACATTTGGGTTTTTGATAGTGCTCTTTCTACCCCACAAAAACAAAAGCAAGCCTCCCTTTGTTTTCCCTCATTGTCCAGATCTGTGGGCAAAACCCATTTTACTACTTAATTAATTAATTAATTGATACTTTTAATCTCCTTAATTGCCATGCATGAATCACGACCTCCCTTGATCTTTATAAATTTTTACATGTGATCATAAATTAAAAATGTTTCTATGTTATGTATCACATATGCTTTACCAATATAGTTATGTAACATCCACCACTCTACTCTTCTGAAGCCGACGTCTATGGTAATTGAATACTGGTCGGATGAAAGCCCTTTGATTTATAGGTGCACGTAGCTGGCTCTATTGACCGCCTATCAATATTAGATGCAATAACATTATATATGCTCATCCATGATATATATCAATGAATCTTAATCTAGCCCTACAGATCTCCATTATGTGACTTGAAAATTAACTATGGACTATCAAGAACAATGGGCCCATTCCTAAATCTTCATAAATATAATAATATTGACAACTTTTTCTCAAAGATTAAATTTTTAGAGAAAATAGTTGTCCAATATGAACATTTGGGTGACTCTGAAACTAAATGATAAGTACCGGACGAGCGACTAGAGCACTTACCCTAGGATGGTAATAGTTCTAAGGGTTAACTAACTTACAAACTAATGTGTTTACATAAAAAAAATTGTGATTAAGTTAAAATTAATTTACATACAAATTAATCACTCAAACGGAGGGATTTCCATTTCAGGCAGTTAATCATCGTCCATATATATGCACGACAGTGTGCAGTATTGATAACCCTTTCCTCTTTTGGTGAAGCGTCGTTTTCGAATACAGATTTGGACGGTGACAGTTGATATTGCGGACTTGTATACATATCTTCATATAACTCTGGTAAAGTTCAAAGAACTGTCAGAGTCTTTTGTAGTCTGAAGTATATATATATATATGAGAATCAAATACGTTTGTTCGGGTTTGTGATCGATAAATTGCCAACTACCTCTCTTTAAAAGTGGTTTGCTGCGTTTACTTCATATTGTGTAGAAGCGTCTCGTACCTCTAGATTTACCCCTAAAGTCGATTTTAATTGGTATTCTTTTAATTTGCAAAAAACAAATAATAATAAAAATAATGGTAATGTTTGAGTTGAGAGAGAGAGTGAATAATATTGGAATTAATGGATCAAGAAAGTAGGTGCGCCTAGCCAGGGTAGGGCCATGATAGGTGATTCTCTTCTCTTATTGAGGTCAATGAGATTGATGTTGTTGGCTGACAAATCTCTCGCTCTCCTCCAAAGATGTTAATGGGAATGGGAATCTTGATGGTTGACAAATCTCTCACCCTACAATGATGTTAATGGGCTCTAGGACGAGCTGGAAGCCCAGCCCAACCCGTCAAAATATTTTTCAAAATCAAAGGTGAAAAAGAACTACGTCTTAAATTTACCAATTTTTAAAGGCTAGCTAATTTGAAAGGGTTAATAACTTAAAGATATGACATTATTTTGTCATGGTGATAGATCCCTCCTCAATTACTCTGAGGCTACCTAAATACAAAATGGGCCAAGAAATTTTTGGTACCCACAATTATTATTTCCCCAAAAAGAACAAAATAAAAAAGAAATTTTTAGATAAATATTACAACAGCATCATGATCTAAGTGCATGACATAATATTCGATTAAGTAAGAGAAATGAACAAATTAAGTATTGCTTTTGAATTACATCTTCTCACTCAATTAATTACTACTAAATGCTAGAATCTAATTCCTTTTATGCACTAATAAATTGATGCCCAAAATAAAGTAATGAATCTTTATTTTTAAACCCTCCATTACGACATGGGTGCGGTATCTGATTTGGACAAGCAAGGGATAAGCGCCCCTGACTCTCGCGCAAAGCCGTTGCGCGCATATATTTTCTATGTCGTCACTACACTTCATCGTCTTAGTAAGATTCTTAAGTTCGGTTCCCTTCCACAGTAAGGTACAAGAGATCCCAAATTCTAGTAGCTTTCACTAGACGTATCTTTCTTTGTATTGATTTGAAAAGCATTTTGCAAAGCATTTCATATCTCTGCAGGATATTACCAATAACTTGGAATGCCCTAATTCCCCCACCAAAACAGGTATTAATTCTCAGGGTAACGTTCCTCGGACACATATTTTGATATTTTATATTCACGGTTGGATGTAATCATCTAGCTGTTAAGAATTTACAGATGTGCCCCTTTAATTTAAATAGTAGTCATGTAATTTAGAAAGTAATTAAGATTATCTATCAGTAAACTTTAAACCATCAAATAATTACATCTAATAGTAAATAAGAAGTACCTAAACCCTAATTACATCTAATAGTAAATAAGAAGTACCTAAACCCTGTGCCAAAACCATGTGTCTTAGGAACACGGCCATAATTCTCAACCCTAAGCCAATATCTTAATGGGCCTTATAAGTAAGTTCACGGTGTGCTTATTTGGGCCTATAAATTGCTAGAGGCCCATTGGATCGAAACCCATATTTGTATGAGGACTTTAAAAAACGCACCTTTAAAGTTTGGTGGTGGGGTCGAATTGGTTTGACATTCCTCAAGTCCGAGATTTGGACCCCATCAAGTTTTTAGCGCCTGCTAATATAATTTTCCCTTTGGATAATCACCATATCACGTGTTGAATGGGCTAAGTCACGTGTTGGATGGCCCGGTTGAGACTTAAGAGAACATGACAGACAAAAAATTAAATTATGAGGAGAATAGCAATCAATCAAGAAGCAAAGCCGAACCCACCGGCCAAATGAAGAAAACATACAACGTGAACACAAAAAAGTCGGTTCTCCACTCAACAATGCAGTGCCTGAGGACTAAGTGACTAAAACCCATACTGCAACAAGAACTCACTTCACCTGGCCTGCATTGGGTCCCACCATTATATATATATCATCTTGAGGAGCTAGGGATACTTAATTTGCCCAATATCAAAATGCTCAATATGTGCACAATGTGTTATAAAGTCCACATGAAGATGATCTAAGGACTGAATTTTGATAACGATTCCCTACTCAATATGTAGATCATCATTTCTAAAAATCATATCATTCTAAAACTTCTAACCTCATAAAAGATTAGGTGATTTATAAGCCGTCCACACAAATTTTTAATCTTAAACCTATTTTTTATTAGGTTAGAAATTGTAGAACAAGGTGAGATTATATAGGGATGATCTTTATGGTGAGGAGTTCCTACTTACATCATTGGATGATCTTTTGTGGGTCCTATAATATAGTTAAGCACACAGGACATTTTAACATTAGGCAAAGTATCCTTCCTCATCTTATAGATATCCATATCTAAATACATCGATCCATTAAACTTTGTCTAATAATGCCTTTGACTTTGGATAACAACTACCCTATGGGCCAGGTCTTAGGAATATATATGGTATTATTCGTATACCCTGCCCTACAAAGGATCTCTCTGATCTATCTATACAGTTCTATCTCTCTCTCTCTAGTTATATATCTCTCTTTCCCCCATGAGGCACATGTCTCTTTGACGCACCACCAAGTGTGAATCTATGATAGGCATGCACTCAATAAAGTTGAAAATGTGTTTTACTTCCATATATATCCGGATGTAGTACAGCGTTTGAAGTATTCATTTTACTGTTGATTTCATTTAATAGATGATGTGGTTAAAAGTTTTAGAATGAACCGAGTTTTTATGAGAATGATCTACATATTGAGAATAATATCATAAGTTAAAATAAGCTTTTGAATCATCTCTATTTAGATTCCACAAGTTAATGTACACTCAACGTACTTTTAACAATGTATGCCGATAGGCTCTCATAAGTAAAAATTTCTATATATGCAAATCTAACAAAAAGTCATTAATATACGGTGGTGATAAGATGGCGGTGGTTGTAATAGTAAGGTGGCAATGATGGTAGTGAGACGAGGACCAAGAAAAAGAGCAAGAAAAGAAAAATAATAATGTATAAGCTGAGGAAATAAATAACTTCTACTAGAAGTTAAAAGTGATTTTTTTTAACTTCTCAAATAAGTAACTAATTTGTCAGCTTTTCATAAGTCATTTTGATTTATGTTCCATAGACATACTCCTCTTCTCATTTTGTTGCCAAACACCCTCTTATTGTATCTATACCTAGTAAGATACTTATGATCCTATGGTCCAAAAACGTTACAAGTTTTTAATAAAAATGATTATTAACATGAACTTCGAGTTTTTAATTTGTGTGTTCTAAAAAAAAAAATTAATTTGTAATTTGTGATATACCCCTTGCAACGTGTATATATATATAGGGTTAGGTTCGCAACCAAAGTTTCTTAGCCAATTTTAGCACAAGGTTTTTTGTAGGCTTCACATTGCGATAATTCAATGTCTATTTTTTTTCGAAGATATTCTACTCACCATATAGATCATATTCACAAAAACTCACATTATTCTAAAAAAATTAAAGCCTTTTAAAAGTTGGGTGATTTGTGACCCTATATATATATATTAGCACGAGGTTTTTTTTGGGCCTATGTGGAGATGATCCTAGGGTGTGAACATGATTTTCTCACCACATAGATCACTTGTTCAAATTATATATATATAGGGTTAAAAAGCTAAGTGTCATAAGTGGGATTTGAATTTGAATTTTTTCTCAAAATATTGTGTTCGTGAATTTCTTTTCTTTCTTGTTCGATTTTGTTTTCGTCTTGCTTTCATTGTGGGGTTAGGCGATATAACACCCTAAATTTGGATTCTCAGTTCGGCATCCAGGATACCCAAATCTAGGAACATCCAAGATACCATAACACATATATTGTACATGCCATCACGAGGCAACCATGATTAAATATGAAGCTCACAAGTTGACATAAATCAAATTTTATTAAAATTGTCATTTTATAAATAGTAGTTGATAGAGTTTAAATGGATGAAACAAAAATAGTAAAAAGAGAAAATAGAGTCTTCAACACATAGGTCGGTAACCAAAATAAAAGAAAGAAATCGATAAAATTTGAAAACAACGAACTACCTAAAATAAGTATTAAATAACTCAAGTCCTACAAATCAGGCAGGTGATGCTTGCCTAGCTTCTTTTCTTTAAAAAATGAATAAAAAATCAATTAGGTTGCCCTCTTTGATCACCGTATCCTAAGAGCATCTCCAATGCAATGTGGATGTGGTAAAAAATAGATGCCACGTAGGAAAAATATACTTTTCCCCAAAAAAAACTCTTCAAGTGCTAATGTGAAGCTAAACTTTGAAGCTGAGTTGGCATTATAATGGAAAGACATTGGTGGAATGAGAAGACATTGGCATGAAAAATATAGACATTGTGAAGTTGAATATGTAGAATTAGACAATGAACTTCACAATGTCCTCGTTTCCCACGCTAATGTCTTTTCATTCTACCAATATCTTTCCATTATAATGCCAACCCAGCTTCAATGTTTGTCTTCACATTAGCATTTGAGGAATTTGTTTTTGGAAAAAAGTGTATTTTTCCTACGTGGCATCCATTTTTTACCACATCCACATTGCATTGGAGATGCTCTAAAAAAATAGCAGGTTGAACCCAACAATATCGGATTTTTATATGCTTATAATCCCATTAGACAAATCCAACCAGAATAAAAATATATAGCAGGATATCACATGATTTCCAACAATAAAGTACCACTTCAAAAGTTGTAAACTCTACTTTAATCAGCTAGTGTAATTTATGTTCTTAGTTGCCCATAATGTATCTTAACTAATAGATATCTTAGATTAGCCCCTTGGTTAAACCCTTTCAATATGTGGTCCACAATCTAACCCAATCATGCACTGGGTATAATTGTGTTACATCAACCCTTATAGCTCAATATGTGAGTAATCAGCCTCAATTAGGTTCACCTTCATCATTCCTTATGTGACCCCTTGATCATCGCAAACTACACATAGAGAGAGTCAAGCTAACCACTAAATACAATTAATCTCGAATGTCTTTATATTAGATAATCCTAGTTTCAACATGGATACAACATAAATATATACTATACAACTTGTGCGAACATGATTTCTCTACTAGAACATGCATACGACTGATTCTAACATGCATTTTATCCATAGATCAGATATAATTCTGATTTAAACATGTATATTAAACCTAGATCGGATGTAATCATGATTATAACATATATATTAAACATATAACTGATGTAATAGCAAGTATATCAACTTTAAAGCATATGTAGACTTATTTACAACATGTGTGTGATCCCTAGAACTAATGTATTCTTGAATACTACTTTCACATAAAGCATAGAACTTTATTGTATAAATTTGTATACAAAATGCGTATATATAAATGCCATAAAACTTATTTAAACTTCATTTCTGTAATACCATGAATTTTTGAGTTCAAATTTATCTTGGGTCTGAGAACTAGTATTATGAATTTATCTTAAATTGAATTATCTTTTGTGTAGTCATCTTTTGTAATAAAATCTATATATATATATATATATACATATTTATGTATGGGTAGGATAGGCTAACCCAATAATTCAAGTAATGGACTTGGCAATGAAACAATAGGTTAAATGGGCTAAGCCCATCTTTACTTGTTTTGGGTTAAGACAACTCAACATTTTATAAGTTATTATTTATATTTTCGTATATATGTTTATTAGTATACTTTAAACTTATTTTTGGACATCTTATGTTCCAAATTGGACTTAGGCTATTTCTGATGAAGTTGTAGCACTTTGAATCTAGTTTTCAGAATGGTATAGTGGGTGATATTCGGACTTATGGACTAGGAGTTATGGTCATTATAGTATAATGTGTACATATAGATAATTTATTAAGGAATAATGTTCATTCACTCAAAACTTTTGATTTAATCTACACGATCATTTTGATTGATACATGTCTTCAAATTATTAAACTAGGGACATAAGTCACATCAAAGTTATGGTACACAAAAATTTATCTAGTATTTACTATTTTTATTAAATATTTGACTAAGAATAATAATAATAAAGATTTTTTCTAGCATCCACCTCCATCACCACTAGATAGTGGTAGATTTACTACAAATACTACCAGCACTAAGTATGATGGTTAGTCTAAGTGGTGGCTAGTCCACTATTGTAGTGGCTAATCTACCACCATTAATTTTATTTTTATCCACCACCTTATGATTCTATTTTTACCTATATAAAGAGGTAGTTTGTGAAGATAAGGAAGAGGGGGGAAAATAAGAAAGAAGAGAGAAATAGGAAGAGAGGTTTTCAATTAGAAATAAGTATTTTTAACATCAAAAAGAGAGTTTTTATACTAGATTTGGAAGCAAATCAAAGGATGAGCTACTAACTCTCCTTAGAATAACTCTAAGGAGAAAGAAAAGAGAGAAGAAGAAATTAGACATTGCTCAAGATTGGACCGTTTGATGGTCCTAAAAATTGAGTATGATGTAGATGAGATAATAAAGTATACTTGGTTAAAATATCAGCTTATTTGGAGAAGTTTAAGGACTCCAATCACAATAAAAATCTTCATTTTTGTTAGAGGAACAAAAATAGCGAGTTCGAAATTAGAAATTCATTACTCGCAAACCTACAGTTGGATCTGTCTAATATTTTGACACAAGTGTTATAGGATATATTAAATACTACTGAATNGGGAGTAACTAATAAAAACACACTCATAAGCTCTGCTAGCTAACTTTGATCTTTTAGGATCAGGAATCCTAACATAGGCTAAACAACCCCAAATTATAAAATAAGAAACATTTAGTTTTCTATTTTTAAGTTCAAGAGGAGAAATTTTTATTTTTGAGTTAGGAATTCAATTCAAAACATAACAAACAGTTAATAGTATTTCTCCCCACCAATGAGGAGCTGCCCCAGAACTGAGTAAAATAGCAACAACAAATTCAATGTAAGTTCGATTTTTCCTTTCAGCTTTCCCATTCATTTCTGGTGAATAAGGCGATGTAGTCTCATGTATGATTCCAGTGGAATTGTAAAATTCTAGGAATTCTCCAGAATTATACTCCGTACCTCTATCACTACGAAATCTCTTTATCTTTCGATTGAATTGATTTTCAACTCCAACAATAAAGATCTTAAATATTTCTACAACCTCACATTTATGTCTCATCAAATAAACATAAGTAAAATTCGAACAATCATCTATAAAGGTAATGAAATACCTTTTTCCATTTCTGGTGTAAATGCCTTCATACTCACAAATGTCAGAATGAATCAGATCTAAAGGTTCTGATTCTCTAACTACGGATTTGTGAGGAGTTTTAGTAATTTTTGCTTGACTACAAAATTCACATTTTTCAAAGTTTTCTAAGGAAAGTTCAGGAATAAATCCTAATATGCTCATATTCTTAACTAGTTTTTTGTTAACGTGACAGAGTCTAGCATGCCAAACATTAAAGG